>JASVEL010013291.1:0-19900 GCA_032618575.1 Nicotiana noctiflora
CTATACAACAACAACAACAACACTACCCAGTATAGTCCCACAAGGTGGGGTCTGGGGAGGGTAATATGTAGACAAGTCTTACCCCTACCCAAAAGGGTAGAGAGGCTGTTTCCAATCGACCCTCGGCTTAGAAAAGGAAAGGGAGAGCAACAACAAAAACAAAAACAAAAGAGCATTACTAATTCCGGCAGAAATCGCATAAATAGTTATCTAAACATAAGAATTATACATAAAATGACATGCAATAATCTCAAACAGTAACTACCATAAATAACTACCATAAGGGGGATACAATCCAATGCACGAATCATCTATAAGTCGCCCTGACAAGCCTCACCCAACCCCGGGAAAGGAGTACAAAAAATTCTAGGGGCCCCTATCCTACAACCCTGATACTAGACCTCCAGACTTTTCTATCAAGGGCCATGTCCTCGGAAATATGCATCCTAGCTATGTCATGCCTAATCACCTCTCCCCAATACCTCTTAGGCCTCCCTCTGCCTCTCCTCACGCCGACCACCGCCAGTCGTTCACAACTTCTCACCGGGGCATCATGACTTCTCCTCCGCACATGCCCGAACCACCCGAGCCTCGCTTCACGCATCTTCTCATCCACCGGGGCCACCCCCACCTTCTCTCGAATAACTTCATTCTTAATCTTATCTAACCTGGTGAGTCCACACATCCACCTGAGCATCCTCATCTCCGCAACCTTCATTCTCTGAACATGAGAGTTCTTCACCGGCCAGCACTCCGCCCCATACAACATGGCAGGTCTAACCACAACTCTATAAAATTTTCCCTTGAGTTTCAGTGGCACTTTCTTGTCACACAGGACTCCTGATGCAAGCCTCCACTTCGACCATCCCGCTCCTATACGATGAGTGACATCCCCGTCAATCTCTCCATCCCCTTGAATCACCGACCCAAGATATCTGAAAATGTCCCTCTTAGCGATGACCTGAGCTCCAATCATTACGTCTCTGCCTACTTCGCTCGGCTCGGCGCTAAACTTGCATTCCAGGTATTCAGTCTTAGATCTGCTTATTTTGAAACCCTTAGACTCGAGAGTCTGTCTCCATACTTCTAGCCTCTCATTCACACCGACCCTCGTCTCGTCTATCAATACTATGTCATCAGCAAATAGCATGCACCAAGGCACATCCCCCTGAATATGTCGGGTTATAGCATCCATCACCAAGGCAAACAAGAGAGGCAAACAAGAGAGGGCTAAGCACCGATCCTTGATGGAGCCCCATAACCACCGTCCTAACCCTAGTCTTAGCTCCATCGTACATGTCCTTGATTACTCTGATGTAGGCTTCCGGCACGCTCTTCGCCTCCATGCACCTCCATAGCACTTCCCTTGGGACCTTGTCATACGCCTTCTCCAAGTCGATAAACACCACGTGCAAGTCCTTTTTCTTATCCCTGAACTGTTCCACCAATCTCCTGACAAGGTGGATAGCTTCTGTAGTGGAGCGACCCGGCATGAAACCAAACCGGTTCACCGATATAGATGTCATCTCCCTCACCCTCGCCTCGATCACCCGCTCACATACCTTCATGGTGTGACTTATTAATTTGATACCCCTATAGTTGTTGCAACACTGGATATCCCCTTTGTTTTTGTATAAGGGCACCACCGTACTCCACCTCCACTCCTCCGGCATCCTTTTAGTCTTGTAGATCGCATTGAACAACCTAGAGAGCCACTCCACTCCTGACCTACCCATGCATTTCCAGAACTCCACCGGGATCTCGTCAGGCCCGGTCGCTCGGCCCCTACTCATCCTTCGCAAAGCCCCTACGACCTCATCCACCCTAATGCGCCTGCAGTACCCAAGGTCTCTATGGTTCTCTGAATGCCCCAGCTCCCCAAGCTCTATGTTGCGATCCCCCTCCTCGTTAAGAAGATCTCGAAAGTACGTCTCCCACCTCTGCTTGACCCGAGACTCACCCATCAAAACTCTACCATCCTCGTCCTTGATGCACCGAACTTGGTCTAGATCCCGCGCCTTCCTCTCCCTTACTTTAGCTAACTGGAATAACTTCCTGTCCCCGCCTCTCTCCCCTAATTCCTCGTACATGCGACCAAACGCCGCGTTTTTAGCTTCCGTAACCGCCAGCTTTGCTTCCTTCCTCGCCACCTTCTAGGTCTCCCTGTTCACTCTCCTTTCATCCTCGTTAGTGCTCCCTGCCAACTTAGCAAACGCCGCCTTCTTTACCTCCACTTTTTATTGGACTACATCGTTCCACCACCAGTCACCCTGATGTCTACCAGAATAGCCCTTGGCTACCCCGAGCACATCCCGTGCTACCTCCCTAACTAAGTTCGCCGTCTCCGACCACATTGCGTCCGCTTCCCCAGAACTTCTCCAAGCTCCACCATCAACTAACCTCCTCTCTAACTCCTGGGCTTTCTCCTTAGTTAGGCTATTATTAGGGAACTAATAGCCTAGTCACTATATTATTTATTTTCTTCATAGTATAAAGTAGATTGGGCGTTCGCATGCTCGTACTTTTTGTTTTCAAATAAAAAGCTTCTAAACCACTGGACCAAGAAGAGAGTTGTGCTAAGTGGTGTCACTTTTTTACATTATATTTGCATTTGATAAAAATTTCATATTATTTGTATGACATTTGGTAAAAACTATTGACGAAGTGATATTACGTGACACCGCTTTATTATACGTGCATTCGCGTCTGGGTGCAACCTTTCATAAAACAAAAAATAGTGTTTAATGTTATATGATAATTGATAAGTTATCTCGGACGCTTGTAGCTTTAAACAAAGAGGGCAAATCCACAAGTTGTGCAAAAAGGCTCACATATAATATTACCCATTGGAATTGGAAAGAATGAGAATTCACTACTACTATTTTCTGCATATTGACTATCATAGTATGTTCCACTTTGGACTTGGTCATGCAAGGGATTCCTTAGAAAACATAAGGAAAGTCGATTCGCTATCTCCGAACGGTTCAAACTCGTTGCTTTGCTTATTCTATACCTAAAAAAAGAACTAGTAGTAAAATCATGTCTTGCATGGCTTTTTAATAAAACTAAGTCATTTATCTTTCAACGTTTTTCCAATGCTTGCACCAAGACACCCAATTGTGCAGAAACAGCCAATTCAAGGAGCAAAATGCACCAGAAAACTGCTTGATGAAATTTCAGTACAATATTGACGAAGATTAAACTTTAGGGGTTAAATCATAAATCCAGATATTGTAACTGACGCATTTGGCAACTGAATACAAAATTGAGGGCCTTAGTGAAATTTCCTCAAAAGAAGCTGATAAATCGTAAATTATCACTGAAAGTTTACCCTCCTGCAAGAAAATGGCAAAGTCAAGCTTGAAAAATGCTTTAATAATAATCCTATCGGCGACAACTATTGTGTTTTCAACGGATTTGTGCAAAGCGATCGAATCACCAGAGTATACAGTGGTGCACTCAGAATCAGATTTTGAGATCAGACTTTACAGGGAGTCGGTATGGATGACGGCACCCGTCAACGAAATCTCCTTCGAAAAAGCCACCAGAGATGGTTTTCACAGGTACCCCCTTTTCTAATTTTTTTTAATTGTTTATTAAATGGGTAATTTTCACTGGTTACAAACAATTGGAGTTACCTATTTAGCTTCTTCTTTTAGCTAACTTATTGAGGGTTAACAATCTTTCCCCTTTTCTTCTTCTTGTATGATGCCTAATTTTGTACACCAATTTCCCTTGTGGACTTTACTGTTAGAATAAATAGACTGCTTAGAAGTTTTGAAGTCTCTATTGGAAAGGGAGGACAAGGTGGGTTGTTCTAGTGGTATGAGTTCGAGTTACCCAAAAGCAAGGCGGAAAGTTCTAGGAATGCCGAGTTTTTATCGAAAATAGCCTCTCTACATCAAGTAGATCAGGATAAGGGTAATGTATGTGTACACACTATTGTCAATTTGACCTTTAGATTATCTTCTAAACATACTGTCAACTATATGCTACGTTCTTTCTTATGTTTCTCGAGCCATTAGGTCTGCTACGGATATATATCTCTGAACCAGTTACCTAATGATATATGCTAAATAGAAATTGCCACCTAATCACCAGAGAATATTTGCTTCTAGTAAATGGTAGCAGAGGTAGGTTTGTGGCTCTTCTAATGGCGTATGAAGATTTAGAGGCGTTCTTTTAGTTAGCATTACTCAGTTTTGGACTTTTGGTTGCAAATACGAACAAATACAGTTGTATTGACCAATGCACAAGAGACTCGCAAAGTGGTTTGGATCAGCAAATATAAATCCTCTGTATTAATTATGTTCTATTTTAGGTGAATACGTCTCAACAACTGTAGCTTTCAGCGGATCTAACATAATTTAACTATTTTTAAGCTGGCAAACAACCTCCACACCCCTCCTACTTTGTCTAAGTTTGGGACTGGCTGTGATATTAGCGGAGTTCAAGTTTGTGTAGATGATTTGAAAGCTTACACTTGAATTCTTATGTGTTCCCTCATTCTCGTACAGATTGTTTCAGTTCATCCAAGGTGCAAATTTGAACTTTTCTCGTATTTATATGACAAAGCCAGTTTTGACAAGCATCGTCCCAGGAGCTGGTCCTCTTCACTCATCAGCGTACTTTATTAAACTGTACTTGCCTGTTAAGTTCCAAACTGATCCACCTATTCCCCTTCCGGAACTGAACCTTCAACCTGATCCATGGACTAGTCATTGCATTGCTGTTAGGAAGTTTTCAGGATTTGCAAGAGATGGCAATATCGTTAAAGAAGCTCAGAAACTAGCGTTGAGCTTGAGTAGATCTCCATGGGCAAACTCCACTACTTCTACAAGTGAATATGCTTACTCTATAGCGCAGTATAATTCTCCCTTCCGGATCATTGGGCGTGTCAATGAAGTTTGGGTTAATGTCACTGGATCTAGAGCAAGTAGTTGTGAATCCAATCTAATTGCTGCTTACTGATTTTAGGCGTGAGCTTGAAGCTTCTTCGACTGTTGTTGTAAGTCTCTCTTATAGAAACCAGAGAGGCATGAAAGGTTGCTTCTTATGTACATATTGAACTAAAAAAATAACATGAATCCAAACGACAGATGATGATGCTCATGTTCTGTGTATTTGGCACTTCTATTATGGTTTAATGGAACTGTGATCAATTCTGCAGAAAACTGAGTGGATAACTGTAATTCCCTTGGTAAAGAACTTTGGCATTACCATGCGAGTTATTCTTGTACTTTATCCCAAAATGTTTATCTGATTTGACTTTCTCTGCTCAAGCTTGGCTTTGGTCAAAACCATTTCCGGGATTGAATTTCACAATTTTGAAGACAAACTAGAACCTTAATAGATAGAGTTATCAAGGGGAAAAAGGTTAATGCAATGACATCTTAAGGCAAAGGAACTTTGTGCGTCATAGTTTACAACTAAGCAAATGTATTCTCACGCTCTTAGATTCATGCTCTTAGATTCATTCTGTTGTTTTTATTCCATAAGGTTTGGCTTGCCTCAAAATTCTCTAATTCAATCATTGAGAAATAGTGCTCTCTTTGATAAAAACACCAGAAATTATCCAAACTCTTACTGTCTACTATGTGTAACAACATTAACAATCATAAACAGATAGTACATAATAAATACTGGTCCAAGTCAAGGATCAAAGTTATTACTGGTCTAAGGTTTCCCAACAGAGGAAGAGGAAGCCAGCGACAAATTGTTAATCCTCTCAAGCGCAAGAATGAGAGCTTGCGTACCGAAATTGCCTTCACCATGAGCTTTAAGGGAGAGATAGAGCTGTTGAGCCAAGGCCAACCCAGGCAAAGCAAGTCCCATGTTCTGGCATTCCCTCAAACATATCCCCAAATCCTTGACAAAATGATTCACATAAAATCCAGGTTCAAAGTCCCTACTAAGTATCCTGCTCCCATACAAGTCTAAAGATTTCGAGCCAGCAGCGCCTGTTGAAATCGCATTCAAAAACATATTCAAATCCAAACCAGCCTTATGGGCGTAAATTAAACCCTCGCATAGTCCCACCATAGTCGAAGCAATAACTACTTGGTTTCCCAGTTTTGTGAACTGCCCTTTTCCAGGGGCACCCATGTAATAAACTCTGCCCAGAAGGTTAAACAACGGGTTAAGCCTTGAGATTATGGATTCCTCTCCACCAGCGAAGATGGATAAAGCAGCATTCCGAGCTCCGAGATCTCCTCCGGAGACGGGGGCATCGACGGCGGAGCAGCCAGCGGCAGACGCGGCGGAGTAAATTTCAACAGCCAGGGAAGGCTCCGAAGTAGTCATGTCGATGATGACACCACCGGGACGCATACCGTAAAGAGCACCGGAGTACGAGTCGAGGATGACGTGGCGAACGTCGGAAGGGTAGCCAACGATAGAGAAAACGACGTCCGATTGGGAAGCGACGGCCTTTGGGGAGTCAACCCAGTGAGCTCCCATGGAGATTAGTTCCTGGGCCTTGGATGGTGTACGGGTGAAAACCGTGAGGGTGTAACCGGCGTTAATCAGGTGGGCGCACATAGAGCGGCCCATTACACCGGTACCAATCCATCCCAGACGAGTATTGGATGGATTAATGGCCTCAGTGGTGGCTGTTTCCATAGTACGGTGGAGATGGGTGGTCGGGTCGGCGGAGGTGGTGAAAATCGCCTGAGGCACGTAACAGTGGAACTGGTGGTTGGGAAGTAAACGGAGGAGCCGCATAAATCTCATCTTTGGTTCTCTGGCTTATCTGATAGAAGAAAATAATCAAATTAGTCCTTTATGTATTGGGTTTCTTTCAGTTTGGTCCTTTTTGTACTGGGAATTATTTCATTATGGTCCTCTATATTTATGTATGTTAAGAATAGGCACATATTTGTCCAAAACCCTAAAACTTATAGAGTATAATTTTTAGCTAGCGTTTGGATTCCAAATTTATTTGAAAATCTGATTTGTGAAGTTTGATTTGAAAATGAAAATGTGTTTTGACATATATTTTGCAAAATATATTTTCAAATATATTTTGAAAAAATATGTATATAATTCTCGAGTTTTGGCATTTTGGCCCAAAATCAACTGGGATTTGAAATTTGGCCAAAATATGTATAAAATTTATTGTCAAACATGAGTTTTTAAAATAAATTCCAAATTTATTTTGGCAAAATTCATGGTCAAACGGGGACTTAAAATTTTGGTGTGAACTTTAAGGGATCGTTTAGTTGGCAGAATAAGGGATAATAATTTCCGGAGTAGATCGCGTTTGGTTGGATTTTTTATTTCGAGATTAGCGATCTCGAAATTAATTTATAACGCAATTGTGGTATTACTCTATCTCGCATTAAGAATGGAACAATAACCCCGACATTACTTAATCCGCAGATAAAATACTACAATGATAAAAATACTCTTTTCAAGGCGCATCCTCTAGTCCTTTAAGAAATTTGAGGTTAAATTGAGAAATAGTAACCATTTACCCCAACTTATCTATACACCAAGCACATATTTTATACTATAGCTCGTATTAGTTCAATGAACCAAATAGCTATCCTTAAAATTATAAGTATATTCCTGAATATTAGAAACAAAATCAAATGACTATTTTGTCAAATGTGTATTTGAAAATGTTGGTTTATGTTTAGTCAACAATGGCATGCTGAAAATGTTGGTTTATGTTAGTCAATAATAGCATGCAAATTGGAAGAGTTGGTGGAAATAATTGGCACGAATACTAGGAGGAAACCTCCTCATTTGATGTTACCCTGACATCAAGAGGAGGCAGTTTGATGTCACCAATGACATCAAGAGGACGTCATTACCTCTATAAATAGATGCACTCTTTCATTTGTAGAAATCATCCCAAAAACAATAAAATACATTGTAGTGAGTAGAGAGTTATGACAGAAATTCTCTTAAGTGTAGTTAGAAAATCTCTCATTCCTTTGTAAATAATAGAAAGGCAATTGTTCTCTGGTGGACGTAGGATTATTTTCTGAACCACGTTAAATTTTGTGTTCTTTCTTTTACGTTTTTCTGCTAACAATTGGTATCAGATTTCTTTATCGATCCAAGGAGAAAGAACAAGTAAAAATGAGTTCCATGAAGTTTGAAATTGATAGATTCAGTGGACGCAACAACTTCAACATCTAGAAGATCCAGATGAAGGCGTTACTGCGGAGGGAAGGTTCAATCCATGCTATTGACGGAAAGTATCCTAAGGATACATCGACTCCCGACATGGAGAAGATTGAAGGGGATGCATTGAGTGCAATCCAACAATCCCTTGCACCTAACGTGCTTTGTGAAGTGAGTACATGTACCGAAGAGACGGCCAAACGGTTATGGGAAAAGCTAGAAGGGCTATACCAAGACCGATCAGTGACAACAAGGATGTTGTTACAACGACGTCTTCACACATTTAAGATGGGGTCAGGTACTTCATTACAAGATCATTTAGATGCGTTCAATAAACTTTTCATGGACTTACAGATTGCAGGAATTAAAAGGGATGGGGAGATGCTTGCATGTACTTTACTATTTTCATAGGAGCCTATCAAGCTTGAGCAAGTGCGGGAGGCACTTAACTCTAGTTATGTGCGGAGGCATATCGAATGAGATAGAGATGACCGGGCAAGTGGGCTCTTTGTGAGAGGCCGGACTAACCAACAGGGAAAGAGCAAATCAAAGTACAGATCAAAGTCTCATGTGAACAAGAAGAATACAGAGTGTTGGGGTTGTGGCAAGAAGGGGCACTTTGAACGAGATTGCCCAATGTCAAAGTCCAAGGAAAAGGCGAGTGCATCTACACTTGAACAGGTACATGATTTTGATAATGATTATGTACTAACAACATCGTGTAATAATAGTAATTATGGAAACAAATGGGTTTGAAGTAGCAGTTGGAGTCAGGGAGCCCGCCTGGAGAATGGAGTGGCGATTTTATTATGAAGTAGTAGTTGAAGTCAGGGAGCCCGCCTGGAGAAAGGAATGGCGATTTTATTTTGAAGTAGTAGTTGAAGTTAGGGAGCCCGCCTGGAGAATGGAGTGACGATTTTATTTTTGAAGTAGTTGGCTGAAGTCAGGGAGCCCGCCTGGAGAATGGGGTGGCGATCTATTTTAATTCGGTCGAGGAAAGCGGTTGAGTGTAACAGAAATCTCCGGCATGAATCCCAGTTCGTAAGCCGAGGGAGGCAACAAGGATCGGAACAGATAGATTCAGATTGCGAAGGAGAATAGTTCAAAGATCATAAAGAAGGAAACAATGGTCGGAGTTCGGCAATTAAGATAGGCCGAAATAACAATTGGCGGAAGAGAAGAAGCGTCAGAAGGAACACCAAGTCAGACAGGATGGCAAGGAGCGCGACAAGATCAAGTTAAAAAGGATAGATAAGAACTTGTAGTATTGTAACTTAGTCTAGCTTCTTGTTTTGTTGCTTAGTACGGTGTAACAAGGAGATCAGCTAAGCGGTGGCAACAGCAGTAACAGCAGTAACAGCAGTAACAGCGAGATCGCAACAGTCATGGTAGTCCCAGCTACCAGAACTTCCCGAACTACATTGACCTGATTCCCTTTTAGCCAGGGATATGTAGGAGACCTTTGAAGCAAGGTTCGGTCAAAACTTTTCCAAAATGCTTCATACGGAGTGCTCGAATGGGCAAAAATCGCTTATATCCGCTCACTTATCTTTGCACGAAAACTCTGCGTGTTTACGCGCAAAGAGGGGCAGCTGTGAGCACGTGATTTTTGCCTTACCGGAGAAGTACTCCCAGAAAATTCAAAATAAAAATAGTTTCGTGGTGGGCATGATTTTTGTGATTTTTGTGTTGTTTTTATCTTAAATTTGCATTTTTGTGTGCGTGTTTATTTATTTAAATTAGTAAAATACAAAAAATATATATTAGGTTTTGCATTTTTAGTGTTTGATATCGAAGTTATGTGATTTACATTTTTAGGTGATATGTAACTATGTACGATAATTGTAGTGAAAAATTTAATTGTGTTACAAATATATATATATATATATATATATATATATATATATATATATATATATATATATATATATATATATATATATATATATATATATATATATATATATATATATATATATATATATATATATATATATATATATATATATATATATATATATATATATGTGTAATACATCATGGATTCTAGTTTTAAGAGGTATGATTGGGCCAAAACCCAATCCCATACACCAGGTCCGTATTAATTCAAGGAAGCACCATTGTTGGCTCTGCAAATGCATCTACAGTGCACTTATCTAATGATGACAATGCAAGACTATGGTATATGAGACTAGGTCATATGAACGTACGTGGACTGGAGATGTTGAGCAATCATAACCTTTTGGAAGGTGAGAAGATCAACACACTTGACTTCTGTGAGAACTGCGTTCTAGGGAAGTAGAAGAAGGTCAGCTTCAGCACTGGCAAACACAAGACAAGGGGAGTGCTAGACTACATCCATTCAGATTTATGGGGTCCCTCTAAACTTCCATCGAAGGGCGGAAAGAGGTATCTTCTCACTTTTATTGATGCTTTCTCACGAAAGGTTTGAGTGCATTTTTTAAAGGAAAAAATTGATGCTTTTGAAGCATTTAAAGAGTGGAAGATTTTGGTTGAAAACAAATGGAGCGGAAAATCAAGTATCTTCTCACAGAAAATGGTTTGGAGTTTAACAATGAAGATTTTAATGAATTATGCAAGGTTCACGGGATCTCAAGACATAGGACTATCAGGCATACCCCACAGCATAATGGAGTAGCCGAGAGAATGAATAGAACTCTTCTTGAAAAGGCTCGTTGTATGCTCATACAAACTAAAATGTCCAAAGTATTTTGGGCTGAAGTAGTTCACACTGGTATTGTCAATCGATCTCTAGCATCGACAATTAACTTTAAGACTCCGAATGAGGCATGGTCAGGTGAACCCTCTAATTATTAATACTTACGAGTATTTTGATGTCCAGCTTATTATCACGTTAATGAAGGAAAGCTTGAACCAAGGGCTAAGAAGGCCATATTCGTAGGGTATGTAGACAGAGTAAAAGGATACAAACGTTGGTGTATGTCTTTACTCAAATTTTTAATTAGTAGAGATGTCACCTTCAATGAATCCTCTATACTTAATCCTCGTAAAGTTTCCGTGACGTTTCTAGGAAACAAGAACAACAAGCAGGTGGAGCCTCTGGTGGAGCTTTCCAAGGAAAAGGATTAAGAGACTTAGGTTAAAGATGAGTCATAAGATGTAGACATTGAAGAACTTGTTGTCAATGAACCATACACAACTGCGAACGGGAGGTAGAAGAGGTAGACACGAGAACCGAAACGCCTTATAAATCAAGCAAACTTGATTGCATATGCATTCGTAGTTGCACAAGAAGAGATTAAGGATCTGGAACCCTACTCGTATGTTGAAGAAACTTCTTGCAAGGATGTTGCACAATGGCGGTTAGCCATGACGGAAGAGATGGAGTCTCTTCACAAGAATCATACACGGGTCTTAGTGAAAAGACAAAAGGGGAAGAGGACAGTTGGATGCAAGTGGATCCACAGAAAGAAAGGGAATTCTTAAAGTGAAAGATGCTAGGTTTAAGGTGGTATCAGTTGCAAAATGTTTCAGTCAGAAGGAAGGAATTGACTACAATGAAATTTTCTCTCCAGTCGTGAAGCATAGCTCAATTCGTGTGCTACTAGAATTGGTTGCACAATTTGACTTGGAGCTTCAACAGTTTGATGTCAAAACTGCTTTATTACATTGTGATCTAGAAGAGACAATCTATATGGATCAGCCTGAAGGTTTCCTAGCTGAGGGAAAAGAAGATCACGTATGTCAACTAAAGAAGTCTTTGTATGGTTTGAAGCAATCCCATCAACAGTGGTACAAAAGGTTTGATGCATTCATGACTACACATGAATTCTCAAATAGTGCATTTGATAGTTATGTGTATCGGAAGAAGATGTCTAGTAACTCAATGATTTATTTATTGTTGTATGTTGATGATATGCTTATTGCTGCTAACAACATTACAGAGATAAATATTTTGAAGAAACTGTTGAGTAAGGAATTTGACATGAAGGATTTAGGAGCTGCAAATAAAATCTTTGGTGTGGGGGTTTCAAGAGAAGACGGTGTTGTACATCTTTCTCAAAAGAGGTATATTGAAAGGATTCTCAGTAGATTTAATATGCATATGTGCAAGCATGTAAGTATACCATTAGCTCCTTATTTTAAACTTTTAGGTTTACAAATGCCTCAGTCCGAGGATGAGGTGGAGTATATGTCAAAGATTCCTTATGCCAGTGCAGTTGGTAGCATTATGTATGATATGGTATGCACACGTCCGGATATTGCTCAATCTGTAAGTGTGGTAAGTAGATACATGTCCAACCCAGAAAAGAGGCATTGGGAAGTTGTCAAGTGGATATTGAGATATCTCAAAGGAGCTTCTGGTATTGGTCTAACCTTTCAAAAAAGTGGTGAAGGTATTTTAATTCTCGGTTATGTGGATTCTGACTATGCAAGAGATCTGGACAGAAGAAGGTCCACAATTAGATACATCTTTACCCTCGTTGGTAGTGCGGTTAGTTGGAAGTCGACTCTGCAGTCGATTGTCGCTTTATCTACGACAGAAGCAGAATACATGGCAGCAGCGGAGACGATGAAAGAAGCTATCTGGTTAAAAGGTTTAGTAGCGGAATTGAGTTTGGTTAAGCCGGAATTAACTCTCAGATGTAATAGTCAGAGTGCTATTCATCTACTGAAAAATCAAAGATTTCATGAACGCTGTCACGCCTCCTTTTTATGTCTACACCCCGTGAAGGGTACAATAAATAATTTTTTCCATTTTAAGGACAATCGGAACGGGATCTGTTATGTTGTCGCCACTTGGGAAATTAATGGTGTCCCAAGTCACTGGTTGAATCCCGAACCGAGGAAAGTTTGACTCTGTTAACAGTCCGCGAACCAGAAATCCGGATAAGGAATTTTGTTAACTCGGGAGAATGTGTTAGGCATTCCCGCATTCTGTAGTTTTAGCACGGTCGCTCAACTGTCGTATTTGTTTTTATCTATATATATATATATATATATATATATATATATATATATATATATATATATATATATATATATATATATTCCATTATAGGCCGTTTATTAATAATCCGCTTTTATTTTTTGAATTTTACAAGAATTGCAACGTCGTGAAATTGTATCTCGAACCACGTCGTACTAGTACGCCCGTGGCTTTTAACACATTTCGACTTCGTTGAGATTTGGATTTGGGTCACATAAATGTGCACCCGTATTTGAGAAAGTAATATTATTATTATTCACGCCTAAAACATCTACGTATTTATTAATTTTGGAAAAGACCGTGAAATTTACTAAACGGTCCTTTCAATTCTAATATTTTACGAGCAATTATGAAGGGCCCCGTAATTGTGAATTATTTCATTGGGCGAGGCTCATCTCCATTTTATTCAAGGCCAATCCTAAAGCACGCTATATTTGCTACTGTTTTCGTCTCTAATAATAAAGGAAGAGTCTTAATTGTTTAATATTGCCTAATAGTTTTTACATTTGGGCCACGAACTCATATGAGCCCAAGCCTTAAATCATGTTAGGCTTGACTGCAGCCCATGCAGCGATACCCTCGCCCAATTTAAATCCAGTTGGGATCCAAGTCTTGGGCTATGCGTGAAATATGCAGGCCCAATGGCCCAGGTCAGTCTAATTTCAATATTGTATAGACCAAGCCTATGCGTATACCAGCAAACATACTAAATTTGGGCTATTCGTTGGGGCCTAGATTCCATTAACCATTAACATGCCCAAATTTAGACATTTTCCACTTCATTTACATATTACCACAATTTCAGTTCAAATTCAAATCAATTTAGCTACTCAGCTACCAAAATATTTCCTTTATTTTTCAAATTCAAGTACAGCTACCAATTCCGTTATTTACCAGTTCTAAATATCAATCAAAATCGAATCTAATAATAGGTGAGATTTCGAAGTCAAAACAAACTAACATTGAATTATGAAAACTATTCTGCTGAAACATTTGAACTTATTACTTTAAACGCCAATTACTCTAAACAAACTAATTACAATTATAATCGACTTCAACTAGAAAATAAGTCAGTATTCAAATAGTCCATGAATTTAAAATGAGTTATTATAGACTTGTTCGATTAAAATTTTATAAGGACAAAAGTAAACTAACTAAAGTTGTTAAACATGCTCATATACAATTGAGTTTGTTCGTAACTATTACCATACAGATTTATACTATATAATCCTCAATACTAATTAACAAACAGCTATAAAGTAACAATTGACCTAGTGTATACTCGAATAACAAATAACAGTCCAGATTTAGTACAGTTTAATTACAATGTTTAACTACTAAAAATGAAATTTAACTATGCTAAATACATGTTAATAACATTATTTCAAACAGTAATCTGTTGATTCCAATTTCTCCTTCTCAAAATACACGTACAACATTATAGTTTTGAAAATTGTACCTGGAAATGAAGAAATGATCAATGAGATCTAAGATGAAACAGGGATCAACAATCACACCAACACAACAATCGCTAAATACAACTCCAGTACACCAAATCCAGATCATAGAAACCATAAATCAACAGAGAGAATGCCAAATAGAGGAGAATTACAGCTTGAAGTTGAGTCGAAATCAATGGAACAGTAACATTTCAGAGTTTTTGAGGATATTTTTTTAAAAGGACTATATATTTTGAAAATATGAAATTCGAAATTGAAGAAGAAGGATAGTGTAGTATTCTGGAAGTGTTTTTCAGATTATCCAAACTTCAAAACTTGTAAAGAGAGGCCACATGAGGCTTATTTATAGAGTGTAAGGGAGAGAAATTTGAATTTCAAATTTTTCCCATTAGTCCTTCCCTTTATTACAATTATACACTTATTCTTTATCAATTATCACTACTTCTGCCCTTTATTTGTCAGAAATTATACCAAATACCCCTCAAGAACCTTCTAAATTGTAATGACCCGGCCGATCATTTTTTAAATTTACTCTCTGATCCCCAATTTAAATGTTCCCTAAGTTCATTTCTGCTATTGTAGTTTGCCGGGAGGTTCGGTTCTATAATTTGGAGTGTTCTTAGTCCCTAAATGAGAGCTTTATAGTTGAAAAATGGCCCGTATTCGGAATAGTTTTTATACGACCTCGGAACGGAAATCCGATGGTTCCATTAGCTTCGTTAGGTGATTTCGGGTTGGGAGCACGTTCAGAATGTATTTTGGAGGTCTGTAGCTCAATTAGGCTTAAAATGCCGAAGTTTGAAATTTTTGGAAATCCGATCGATAAGTGAGATTTTGATCCGGGCGTCAGAATGGAATTCCGACAGTTGCAGCAGCTTTGTTAGGTGATTTTGGATATGTCTGCAAATTTTCAGGTCATTCGGATGTCGTTTGGTCGGGTTTTTTTATCAAATAAGAATTTTGAAAGTTATAGTTAAACTTAAGTTTGAATTTGCTGAAAACAGACGATTTTGATGTTAATGCTAGTGATTTTATGATTCAAGCAAGTTGGAATGAGGTAATAGATCATGTCTGTATATTTGGTTGAGGTCTCGGGGGTCTCGGGTGTGTTTTGGATGTCCAACGGGTCATTTTTGGAAGATTTTACCGTTTTGAGCATAAATGTAATGATCCAAAGGCCTATTTTTAGTTCTAGAGATCCAAATTTGATTACGAGACTTCAAGAATTTAAATCATGAATTATAGGACTGATCTGAAAATTTTGGTTTAATTTCATCAAGTCGCGATTGGGTTTTTGACGCGATATGTGAGTTAATTGTTTAACGAGCGAAATTGGTATTGAAATGAGCAAATGAGCTCCAAATTCAGTTTTGTTTGAACCACTAGATCCGTATCAAAATTACGGAACCATAGGAAAACGAATCGTCTAATTTCGAGTTAGTATGATAGAGTTAGAGCCATTTTAATAAAAAAAATGGTTGTGCTGCAATTTAGAGAAAAAAATTGCTGCAATGAACAGTATTATGAATAGTATCCGTGAATAGTGATCGTGAATAGTACTGTAAGTAGTATCGTATACAGTACATGTGAACAGTATATCGTGAACAGTACCCCATGAACAGTATGCAGGTGAACAGTACGCGGGTGAACAGTAATTTTGTTAAAAAGAAATATGGACAGAGAATTAAATCCCAATTTCGAGGGTTTCTCCACATTAGCTTGTTTTGACTTCTAGAGCTCTATTTTGGGCGATTCTTGAAGGGATTTTCACCTGGGTGATTTGGGTAAGTGTTTCTCACTCGGCTTTGATCAATTTCCACGAATCCCCTCTTAAATTCGCCTTTTAATTTCTGTTTTTAGTGTGAAATTGAGTGAAAGTTCATAGACCCAACTATTGGGTTTTGAGGGAGCAATTGACCTCCGATTTGGGAGATTTTTATATGGTTAGACTCGTGAGAGTACGAAAGTTCTGAAAACGTAAAAATATTTCAATTCCGAGTCGATGGCTGTAGGGGTATTTTGGACATTTCACCCACTTTCGCGTTGTAGCTGTAATTTTATCATTGTAATTAGTTACTTGTGATGTTATTTACACTGTGTAATTGGTTTGACTAGATTCGGGCCACTCGGAGTCAGATACTCATGGCAAGAGGGTCGTTTCTTAGCGGTTTTGCACCGAAATTGAGGTAAGTGGCTTGTCTAACCTCGTGTAGGGGAACCTTCTCCCCTAGGATATTATGTGTTATTTTAAATGCCTTGTATGCGAGGTGACGAGCGTGTACATGCGTAGATTGTTGGAAACCACCTTACTTGAATTGTTCAAATCGTGATATTTTTGTTAATTAGCTGATTAAATTGTAACATTTACCTGATATTCATTAGAAAAACGTGGTTAGATAGAATTTATCTGTCTAAGTGCCTACTTGCCTTATTTGAATTTCTTGAAACTTGTTGATAATGGTTTGGGTGTTATTGTAGTTATGTATTTCATATTTCTCTGTGTTTTCATGTTTATTGTTGTGTTAGTGGACTGCGGGTTCAATTCTCGGAGATCCAAGGGCTGCGGGTTCGATTCTCGGAGACCCAAAGTTGTAGTGTTTGTGGATTGCGGGTTCGATTCCCGGAGATCCAAGGGCTGCGGATTCGATTCCCGGAGACCCGGAGTTTATTGAGATATTGATATACGGACTGCAGGTTCGATTCCTGGAGATCCTAAGCTATTGAGACACGGACTGTAGGTTCGATTCCCAGATATCCTGAGATATTAAGGTACGGACTGCGGGTTCAATTCCCGGAGATCCTAGGGCTGCGGGTTCGATTCCCGGAGACCTAGAGACACTGATGTAGGGACTGTTGGTTCAATTCCCGGAGATCCTGAGTTGTTGGATATAGAGATGGACTGCGGGTTCAATTCCCGTAGATCCTGGACTTGCGGATTGAATTTATGTTGTGTTGGTTACTTGTTGTAGCTTAATTGTAGACGGTTGCAGTAATTACTGTATTGTTGTTATTTTAGACTCATTCTGATTTAAACTGCTTATTATTGTTATTATCATTGTGTTATTGTCTCTCGGTAGGGCCATGACCTTCCTCGTCACTACTCCATCGAGGTTAGGCTTGGCACTTACCGAGTACCGCCGTGGTGTACTCATACTACTCTTTTGCACACTTTTGTTGTGCAGATCCAGGTACATCAGGTCAGACACATTTCAGGTAATCTAGCAGCACTTCAGGAGACTTGAGGTATGATCTGCTACGTCCGCGGATCCGAAGAGTCCCCTTCTATTCTCATTAGTGATATCAGTTATTTCCCTTGTTTCCGTTGTATAGACATTCTTGATGTATAGATCCACAGTTGTACTCTTTCTTAGTATGTGTTTCCCGTGGGTTTCCGGGTCTTGGTAGTATGTTGCCTAGTGGTATTTGGCGAAGTTTATGTGACGAGCGACACTTATTACATTTCATTTATATTATTCCGCTATTATCTTATCTTTTATTCATGAAATTGTATATTCTACATCGTGTTAGACTTACCTAGGCACGAAGACTGGGTGCCGCCATGACAGGTTCACGATTGGTGAACTAGGGTCATGACAAGTTGGTATCAGAGCTCTAGGTTCGTAGGAGTCACGGGACACAGACCGGTTACTTAGATTCTCGCTGATCGATACTGAGACATCTGTATTTATCTACAAGGGGCAATGTAACTGTTTAGGAAACTCTTCAATTCTTTGAATTCCTTATCGTGCGCCATTTATTCAATTGGAGCCTATGTCATATGTTTTTTTGCACCCACTCGTGTATTGAAATTGCGCACTTAGTATAAAGTATTCGCCGACGGTTCGCGACGCTGCAGAGGGATTTCAAGGGAGTCAAGAATTTACTCAACCATTGTTACCGCATGTCATCCATATCGATAATGCAAGATAATTGAGAGATCTTCAATTGTGCACATGGGGGTGCACTAGGTTCGGACATTCGGTTGATAAGTACGGTCTTGAGAAGGTTTTCTTAACTGCCTAATCGTCACAGTAATGGTAGAATCACAAGGTGGATATAGAGCTAAAGGTAGTTGGTGGTAATAACGACTATATGGTTCATATGAGATATCTATTTAGCGAAGGATTCAGCCAGTAGAGATACTGGGGGAAATGAGTATAACTGTCTTAAGGACATGTACCAAACGAATGTCTTGGGCTGTCTTATGATGAAGACGTACAAATGATAAAGGCTAGTATCATGGATTAGCAAGATGTATCTTATGGCTTCGTGCCAAGTGAAAGGATTTCACTATCAACGATGAGATTATGGGTCATGTGTTATATCAGATTTGGCCTGCGATGTATTTAGGTGCTACTCAAAGGTTCTTTGAAGCTTGCGGATGAGTAAGAGTTGAGACTCGTATGGTATGATGTTGGGACATTTGATGTTCCTATGTCAATAATAATTTTACATTTCATTATTAGCAGGGAAAACTTCGACAAAGGCTACATAGTGCTTCATAGATGTGTGAGAATCACAATATGTCTTAAGTTGTCGTGGTAAAGAATGCTCGATGCATGGAGCGGGAAGATGTTTGGTTGTATTGGGATGAGGTCACACCCTATGGTGTTAGAGTGCTAATAGAGCACAGGTGGTTATGTTCGTTAGATCAAGTGAATTGCAGTTGAATAAGAGTAAATGATTTGAGATAATGGTTCTAATATGTTCGAGAGTCGTGTAATAGTGGCTTTGGGATAAGTGGGAGAGTCCCACTGCTTACGATTGGGTTGCATGGTTAATTACCTGCGTGAATTCTGGATACTAGCGTATTAATGGGTTATTGCAGCCACGGGAAAGGACCATGAGGGGTAATTTGAGTATATGTATTGTTGAATGCATGTTATGGTTAGCCTTACTGGCTCATGTTCAAACTTGAGGGAAGATTCATGATTTATGCCTCGTATAGGTGCAGGCTTCGGGGGAAGTGATCCCGCTGGGTGCTTTATCGAGAGGGTATTCATATGTTATAAAAAAAATTCAGTAGAGTTGGTCGCATACTGGGATAAGTCAGGGTCGGATAACTCTCAATAGCGGTCCTGGCAAATTTAAGAGTTAAAGTGTGGTGCATGATGATTCTGAGTCTATAGGTACAGTTGAGAGTCAAGCTTTTGAAGCAACTTATGAAGAAAGGCACAAAATGTTCTATGCTATTTTTGACTTGTGGTGTAGCATTTGAGAGACATTAAATGGTCGTCGTTTTTGAGACAGCATGGTCTCATGATTTAAGGTCACTCGGGGTGAGTGCGGTTGGAATAAGTTAGGTATTGAAGGGAGATATTAACATTTCTAAGGC
>JASVEL010013292.1:0-217114 GCA_032618575.1 Nicotiana noctiflora
AAACTCGAACAAGACATTCTTTTGCTTTTAGCTCACTTTTTCTCCATCTAGTGGCTCTTCGGGTTGCTTAATGTTCTCGCACTGCTAGGGACACGAGTGACACTAAGGTAATATTTATCCCTTTAAGGCTTCAAGTGTCTATTTTTATAGTACTCATATTTATCCCTTTACTATTTTAGAGTGCGTCATCTGGGTGTCTCACAAGGAGATCTATTAACACATTTGCAATATCCTTTGGAAATTTCAAGTAACACAAACAAACAATTCACCATTTTGAGTTGCTCAAACCCCAATCGGATCCTGATATCATGTCCTTTTCTTAATCTACACCTGTTAGCACCCAATAGGGTATAACTGAGATGTATATGGCCAATTATACATACCTCTATTACTATTAAGGGTAACTCACAATGCTTATTTTTTCTGCCAGAACTGTAATACTATTAATCATTATTAATTGGGTGCCTCGTACCCTTCTTTACCTTGATTCTTTTACTTGGTGAAACTTGTGTCTCCCTCCTTATTCTTTTTTACCGTAAAAGTGGATAGGCATTCTTGCATTAGGGATCCTCATCAAGAAGCTTAAACATCTTAATATACGCATGATTTGATAAATACCTCATATTCATCCATCATAAGCATGATGCAAAAATTGAGTTCCTCTAACTCAACTCTTCCACAGCTATATCTCTTACCAACTATCTTTCTACATGTATGTATTGTCGTTCTATAAGTAAGATAGCGTTTAGGAAATTGAGTTCTTACAATTGAGCTCTACCATACAATCTAAAGTAGGAAGAAAGAATGACATTCCTAAGTGCCCCATAGCCTCCTGCTTATAAGTGTGATACACGACACACCTATAAACAAGACTCTCCTAGACACAGCTTGTAGACTTCCTAGGACGGAACTGCTCTGATATCACTTTTATCACGACCCAAACGGATGCAACGTGACGGGCACCCGGTACCTTACTCAATCGAGTACTAACATAACATATCTTTTCATGTCATACTATCATAGATAACTGAGCTGCAAGATTGCCATGAGATAAATTGATACAACATGTGATACCAACTTATACGTAAGACATACGGGTCTATAAGACCAAAATAACAACTCATACACTAAACATAGGCCGACAAATGCATACGATATTTTACATACATGACATATGTCAACGAGCCTCTAAGAATACATAATTTTCATGAAGGTCGGGATAGAGTCATGCTATACCAAACAAAAAGCGTCTAAATCATACTAACCAAACAAGCAACTCCGAAGCAAATGGGGCACACCAATATCTTCCACTGAGCTGATAGCCTACTTGGAGGGCTCTTGACCTGTCTATAGGGACCTACATGCATGAAACACAGGGTCCCCAGGCAGAAGGGAGGTTAGTACAAATAATGTACCGAGTATGTAAGAAATGAAAATGATTGCATAATAGACATAAGAAAAACATGGAGTAAAAGACTCGACATGTAAGTCTAAACAACTTTATGAATCTTTTTAATATTTGGAATGTCATGCATATGCGTACAAAAGTCATACCATGCATGGGTATATGTGTTTATAGCATCATCAAGCCTTTGAGGGCATCCCATCATTTCATCTTAGCTACTGTGTGCAAATGATCAATGTATACTAGCTGATAGGTGGTGGTGCGTATATAATACTGTAATATTTTCACATATCCCATATACGTATATTATACATATATAAGCGTATATAACGCCATCTGGTCACGGTTCAATGTAAATGAAATACAATGCATGATACGTCAATAAAATCTTTCAGTGTGTCATAAGACCACTATGCCATTGATTAATATCATAAAATAAACTTTATCATTTACATATTTTCCGAGACCCATTAATACATGATAGAATAATAAGACGAGATTTCAAGAACATAGGCATTTCCAATACTTTTATGAATAAAGTTATTTATGAAAGTTGTGCATTTGCTCATTTCGTTTGTATCGTATGGATCACAACAAAAGAAAAGATGAGATAGCCTTAACATACCTGAGTTAAATCAATTCTAACACGCCCAATACCGAAAATAAAACATAAGAAGGCAGAAAATGGGAAGATCGGGGTAGTAACTCATGAGACGACGGGTCGAGTCATCTCAATCGAATACACCAAGCGTCTAACAAATGCGAAAAAAGTCAAAGAAAGAAAAGGGGTAACAAGGAAAGTCGGGTCCTGCGGACGCCAAATAGTAACCTCGACAGCCCAATGAGATCTCTGAAGCAGCTGGGAAGTCAGCCCTGCTGTCATAAACCTGGATATGCACACAAGGTGTAGGGAGTAGAGTGAGTACTTCCAACTTAGAGGTAATAAGCACAGATAAAGACATTGAAGGTGAGAATACCCATTAAACCACTCAGCAAAGCTATATAAGACCTCTTTTATCATTTTTAATAGTATAAGTCTCAGATAATGCAATGACAGCTAAAGCAGTACAACAGATATCTCTAAATACTATGCAGATGCATGAACATAACCACTACGGTGCGTAGCCCGATCCGTTTGGGTACCCGCGCTCACTGTGGGGGTTCGGACTCTATAGGGGCTCCTACTGCCCAAGCGCAATATCAGTGATATGCTGCGGTGCGTAGCCCGATCTACTGCCAGTCCAGCTACATGCAATGCAAGCCTCACAGGCACAATAATTTATCATTTTTGAAATCCTTTTTATCAGTGATAATAGAAATCATTGTTCAAAAATACCAGAATTTGGAAAATGATTTTAGACAGTGTTTAGCTCAGGACCGATATCATGATAACATGCTATAATCATAGAAGCAATGATAATGATCCTCACGGGATCCAAATAACTGGCTCACATCCCAAATACATCCACAACCATCCAAGTAGGAGGTTTACCGACTCATTTATAGCCAACAACACAGTATAATACTACACAATCAGACTAAGCCATAGTCCCTAATAACAATCGACCCCACACTCACAGTAGAGTACGTGTCTCACCTCAATACAACATCACATAGTGATATAGCGGGGTTTCAAACCCTCGGGTCATGATCCACACCCATTACTCACCTCGAACCGGCTCAAAACTAGTTCGCATTGCCTTTCTCTCGAGAATCAACCTCCACGGGTGCCGAATCTGATCAAAACCAATAGGAATACATCAAAATAGGCTACAGGAACATAACCCAATCGAAATAACTCGAATTACACCCAAAAAAATGAAGTTGCCAAAACCCGAGCCCCTGTCCCGCTTCTCTAAAAATTATAAAATCTATATTTTCAGAATCCTCGTCTCGCCACGAGTCCATACATGCAAAATTTATCAAAATTGGAGTTCGTTTGCCCCTTCAAGTCATCGATTTACAATTTTTCTTAGGCTTCAAGCAAAATCACATTTTACACCTTAATTCCTCCAATTTTTAGTGATATAGATGAAGATTCTACGATAAAATCACGTAATTAGTCCATAAAACTTACCTCCAATCGAAAACTAGGTGAACGTCTCTTAATCTCTTGTCTCCTAGCTTTAAAACGTACCGAACAATGAAAGAAATAAGAAACCCTCGCGTCTGAAATGTTATTAAACTGATCTGCACATCCTTTAAATTAAAGTATGCGATCGCATAACCTTACCTGCGATCGGATAGAACAATATTTTCAGCCACTCAAAATGGCCTATGCGATCGCAACACATGCCCCGCGATCGCACAACACAAAGACTCCACTGGGACCCCTGGTCCAATACACTATGTGATCGCATAGCTCAAACTGCAATCGTAGAGAACTAACTTCACCCACTGTCACACCTCCTTTTTTACACTAGTATACCCGCAAGGGCGTAAATGAGTTTTTTCCAATTTAAGACAGTCGGAACGGGATTAGTTATTTAAGTTTTTCAGAGTCGCCACTTGAGAATATAATGGTGTCCCAAGTCACTCGTTTAATCCCGAACCGAAGAAAGTTTGACTCTGTTACAGTCCGCAAACTAGAAATCCGGATAAGAAATTCTGTTAATCTGGAAAAATATCATTTATGAAATCATAAGGAGTGAATTTAACTGAGTTATGAAAATAGTAAGAACATGACATGACATGAGTGTAAATATCAAACCGAAAACAATAAGGAAAACAGTAATAAAAGCCCCAAGGGTCCAAACAATCGGCATACGGCCCAGACATGACATTTAGCCCCAAACATAGTAATATTTTTCCAAAACACAATAATATTAAATAGTGTTCAATCAAATATGCAACTTAACAATCGTACGGGACGGACCAAGTCACAATCCCCAATGGTGCATGACCCCACGCTCGTCATCTAGTGTGTGTGTCACCTCAACATAACACAAAGATGTGAAATCCGGGGCTTTATACCCTTAGGACAACATTTACAATCATTACGTACCTCAATCCGGTCCAAATTCTAGCCCGCGATGCCCTTTCCTCTCATATCGGCCTCCAAATTCTCCAAATCTATCCAAAACCAGAATATACTCATCAACATAAGCTAAAGAAACAAACCCCACTCAATAATAACCAATTTATACCAAAAATTTAGAAATTGACAAAACCCAACCCCCGGGTCCACATCTTGGAATCCGATAAAAATAATATCAATAGAATCCTTCTCCTCCTACGAGTTCATACATACTAAATTTATCAAAATCCAACCACAAACGACCCCTCAAATCCCAAATTTTAGGTCTCCTATGCCCAAGCCCTAAACCTCCAATTTTGCAACTAATTTTTCATAGATTTCATGCTTACAATGTTAAGACTCATCATAGAAATAATTTTAGGGTCCAAAAACATTACCTCCACGAAATCCTCTTCAATTTTCTCTCCCAAGTTTTCTCCTGAATGAAACATGGTGAAAAAATCACTCAAAATCGCGAAGGGCCAAATATATATGTTCTGCCCCAGCTAAACTGCTTCTGTAGTAGAAATCTCACACCTAAGGATCCGCACCTGCGGTCCCAGATGTGCATACGCGGAATCCACTTATTCGCTCAAGGACCGCACGTGTGATCAAAACCCCGCACTTGCGTCATTGCAGGTGTGCTCCAACACGCGCATCTGCGGTTCCAGCTTCTTATGCCCATTTCCGCATCTACGTCCCCCTTGGCACTTCTGTGTGCCCGCACCTGCGGTCCCCAAGTCATAGGTGCGGTTATGACAGAACTTCAGCAGCTTCGGCTGCATATTTCCAGCTCCAAACTTCCCGTCAACTATTAGAAATTACCCCGAAGCCCCCAGCACCTCAACCAAAAGCACGAACAAGTTATATTCCACTATCCAAACTTATACCAATCTTCGAAACGCCTAACACAACATTGAAACATCGAGTCAACCGCAGATGCAAGCTTAAGAACTATAAAAACTTCTGAATTATGCTTTTAATCAAAAAAGTCTATCAAACCTCGTTTGAATGGCCTGAAATTTTACACACACGTCCTAAATGATACAATGGACCTACTCTAATTTCTATAATTTCATTTTGACCCCTATATCAAAATCTCTATTACCAATCGAAAAATGCCAAAATTTCATTTTTGCCAACTCAAGCCTAAATCTACTCCGGACGTCCAAACCACATTCCGATTACTCCCCTAAGTTCCAAATCACCTCACGAAGCTATCCAAATCATAAAAACCAAATTCTGAGATCATTTGTTCACAACTTTTCCAACTAAAAGACCAACTTAAGTGACTAAGTGTCTCATTACTCTACCAAACCATCATGAACCCGAACCAACCAATCCGATATCACATAATACAACTGAACAAGATATAAAGAAGCAGAAATGAGGAACAGAGCGTTAACTCATGAAACGACCAGCCGGGTCGTTACATGTATATTTTTTATATCTGATTTGTATATATTTGTCTGTGGTGTATGCTTCTTCCTCTCTAAAACTTACTCTCTTAATACAATTTGATACATATCAATAACTTTATGTAAAAAGATAGTATTGATAAATTAAATATAAATTTTATACAACGATCCATACTTTATACAAATATTTTTCAACTTTCATAAAATATTCAAATAAAAAATATATATAATTACAATAGAGTACAATTTACATACAATTATAATACAACTTTACTACAATTTCGTAAGTATATTGTATATCATGTGTTATTCTTCTTCTTAAATAAAAAATTTATACAAATTTTATACAATATGTATTTTGTATATTTTTGTATATATTTTTCTATGTGTGTGCTTCTTCTTCTCTAAAATTTCAATCAAAACTTCTTCTCTTAATACAATTTTGATACAAATCAACAACTGTATGTAAAAAGATAGTATTGATAACTTAAATACAAATTTTATACAACAATTCATACATTCTACAACTATTTTTTAACTTTCATATAATATTCAAATAAATAAAAAATATATAACTATAACAGAATACAATTTATATACAATTATAATACAACTTTACTACCATTTCGTAAGTATATTGTATGTCATGTGTTCTTCTTCTTCTTCTTCCAATTTAAAATTCAACCAAAATCAAGTCTAATCTTCACCAAAATACCTTCAAAATTGAGATATAAGCTTCAAACAATATTCCCAATTATTTGCGACAACACCCAATCCAAATAAAAAATAATGGTTTTTAAAAACTCAAATTCGATTTCAAAGCTTCAAAGATTTTTAGTGCCTGTCAATGGTGGAGAGTCAAACACCTTCAAAATTTATTGATTGACAATTTCAATTTGAACATCAATTGTGAAACATAAAAGGAAGTTGCTAAGTTAAAACGATTGAAATCCATTGATGAATACCATTAAAGCTCTATACAACTCCATTAAAGCTCATACAACAAGAAAGCATAAAAAAATAGAGAACATCAAATAAAGAAAATTTGGAGAAAAAATAGAAGGAGAGATAGAGAGAGTGTGAATGGGCAAGTATAAAGGGATAAGGAAATAACTGATATTCCTAATATAAAGGGATACTCATTTAAAACTTATTTGAATATAATTGATAAGTTGTATATGATAATGTAATAAATTAAAACTTGACTAGGGAGAGTAATGAAATTACAAATAGTGTATAACAAAAGTAAAAATCCCCCCCCCCCAAAAAAAATGAATCCAAGAGATAATGGGCTTTTGAAAGGCCAATTACAGGACAATAGCCCAAAATCAAAAGCCCATACCATTTGAATCAAGAAAGAGTACTATGGAAACTAGTCAACACAAAAACAAAAAATAAATATTAAAAATATCCAAAGATCCTAAAGCCCTAAATCATTAAACCCCTTCCCCAAGTTCTCGTAAACCCTTTTCTTCTCCTCTGCTTCAGTTCGATCAGGTAAACTGCTCTTTCTTCGGTAAACTTCATTTTCTGTATCTATAATTTGCTGTTTCTTTTTTATTGTTTGTATTTCTTCCATTAGGGTTTTATTTTTACCCTTTTGTTGCTCTTTTAAATTAACGGGCGGCCTTTGCACCAGATTTTCTTTTATAGTATTTTTTATGCTTGATTTATCTTAAATGATAAATTATATTGCGTGTATTGAAATAAAATTGAGCTCGAATAGAGCAGAAATGATATAAAGGGTTTAATATAGTTGACCCAACTAGTTTGTGATTAAGACGTAGTATAGTCAAACCTCTTTATTGTTTTGACATTTTTTGACGGCTATATGAAGTGTTGTTATGAGGAAAATACATTGTAAATATAGCGTGAAACATTTGTTCCAAAGGAAACTTGACCGTTATAGTGAAGTGTTGTTACAGAGGAGGATTGTTGTAGAGAGGTTTGACTGTAGTAGTTGTTATTGATGGATTTTGGGGTTGCAGGTGCATTAATAACTTAGTATTACATGTTTAGGGTTTAGGTTTCAAGTGTTTGTAATCCAGACCTCACTAGTGGGATTTTAATGGGTCGTTGTTGTTGTTTCAAGTGTTTGTAAGCTGTTGTGCTGTGCATTAAACATTTATGGTTTTACCTCTGCATAGTTTGTAGGAAATTTGACATTGAGTTGAACCTTCTGTTTGCTAGTTCAACTTTATCAAGAATTTTTAGTGCTTGACTGTATCATAGTGTACTTAAAAAAGGGTAAATTGTTACATCGAAGTTTTAATATTAAGTGAAGAAAAGGGTAAATGGCAATTGAAATGTCGAATATTTGGGACTTAGGGAAGGGGGTTTGACTGGATTCCCTTTTTCGAGAAATTATTCTGCGCAAAGAGGATAAAAATGATTTTTTTGGTTATATATAAGCGGTTGAATTCCCTTGGCATGAGAAAATAATCGTGTGTAGTGGTAGAGGAGAGTCAAAAGTTGCTCTAGGTCATTATAGAATTTTTTTTGGAATATAGATCTGAAACCGCTTTTGTCTGCTAAGATAAAGTGTTGTACATGACATACAAAAGGTTTTGATATTGACCTGTTTACGGTAAAAGGTCATTGTTCCACCTTTAAGGATATTTGTCCCCAGCTTTTATCCAAAATGGAGTTAGGGAACAAAATTCCCTGCAGACCAATCAAGAGCGGTGTTGGATTGCGTGCTCCATTGCTATTTTTTGGTTAATGGAAATTATGACTGTGATGTGTATATTTCAGGATTGGCAAGATGAATCTCAACAATGTTAAGGTTCCTAAGATGCCAGGTGGTGGTGCAGCTTCTGCTTTGATCAAATTGGGAATTGTTGCTGGTCTTGGTGTATATGGAGTTGCCAACAGTCTTTACAATGTTGAGGGTGGGCATCGTGCCATTGTTTTCAACCGTATTCTTGGTGTTAAAGAGAAGGTATTCTTGTTATTTGTTCTTTGACCCAAAATGACTTTTTCTCAGTGCTACTCGAATTGGTTTTTTGTTAGCAACAGTCACTTCCAATTGTATGTCTGTTTTATCCATTTCAAGCTAATAAACTTATTAGGCGACATGAATTTTGGAGCCTTTGCAGCCACTTGCTTGTATACTGTTTTTTTAATATATATGAAAAGATATTGTTATCTTATCTTGATGTATATGTTATATACTCAAATAGTCAAATGCTTTGTGTTGGATGTTTATGGCTACCACTTTGTATGACGCTATGAGATGATTTTCCTTTGTTTACTATGCGTGCATTTTTTTTGGTTTTTTATTTTTTATTTTTGCGTTTCCTTTTTGATGATCTTTCATGACTGATTTATAAATAGGTTTATCCAGAAGGGACACACTTCATGATTCCTTGGTTTGAAAGGCCAGTCATTTATGATGTTCGTGCACGACCCCACCTTGTGGAGAGTACTTCAGGAAGTCGTGACCTTCAGATGGTAATTTTTTTTTCTGAACACTTGTTTTATTCTCATCTCTTAGGACGAAAACAAAACAAAACTAGATAAGGTAGAAAAAAGGGGGAAACATTTGTAACAATGAACAACAAAGGTTGGTGATAAACTGATAATTGAGGTTTTGCTTAATCTTAAATACAGAAAGTTTTTGGACTTTTAGAAGTATAGGATTTAATATAATGATCTTTTCCCTGATTTATTGCACAGGTGAAAATTGGGCTCAGAGTTCTCACTCGTCCAGTTCCAGACGAACTACCCACTGTTTACCGAACTCTTGGTGAAAACTACAATGAAAGGGTCCTGCCTTCAATTATCCATGAAACGTTGAAAGCTGTGGTTGCCCAGTACAATGCTAGTCAGCTCATCACCCAGAGAGAGGTATGTGCAAAATGCTAAAACTATAAGTGTCAAACGGGCCGGGCTGACCTGGGACCGGAAGGGGGGGGGGTGTTAGGGGGCTGGGTGGTCTGGGTTACTAGGGTTAGGGGGGTTGGTTCGCTCACTTTAAATCATCCGGTTAACCGGACCGGTCAAACCTGGTCAACCAAAATCCACGTAGAACAGGTTAACCGGCCAGGAGCAGTTTAAAGGCTAGATTTCAATTTTTTTTTAAGGTTTTTGAGAGTCTAATGAGGTGTTTGGCCAAGCTTTGGGAATGAAAAAAAGTGCTTTTGAGGAGAATCAGAAGCATAAAAAAGTAGCTTATCTCCAAAAGCATTTTTGAGAAAAATACACTTAGAAGTAGTTTTTTAAAGCTTGACCAAACACTAATTGTTGCCCAGAAGTGCTTTTCAAACTTATTAGCCAAACACAAATTGCTTCTCACCGAAAGTACTTTTGATAAAAGCATTTTTGAAAAAAACCACTTCTCAAAATAAGCTCATTTTTGCAGCTTGGCCAAACGGGCTATAAGGCAATGCAAAACCTTTCAATTTACTCTTTTTCGTTAATTTACTTGTTAAATGTAAACCTTTCAATTTGTAAGTTTGAATTGTGAAACAAATGTAGCACTTGCAATTTATAAGTGCAATTTTTTTTTTCTTCATTGTATTCTTTTTATTTTTACTTTATATTAATATAAATTACAATAGTTATACAAAAAAAAAAAAAATTAACCAGCCCTGCCCCTTTGGACCAGTTACCCTTACAGTTTAATTTTTTTACCTAGATGAACCCAAACCCATTAAGCCCGGTAACCTGTAACCGGCCCAGTTCGAAACCCGGATGGTTTCAACTTTTCCCTGCCCGGCCCGGCCCACCCGTTAGACACCCTTAGCTAAAACTACTTAGTTGATGTCGCTCTAGGTGGAAATAATTTCTATAATTAGCAACATCTCTCATATGTACTATTTTTTCCAGTGTGATTAGGCCATTGTGTTGGAAGCTTATTGCATAATTACTACTTCCCTATCTGAAGTAGGGAAAGTAAACTGCGAATCTTCTATTTACAACAGATGTGAACTTTTAAAAATGTTTTTGTTAATAGATACCATCTAAGTATTGCCAATATTGTGCACTTTCTGCAGAACGTTAGCAGAGAAATACGGAAGATCTTGACAGAGAGGGCAGCCAACTTCAACATTGCTCTAGATGATGTGTCCATAACAAGCCTGACTTTCGGAAAGGAATTTACAGCTGCAATTGAAGCAAAACAAGTTGCTGCTCAAGAAGCTGAGAGAGCAAAGTTTGTTGTGGAAAAAGCTGAGCAAGATAAGCGAAGTGCTGTTATCAGAGCTCAGGTCAATATAACTTACCCGCTTCACATCTCAACAACAACAACAACAACAACAACCCAGTATAATCCCACTTAGTGGGGTCTGGGGAGGGTAGTGTGTACGCAGACCTTACCCCTACCCCGGGGTAGAGAGGCTGTTTCCAAATAGACCCCCGGCATCCTTCCCTCCAAGAACTTCCCACCTTGCTCTTGGGGAGACTCGAACTCACAGCCTCTCGGTTGGAAGTGGGGGTTGCTTACCATCAGAGCAACCCACATCTCCTGTTTATTAATCTGTTGTCACTCCATTAATCTGTTGCTGGATTGATGATGTCTTGATGCATACCGCAAGCTTGCCATTGTCTTTTTGCATAATATTATTTGCATTACAATAACAAATAGGTAACACATGTTTGGAAGAACAGAAAACTAAAATGAAGAAAATCTTTTTTTGGGTGGGGGTGGGGGATATGGAAATATTGCGTAACAGAATATTGAATTCCTATGTTTACTGTTCTGCAGGGTGAGGCTAAGAGTGCCCAGCTGATTGGTCAAGCGATTGCCAATAATCCGGCATTTATCACGCTCAGGAAAATCGAAGCAGCAAGAGAGATTGCCCAAACTATCTCACATGCAGCGAACAAGGTGTACTTGAGTGCCGATGATCTGTTGCTTAACCTTCAGGATTTGAACTTGGAGACTGCAAGAAAGTGATATACATTACCAGCTTTCAACATTTAATTTTCCTCTGAGCCAGTTATCTTGTGGGACGACTCTGTGTTTACATAGTGACTGGATGGATGGTCAGTTATTTGAATTCTTGAATAGGAAAATATTTCGCACGAGAAATTGTTATCATTTTGGTGGTTGTCAAATTGGTTATTCATATAAAGTTCCTCCAGTTATAGTCTGATCTGAAATGACCAAGCTTTATCAGTTTATCAATGTATGCTTAATATGCAAAGAATCTTGTAAGATCTGTTCAAGGGTTGTGCTCGACTTTTGAATTGGAAGAAGTGAACAAGGCAAAGGTTATTTGGCAAAATGGTAAACTAGCTGAGGCTCCCTATGTTTTTGTTACTTTTGGCAAAACTAAGGACCTGTTTGTCCATAGATATTTTTTCCTTTTTTTGGTTTTTTTTTTTTTTAAATGTGTTTGCCCATGAATTTTGTAAGTTTTTGGAAATATTTTGAAAATGAATTTTTTTTTTTTCAAATCTTCAGAAATTTTTGTTTCCTTACTCGTAAAACGAACATTTTTTTTGGGAACTTAACATTTCTGTGCAATTTATAAAAATATAATACACATTTCTAGCAGCAAACTTAGTATGTCAATAGTAGCCCTAAAATATTTTCTTATATAGCATAACCAAACCAAAACTGAAACCCAATCACATGCCTAAAATCTTGCAATATTATTAACTTAAAGATTTGTTCCTTATTTATCTCCTAAGCATCTATTCTTTAATCCCCAACCCAACAGATTCTTTAGTTTATATTCTTTTGGTTTGTGTTTTTTTCATTTTTGAATATTTAAATGCTTAATGATAGGATAAGTATTTCACAAATATACTGGATATATGTGCAAATTTTGTGTTAAAAAAGATTTATGGCATATTCTATTATAAATATTTTATATCTTAAGCATATAATAAATATACCATTTATTGTATACTAACTAACATAATTTAATTTTTTGGATTTAAGATATATATCTTACATATAATTTGCAACTATGATATATGTTATAATATTGGAACAATTTTGTTACATTTTGGTGTGTTTTATGTGGAAAATGCTTTGAGTATATATTTGATAGGTCTTGATTATACCCTACATATACATTTTTATACATATTTAAGTTGAATATACACAATTTAAAACACATAGGAGTATTATACAAATACAATAAACTTAAATATATATGACATATATTTTAAATATTAAAATTTAATAATATAAAATATACCACATATATTATTGTATATTATATATTTAGAGCACATTGTAGTTGTTTAAATATTGTATAATATTACTATTATATAAAGTGTTAAAATGAGTCATGAATGCTTCATGTTTAAAGCGTATAATTTTATTTAGTAATTGAATTTTGTGGCAGGGAGAGAAAATAGTGAAAGAAAGAGAAAATCATGGCATAATGATTTTTAAATTTATTATGACAAATTTATATTAAAGAGGAGATTATTTTTTAGATATTCTTTTTTTAGAATCTTTGATATATTTAGGTAAGCGTTATTTATGAAAGAGAAAAAAAAAATATGGAAGAGAGAGGAAAAAGAACATGTAGTAAATGTGCATTGATATAGAATAATCCCTTAGTTAATGAGCCAATGTAAAAGTGCTAAAAAGGTAAAAAAAAATATGCCAGTTTTGGAATAAATAAAGATTACTATCATTTACGAGAATAGTTTTTAAAAAGGGAGCAACTATGTAAAAATTTCTTTTTTTTTTAAAAGTGAAATGCAAGTCCAAACATAATTTCAAATACTATTTTTTTACAAAATTACAATTTTATGTCTAAATGCCTACTAAGATTCTAACAATACGCTAATAATGAATTGCGAATTTCTTGCAGATTGCATGACAATATGCAATGTGGTATTTTCTTTTACCTGCCAAAAACTAAGATTCTAGCACGAGTTTAATATTCCTTTTAGTTTTCTTTTTCCTTTTGGAAGCGGCTGTAAGGGAGGACACTTCGAGCATTGTATCTATTGGTTTGGAATCGGTAATGCAAAAGGCTAAGGCATATTTGCAAAAGTCTCCCCTTTCTTATCCTCAAAAGCCATCAAAATAGCACGGTATAACTATTTTTTGCATTGACCAATCAAAAATAGTCAGCGTTCACCAAGTTAATAAAAAATAATTACTATTTTGTTGCAATAGAGACCGGTCCCGTATAATATATGGGAGTTTGGTGCATTTGTGTACGAACTCCAGCATATTATACTGGACTGGTATACTTTGCTGACTCCTTTATAATATACGTGAGACTGGAGCACCGGTGCTCAAAACTCCAGTATATTATACTGGACATTTATACTTGCTGGAACTCTAGTATATTATGCGGGAGTTCCAGTATAATTATACTTGAACTCCCGCATATTATACGGGAGTTCCAGCATAGTTATCCTAGAACTCCCGTATAGCAGGAGTTCCCGCATACAAGCATACTTATGCTGGAACTCCCATATAATATACGGGCGTATTTTCCGGATTTTGAATAGCGTTTTCGCTCAAATTTATCTTTACATAAAAAGTAGCTAAATTTCGATTACTTTTGAAACTGAGCTATTCTGAAATGACCAGTTGTAGATCTGGCTATTTTTGAATTTCTCTCTCAAAAGCCAGCTAAGCAAAATGGCGAAACCAAATCAAACAAGTTCGTTAAAATATTGAAGGGTTTATCTATTAATGTGCCATTGGTGAAAGTTTTGGAGCAAATGTCCGATTATGCCAAATTTATAGAAGACCTTATAACCAAGAAGCGGTGGATGAACTTTGAAATTACCAAAGTTACTAACCAAGATAGTTCTATTTTTCATTTTGTGACTTCCAAATTGGAGGATCCTAGTTGCACGGTTGGGAATATAGATTTTGCTAAAGCTTTGTGCGTCCAGAGAGCTAGTATTGATTTGGTGCTCTTTTCAATGTTTGAAACTCTGAGGAAACCAAGACCTACTTCAATGAGGTTAGAACTCAAATGACCGACCGCACTATCAAAAGACCATTGGAGTGATTGAAGATATGTTGGTTTGGGTTGATAAATTCATTATTTTCGCAGACTTTATTATTTTAGATTGTGAAGTGGACTATGAAGTCCTAATTATTCTTGTGAGGCCATTCCTTGCCTTGGAGAATGTCCTTTGTGATGTTGAAGCTGGGGAGCTCACTTTTTAGATTAATTATGAACAGGTAGTATCACATGTGTACAAGTCTATTTGATTATGAACAAGCAATATCACACGTACACAAATCTATTTGATTATGAACTAGTATCATTTGCATTCAAATCTAAAACTGTGTATCACTCTCTCCATTCTATTCTAATTTATGTCAGACTTTGCTCTTTTCGAAAGTCAATCTGACTAATTTTCAAAGCTAAATTAAATTAGATCAACTTAACATTTTAAAGTTAAAATTTAAATATTCAAAAATTATATAAAAAGTACTACTTAAGTTGCAATACTTCACATGTCAATATGATGAAAATTTACAATTTAAAATATTGTTCAAAGTTCACATAGTATGACTCTGATAAGCAAAAAGTATCATAAAGGACGGGAGGGAGTATATTATTAACACTAGTATTCGCACTTCCTTTTGGTGGGATCAATTCAATAAAAGAAAAAAAGCCTGTCGGACCCGTACGGGACCGTTAATACCATTTATCAAATGAGGCTTGAGCTTGGCTTCCTTTTCTTGCCCAAGTATTTGATATTTGTGCACAAAGAATGCTAAAAAGGGATTGAGGTCTCACTCTTTCTGCTGCTTCCTGTCACACATGCTCTCCTGCTTAGGCTGTTGCAGCACAGCTAGAGCACATAATTTAGGCCGCGGTAACATGCTCATGTGAGTATGTTTCGCCCATACACTTCTCAATGAGCATTTCTAGTTAGCAGAAATATAGTGTTCTGTATCGCGGTTAAATCAACAGGTACTTTTTTCCCCCTCTTCTATGGAGGGAATGAGAGGGAGTGAGACAAATATAAGATTGTTCAGCGACAGCGAATATAAGTTAATCCAATGCCTCGATTTCAGAATCTAATGTAGACACACAGGATCTATTACAATAAGAAGAGTCATGTAATGGAGGATGGGTTAAAGAATGAATGAAATTAGAGTATACTAGACTAAGCTTCCCTACCAAAACTTCAATCGAATACCACAAACATGTGCTACTGCTGCAGCAATAGATAAAATGTAAGCATATCCAACCAAGATAGCAAGTGCAGTGAATGGTGAGACAAAGAGGGTATCAATGGACAGGTTAACCAATCCGGTTAGCACGTTAGCCTGCACGATCAAATGATGATTTTGTGACTGATCTTATCATCCAGAGATCAAAGGATGAGCAGGAAGCATTATAGAACGATGATATCAGCAATAAATTTTTCTCACCAGAAGAAAAGAGCCCAGTAAGTTTCGGTCAAAAACTTCTATCAACGCGGCAACTTTATATCCAGGTACAAAATCAGCTAGAGTTAAAACTGCAAAAACCTGAAAAAGTGAAACGTTGAGCCATGAGCAAGGTGGGAAGTTCTTGGAGGGAAGGATGCCGAGGGTCTATTTGGAAACAACTTCTCTACCCTAGGGTAGGGGTAAGGTCTGCGTACACACTACCCTCGTCAGACCCCACTAAGTGGGATTATACCGGATTGTTATTGTTGTTGTTGCATTCAAGAGAAATTTGCTCAGTAATCCACAAGTTCTTCCCAAGAAAGCATGAAAATTAATTAAGGACTTCCCCTATCCAGAAGTCCGGTGCTGTTCCCTTACTGAAAGTGAAGTGAATCTACTTTTGACCAAACTTTTTGGAAATGCGTTCGCAACATTTCGAAAAAGCAACACTTAGTTTGTATAAGTGTATATTAAGTTCAATCTTAGAAGAAAAATTATAAGCGTCCTACTTCACTCAAGAATGTGGTCAATCAATCTACCACAAAAAGTGAAATAAAATTAGCATTTCCGAACAGACAAGAAGTAACCATCTATCCCCCAGTCCTGAGCTCAATGACATCCATTTTGTCGTATTACTCAAAAGACGTCCTTTCACTAAACTGCATACATTTTTTTAAAAAGGAAAATATAAATAAAAATTGTGAGGTTCACTAAACTGCACAAATGACCCCAAACTAATTAACTTGTTGAAGAAATTTAGAGTTTAGTCTTCTTTACAAGTCACAGTTTTGTCCATGCTATTCTAGTAAGTACTGATGAAACTCTTTGTGCTTCATAGTTATCATTTTCACAGAGCTCAAAGCTACTTCGTTTCTCTATCTCTTATTATCTCTTGGATTTCCACTTTCAATTGACTTATCAAGTTCTGAAATAAGTGATGAGTGATCAATTAATCAATAATCCTTCAACTCCATACTAGTTGGGGGAGCAAATATATGATCTATATCCATTCTGATCAGCTAAATGAATCCTTTAAATCCACTCCTCTCTATTTGTATCCATTTCATTCCAATACTGGTAAATAGTTGTCTATAAAGCAATTAAGAATTCTCTAAAAAAGAGGTTCTCCAAATCCTACACTTATTTCAACACTGACATACAAGTTTCTAACCAAAATATAAATATTCCTGACAAGCAACAGATGTAATGTAACTATAAAAACAACAATAAGACCAAATTCCGACCAGCTGGTACAGTCTATATGGATCCTTTACTCCCATGTAACAATTAGAAAATTCTATCCGATGTAATTATTTTGAAGTCAACTACTTATCCCTATTTTTGAATTGGATCTATATATTTTTTTTTGAATTGGTACTACGTATCCCTATTTAACTTGTGCATTTCTAGGACATTCATCTTGTGGATATATTGCATCCCTGAGACACTACACATACTCGTGTATAACGTTGGTCCCACAACCAATGTGCAGACTTTGCTTTCATTTGTTAGGTATCGCGTTCAAGGAAGATCTTTTGTGTAAACCAGGGTTAACGGAAATCTCTTTGCATCTCTTCCCACTGCTCTCATACTTGTAACTGCTCTTTCATAAATATCTTTAATACCACTTATATTTGATATGGATCCTTTGGAAAGGACTTCCATTCAAACTCCATCATTTGCTTTCCATAGTTCACTGCATCTCATGTAGATATCTTTCTTCCTCTAAAATTTCTACCAATCTTTGCTGTTATCAAACTACCAAGAGTAAACACACTCAGCCACTTTTATGTCCCTAAACCCATGCTCCATCACTCGTTTCCCAAAGTTGTACTGTATAACTTTGTTCTCATATATTAGAACCAATCTTATCTCCTCTGTTCTCATATATTAGAACCAATCTTATCTCCTCTGTTCTCATATATTAGAACCAATCTATTCTTTCTCCACTCATTTTGCATCTTTCTTTCCTTAATGTAGCATTGAATTGCTTGGTTAGCCATCACTCTAACTTCACTTCAATTCCTCTGTAAGGATACCAATTGGACCACAAACCTTTCTACCCTTAATAATCCATGAAATACTTCACTTCAACATAAGTTATCTATGAATTTAGCTAGGCTTTCTATCTGTCACACGTTTATGAAGATCACTTAAGTCATCCGTGTAATTTGTATTGAGCATTTCATCGAGATACTCTCCATCTAGACTCACTATCTCCAATCAAAATTTGTTAGAAATCGTTCTTAATACACTTGCTCCAAGTTTTTCCCCACTTTGCACTTTATCGTGGCATAAATGATGAGAGAAGGCATCAGAAAACCTGTGAATTCTAAGAGACAAAACTCCATCATCCAATAAAGGTCACATGTATGTGTGCAAGCACAAACTCCTTTCACATGTCTAGAACTGGAAACAACACGTAAACATTGCGCAGAAGAATGAGTAGCTACAATAATTAGCAAACAAAATCTGCATACACAACTTTGAACCATAGTGGTCAGCTGGCTGGATTGTGGGGCTTTGGAAACACATCTGGCAGGTGAAAAATACCATACAAAGTTGAATGTTTTGTTTGGCTGGTTGTGAAGAATACTGGTCTAACACAAGAAAATTTGAAGAGAAGGGGAATGCGGCTTTGCTCTAGATGCTACTTATGTGGAAGGGAAGCTGAGAGCAATAGCCATCTTTTTTTGCATTGTCGGGTCACAGATTAACTTTGGTAAATCTTTTTGAATATAAAAAGGTTAAAATGGATCATGCCTAAATCAATTGGAAAGCTCCTCCTGGCTCGCTGGAATAATTGTGAAGGAGTGGTCAGACAAGTGGAGTGCTTTTCCGGCTTGTGTTTGGTGGACCATCTGGAAGGAAAGAAATTCAATATTCTTTGAAGATATAGGCAACAATATCTAGAAGATTAAGATGAATTGTTTGTTTTTATTTCACTTTTGGTGTAAATAGAAATTGGTAGGAATTAGTAGAATCACTGTTAAACATCATAGAAGTCTTGTAAGGTGAAATAGGGAACTTTTTGTGCTGTTTTTGTGAATTGTAAATATGGCTCTTCGTACTGCCTTTGTGCTAATGGAGTATAATTTGTTACCTTTCCCAACAAAAAAAAAATGAATCAAACAAAAGGAGCCACAGGGAAGAGAGAGTTCCACATTCTAACTATGAAAACGAAACTTCAATTGCATCTAAATAGATACAATAAAGAATGAATTGATATTTAATGGTGTCAATTAATATGAATCTTACCTGAAGGTTCATAGCCAATACTACAGTAACATACGCCAGGTTGCACTGTTAAAAGAGTTTATTAGTCATCTTGCCATAAGATTACACTGAAAACTAAGATATTTTCTGCTGAAAACAAAAAGAGGAATACACTACCATTCTGCGAGAAACCCTCTCAACGTGCATGTCTAGAAAAACTGTCAACAACCTGCAACGTGAAGAAGAAGCAACAAGCTTAGAAATATCAGCAATTATACACCAAGGCAGCAAACATTCAGAGAAGCAGACAAAAGAGATACTCCATAGAGGAAACTCAAACCAGAGTAGAAGACAAAGAATCCAGACTCTAATCCTTGCCCAATCATTTGTTCTCAACACAGCGTCTCCAGGTTTTCCAAAGAAAAGATAGCTGCCTATTTGGACGCAAACAAGGTATAACCCCCAATAACCTGATATCAAAAGAAATAATCTTCTAGACCAGAATTTACAATCATAACGTAAAAAAGCAAGCAAGTTATGACAAGAAATACTGAAAAATTTATGATAACCAGCTTCAACCCATCTAAAGTTGATACTCATATAATGAATTAAACATCACATTTGGTTAAAGACGATTCAATTCAAACCTGCTTTGAAATGCTTTTCTTGAGCCGAGGGTCTATCGGAAACAACCTCTCTACCTCCACAAGGTATGACTAAGGTCTGCATACTACCCTTCCTAGACCCCACATGCGGGAATACACTAGGTATGTTGCTGTTATTTGATTTAAGACGACTTGCGAATACCTTCGGAGAAAGAAGATGTGTAACAAAATAGAAATAGCTAATGTAATGCTTCATTAACCATGTTTTATTCTGCCTTGAAAAGAAAAGTCAAGGTCAGAGTATTCACATCCTCTAGGAAAGGGTTCCCAAATAAACAATTCTTGCCTTCTGCTGGAAATTTGGAAAAGAAATTCAACGCTTGGCACAGGAATAAAAATTTAACCAGAAAAGAATCAAAAGAAATATTTTTCTTCAGAGTAGCAAGTGTGCGTGTGCTCGTGTTGATCTGGATGTTCATTTGTCTCAAATTCTACAAACTTACCTGACACCTTTGTGTTCGACCATAGGAACCGGTTAACATGTGTGCTAGATTCAACAAAAGGAAGAACCATAAAAGAAAATGAATCCAGTTCTTACTACAATAAAGTTACATCACATGCACCAACTTGCAAGATGTGAATACGTGATAAACCGCGATATTCAATACAGTAATATCCAGAACATACTGAATTTACCTCACACACAAAGAGACCATAAAACTGAACAAGAGAGTAAGTAAATGCATGGAGAAAGAGAGAGAGCTCTAATTTCATTTCACAAATTTATTTTATGTTTTATGAAGATTTTACTTTACAATAATACTCACCAAAAATGCTAAAAATTCCTTCTTTGTTTTGGCTGATGATGTCAGGTCCTCTTTCGCTTGAAAGAAGATATTCATTTAGCCCAAGCAACAAGAAGACCTCATATCCTAAAGCGACAAAGAACGTTATAGGTTTACAAAGCATAGGTACCCAAATTTTTGAGATGGGCCAAGATTGCAACAATACCTAATAGAATAAACCAGCCCAGAATTCCACAATTACTTGGCGAAAGATTAATCATCGATGTCAAAATTGCCACGGCAGCAAGAGTGAAAAAGAAATTCCAGTGCACGCCATATTCACCAACGTGAACCTATGATGAGGAAGGGAGTGACTTCTAACAGCTATATTACATAGAAAGTGATATAGAATGAAGAAATGCCTACCAAATGCAGATGAAGAAAGGATCATAGTAACTTTGCAGGTAAATTTCATGAGAAGCATCTGTCACCAGTATTACAGAAATATGATGCATTTGATTCAACATGCAAACAAAATTATACATAGCAAAGTAGTATGTTAGAGAAAAAGTTCAAAACTAGAAGACTATGAAGCTTATGGACTCTTCTGAAATTACCATTTTGACAGAACATTATGATGAGAAAAGTTAATGATGATCGCTGTAGCCAAACACAGGAAAATAAGAATATCTTGTGAAATAGAACTGTAAAGCATTAAACCAAAGGTCTCGTTTCTATGAGATGATTGTGGATTTTAATTTTGACATGACTATTGTTCTGGCTTCACTATTCGGCGGAAGGGGCTACACCATGCAAGTAAAACATTGGGTAACCCTGTTGCCAAATTTGGTAGTACACTAATTAAAAAAGTGACATGTCATCTTTGAGAAACATAATGTGCAACTAAAATAAAAGAAACAAAATAAAATTAAGAACTAGGATTATTACTAGCCATTTAGCATGCTATACACACTGCAAGGATGACGACAACCAAAGGAAGGGGGCCACTTGTAAACAACACAATTTCAAAGTTGAGACATTCTCGAAAGCTTCTTTGTAACTTCGTGCATGTATCATATAGGGTGGGGTTTGATACACTTTATTTTCAAGTTATTAACTCACCATTACCACGGGCTGAAATGGCCCAACAAAAAGGAATTAGGATTCCATTTTTACCTGATAATCCACAGTTGAGGTGAAAAAGATTCGAGCAAAGCCCAGAACTATAAGTGGACAAGTTGAAGAAATTGCATTTCTCAAATTCCTGGAAATATAAGAGATTATTAAGAAACTGCCACATTCCTTTATTAAAGGAGTAAAAGAAGAGAATCAATTAGATTCTACAGAACAGAAATTAAATAACAGTTCTAAACTTCTGAAAGAAACAACATGATCTGATTGTACTTCCATTACTTTTTCAAAGGAATACAAGTAATGGAACAGAAGTTCTCACTTTCATAACGAAGAAACTTGATCTGACTGCATGCTTCAATATGAACACACAAGTACAGGGAAATCAGTTATGTGCTGTAACATGGTTTCCAGGAAAAATATTATTCTTGATGAATCAAGAGAACACATTAAGCATCAAAGGTGACTAATTGAAATATATGTTAAGCACCCCAAATAATCAAATGAATCAAATAGGATAATCAATTGGAAATTCATGGAACGAAAAGATCATCTAAGAAAAAACACGACAGCAGTGTGCCTAATACAGGGGGATCTGTAGCATACTCGATAAAAAGAAATTACGTAATATTTTTGAATATTTTGTAGAGCAAAAACATGTGCCATTTTTGCCGGCACTGCTAAATAAAACCTACTGAAGAACTCTTACCGCATGATTTCAAACCCCGTAGGCCTCACTCAAACTGATTACAATCAAAACGAAGATGCAACAAATTAAAGGGAAATGCGTAGTAGAGTTAAATGCTGTTGAATAGTATACTTTCAACATCCTTCAGAAATAAAACCCCTTGATAGAAGCTTGGACATAGCAGATAATTAGCAAACTTAGACACATATCTATGTCACTGTCCAATTCTAAACATATAAATATATGATGCAGCACTAATCTAAACACAAGAATGAGCCTAGACCTACTTCTTAGCAATGTACATAGACCACATATAAATAGCAGAGTTTATAGGATTTTTCTTTTGATTCTTTCCTTATTTACACTCAATTTTCATGTATTTATATCTTGTACATCTCACAATGATATACAAGAGCAATTCCTCCATTACCTTGTTACATTACATTGTATCAGAGCCAAGCTCATCCCTATTACTATGTATCCCAATGTTAGGCCCGCATATTATGTTGTCCAGCTCCAATTGGCAGGTTTGGGTGGGCAAGGGTGTTAAGTGTCCCACAATGATGGAAGAATGGGTTGTTTGTCTCCTTACATGCTCTTTGGAAATCCTCATGAGCTAGGTTTTGCGGTTGAGTTAAGCTCGATGTCCTTGTCTTTCCAATAATGAAACCGGCAAGCATTTCACTGGCAACAACGTGCCTTCTAATCAATTAAAAATAAAAGAATTATCTGCATCTTATTTCTTTCATTCAAGCACCTTATGAATCTGATGAAATGCCAAAAGGTTAGTGAGTTTTGGACATCAAATATCACATCCAGACCATAAAGTTTATTGGATTACTTAATTAAAAGAAAAAAAATTCATTAGCCATCCACATTCTATATTAAGAGCATCATTATTGAGCTACCATTGAAGCTTTCTAGGTGCAAACTTAACTATAAAAATTCGACCTACTTGTGTGATTGAGTGGTCCCAGACCCCACTTTGTGGGAACATACTGGGTAGTTGTTGTTGTTGTGTGATTGAGTGGTGCTATTTTATCAGTTAGCCATAAACTAAGCGTGTAACAAATAAACTAGGGGAAAACATCAAAGGATGGCAAGGGAAAAGTCAGTTCAAGTAACAATTCACTCTGCACTGTATTTATTTCTTTTGCTTTCCACCAGCTATCTTGACATGGTTCATTTACAGGCACAATTAACTAGCTTGGTTGCTACGGAGATATAGGAGTAATAGCCTGAATACTCTTAAGAGAAACAGGACAAATATAGCACCATCAGCAAGAGGTAACATCACATCAAGTTCATGATAAAAATTCAAATCGAGAATCATCACTTACATTTTTGCAATTCCACGTGCCTGCCGTGAAACCAATGCATTTGCCACAATAAACGAACCTACTCCAATGTCCATCTGACATAAGAAGGAAAACATAAGGTGCCTAATTTCAGCTCCATTTTACATTACATAAAAGTTTCATAACAAAGTATTAAGTTGACAACCAGTATGAGAACTTGAACAGAAACAATGAATCAATGATGTTGAGCTCAATACTGTAAAACTGATTAAAGTAGGAAGAGATAAAAAATGAAGGAAGAATCAAGAAAAGAACTTTCAGTATGACAAGTTGCAAATAAGCCACTTTTGTGAAAAGCCACCCCGGATTCGTTTGACATGTCAATGCCTAAAATGAGACAGAAGAATCAAAATTTAGAACCATAGGAGGTAACTTGCTATATTTGGAACATCGTGCGTTTATATTGAGCAACACTAGCAATGACATAGAACACTCCTTGTTTATTCTAGAAACAATAGCACCAAATCATCCATTCTGTTCCTTCCACAAATAACCCTTAAGCTTACAATGGTTTTAACTGTCAAACACAGATTTGCTAAGGATAGCTCAATCCTACTTTTGTAGATTCTTAAAGAAACTTGATGCAAAGAATATAATAAACTGATGAAATCCAAAACCTAGCTCCAGTTAAGTTAAAAGATCGCTAGAACTGCATTTAAGTCTTATGACTAAGCAAACTGCAGGTTGGGGTGCTCCGCATCACTCAGGCGGCGGCACTTCAGTGCATGTACCAAGGTTTTAGCAAAAGTATGGCAATAGAATCCAGATAGTAGTTTACCAAGCCAGTACCATAGGTCTCTGTTTTAGCATATCTTCTAGGAAATATCTTGAAGTCAACAGCCAGAATACATACGCATGTCAGAAGATTCTGCAGCAATCATCCCTAAAGACATAAATAGTAACTCCAGAAATGAAAGGTGATTAAAGTAGATGAAAGCATTATTATGTAAATAATGATTATTCTTCATACCATAGAAACCCTATATGCAGATATATTTGTCCTGAGAGATCGGACACCCTCTTCCTGAGAAACAGAAAATCCAGATCTGCATTGAACATGAAGTACCTTTACATACAAGAAGCCACATGAAATACATGTAAACAGGTTAATGGAATGGCGATAGAGTTCTGGATATCAGATATGAATTATGTGATTGATCACCTTCTAGCTACAACGAAGAAAGCCACCAACAAGGTCATCACAACTGCATTAATATATGTCCAATCTGCCAGAATCTGTGATCGAATGGTTATTTTATCTATAATGAATATCAGGTATTAAATGAAGTTGTCAAAACTTAAGATCATTTAGCACGCAGGAAACAACTACTATATCAACAAATGACTAGAAATAAAATAACAAGTTAACAACCAAATCTTTTTTCATATTCATAGATGTCAAAACAAATAGAGAACTTATTGCTTCATTTATTTGACTTGATAAAAATGAAACATAACCACTGTTAGTAATATAGCAAAGACGGAGAACACTTACAGTTAAACATAAAATGGCTGGAAAAACAATCCAGAGGACATCAAGAGTCACCGCAGCAAGATATGATCCCATATTCTTATTACAAGCAACAACATTAATGTTATCATCTTTCTTTTTTGATGATGTAATGTTATCATCTTTTTTCAACAAGGCCTCTGCAGAATTAGGACCTGAATTGAGAAATAGAGACAATAACACTATGTTAGATTCATATAACTAAAAATGCCTAATCAATGCAAACTCTTTATAGAGGTTAGATGCCAAACAAGGGGGTCTAGTGATATAGTAATGGGCCTAGAAACAAATGAATAAAGAAAAGGAAATGGAAATAAATAGCAACTAGAGTCACAACCTCAGTGTTAGGATTTCTTAAGTGAAACAATATAACTAATCAAACACTTTCAGTTTCAGCAACAATGATCACCCTAAAGAGTACAGGTCTTCACGAATTTCATAGACCACTACAGGATCGACACATTAGTAAAAGATTTTAGTTGTTGTAAAATTGATAAAGACTTAATGCATATGTTGTGTTCTCCAAGAAGACATTTTTTTCCACTTAACAGCGTTACCAGATTGCATCCAAGGGTGTGCTCTAGCGGTCAATGAAGTAAGAGGAGAATCATGAGGTCTCGGGTCCAAACACTAGGTGATTTCCTTCCATTGCCTCGATTGTCAGAGTTACCTGGTATCTGTGCTAGTGGAAGGTAGTAGGTACCTGATGGAATAGCCGAGGCGCACGCAAGTTGGCCCGACCTTCATCATAATTTAAAAAAAGCATTACAAGGTTCACTCACAACTTCATAACTCAGAGCTTGTTTTGTCCAAGTGAAAGGGGTACGCAAATACTCATCTGTTCTGGTTTTTGGAATTCATGCAGTAGGATTTTTTCATTTCATCCTCTTGTTTCAACTACATTTTGAAGAGTCCGAGCAACATAGGTTTCAATGGCTTTTTTGGTCTAGAAAGCTTCCACATCCTCTTTCTCCGCAACAAAAGAGAAGTACATATACTCAGAACTTGTCTTACTATGTCAAATATGTCCATCTCCTTTCTGTAATTCCTTTTCACATTTGTAATATCTATACGAACTCTAGTTTCCCAGTTTATTCCTTCAAATTTATTCCAAGTCCCGTTCACTTCAATCTGAACATGTACTCTAGAATATTTAGCCTACTTTCTTCAAGAATTCATACTCTGCCCAAACCCAATCATCAGTCCAAAATCTAAAGTAGGAAAGCCGAAAAGATATAAAACATAAAAATAATTAACTAAAACGTAATACTAAGAAGCTAAGATAATTCGTATATCCATAAAATAGAAATGAATTAAATGTTATGACAGGACAAAAATGACACAATGTTGCGCTATTTCTCACCTTTTTTGGTGCTCGAATATACTGAACGTAGAAAGAGAATCATCTGAATCACAAAACAAAAACAAAATTTAAATATAAACAAACAATACAAGAATAAAAAAAATTAATCAAATATTATAGGAAAGGCTTCCCTACAGAGAGTGTAGTGATCAGAAGAAATAGTTCCAGCATTGAAGTTCCTGATAAATTGCTTACAAACCTGAAAATGAAAATTCAAATCAATATAACGTGGAAAATTTGCAATTTATAGATTTGTTATTCGGAATAAGTGAAAAAAGAAGATCCGTACTCTTCCTTGAGATGCTTGTTTGGATTAAAGGACTTCACTGGAGGATCCATGGCCGGTCAAGCAGCAGAAGTGAAAGATTGCCCCAAAAATATGAAGCAGTACTATATTAGTATTATATAGTATAATTTATATTTATATATAAAATTATTAATAAAAAATTTCAAATTTTAATATTTTTTAAAATTTGGTAGAGGTAAGTTTGAGTGAATTAATAGCATAATTTTTTCCTCTTGCTAAATTAAATAATATATTTATCTTTTCAGCAATTCTATTTTTTTTTACTTTATGTATATTTTTTTTTTCATTTTTTTACGATTTTATTTTCTAAATTTACTCAAATTTTCTAAATTAACTAATTTTTTATCACATTTGATTGATCAACACATCAAAAAATAAGTTCTTTGTGTATCATTTTTTTTAACTACAAATTTTTTGATACAAGTGTTAAGATATAGAGCACAATGGATAATGGAATCACCCCTTTATCATTTTTACTTAAGAACAGAGTTCAATACTATATGACGGGCACGCTACTAAGTCAAAGCTATGTAGGATTTTTTTTTGGGGGGGGGGGGGTCTCAAATTAAATGAATTTTATGAAAGAAGATTCATGGTCTTTTCATAAATTTTGATTTTAAGTCACCAGCTCGATTGAGCCGTTTGTGATTGATGATCAACAGTTATTTACATACCATTACCCACCATGAACGTGTTGTTTAATCATTGTTATTCATATTTGATAATTGAATGGCACCCTTTAGAAGATTTATTGAAGAGAAGGTATTTTAAAAAATTAGAAAAAATATAATAGTAAAAAGAATTGGCCACAAAAAAGTGCATATAAGTTGATCCGATAAGTTAGTACCGGTAAAGTTATGGTTTTGGTTAATTTTGGGTTATAAACACTTTGATGTTTACTGAAAAAGTTAATAATTCAAATAGTACTTATAAGGTAATGGGCCTGCTTATAAGCTAGTATAACGAGCAAAATACCTCATAATCTCACTCATCAAGAAAAATCTGCAAAAATACTATCTACAGATAAACTAATACTAGTATTTTATCTGACAAAAATTTATGAAATATAACAACACAAGGAAGCACAAAAATACATAAAAGCTTTGCCATTGATATTCCTCTTTAAGTATTTTTAATTCTTTTTGCTTATGCCAAGAAATGTGAAGTTGTATCAGTTAAATAGCATTAATGTTGTCACAAAGGCTAGCCCATCCAGCTCATATTTCGTGGGCTTTTAAATTTGGTGGACTAGGACGGGCTGACCGTCCATCTATATGGGCCTTAAAATGGCCAACCTAGCCCAGCCCTAAGAGGGTTGCAGGCTAGGACGGGTCGGCCCTTCAATTTTTTTAGAATTTTTTTTATTCAAATCTTTAGATATTTTTTCGTGATATATTCTCTTGATCATATGAACGACTTCTGTTTATTTAGAATGTATAAGAATCTTGATATTTGACTAGAAATCTCGTAATTGAAATGCGAATTCTCTATATCGATAGCTCTTTTTTTTTTAACGTTACTTGAATATTTTTTGGTACTTTTTTTTGTTTGATTTCTCACCCGGTATCCGGTATCCGGTATCCACGTTGGGACCCGTCTAATTCGGATTCGCGCCGGGAAGGCCCTAACAAAGGCGACTCCATAGTTTTCTTTCACTTTCCTTAGGTTTAGAAATTGCTTCAATAAGTTTATATGTTATGGTTTTTTAATTTATGTTTAATATTATTTGTCGATTTCATCACTATAGTCCATAAATTTTTTAAAATTTATGATATTTGCTAGTATTTGTCAAATTCTTTTGGGTATTAAAACTGGAGCTTTTTCTATACTGAAGAGCAATTTAATAAATAATAATATATTAAAGTAACTAAACTGATTATTGACCACTTAACATAATATTTTCTTTTGAAAAAAATAATATTATTGGCCACTTAAAACTTTTCTACTTCGTTGTTAATTAAACAAAAGAAAAACTAATATTGTCATACTACATGCATATCAAAGATATAAATTCTAGTTGATGTGGAAAGGTAAATGAGCAATTTAAGGTTGAAAAATGAAGATTATAGTTAATTTTTTTTTAGTTTTTATTTTTTTTAAATATTAAATTTTTGGCCCACGTGCTAGTCCACGTCTAGCATTGGTCAAGCCTCAAGGGCCAGCTGGCTGACTTGGGTCGGGCTTATAAGCCTTAGTTTCAAATGGAATAAAAAACTTCCAACCCAAATTCACGCAAGTAGCGGATTGAGTTAGGTTGGCCTTACGCAAAGCCAATTTTGACGGCTCTAAATAACATGGTTCATCTGTTCGAATTTAGTGCTTAGAAATAGAAATTGGGTAATTCTATTTGTTCTTGTTTTCCATGTAATTGATTAGTTTATGAATAAAAATAATTTAATGATATGTCTGAATTTTATTTGTTAGAAAATTAGTAATCTCCACGAGCTAAGCTCCCGTTTGGTCATAAATTTTGGCTTTATTTTATCAAAAAAATTAAATAACATTGTTTGTTTATGAAATATGATCATGTTCTGGGGAAAAAAAATTTTAAAAAATTAAATCCCCAAAAACTTATTTATGACAGTTTTTGGATGAAATTTTTCTTTCACTTATAAAACTTTAATTTCTCTTCACATAAAATGCACGCCCAAATGTAACTTCTAACTTTTATTCAAATAAAATGCATGTCAAAATATAACTTCAACTTTTCTTCAAATAAAATAAAATGCATGTCTAAAAATAACTTAACTTTTAAAGTTTATTTTTTAACAGAACTTCAAAAACTTTTTTTGCAAATTCCAATCAAGTCTATATCCAAAGGTGAGCTAAGCAAGGAGAAGAATTACGAAGGGAAACAAAAACGGCATGTTAAATGCATAATCAAATAAGTATTAAAAGCACACCCCCCTCCACCCCTCCTCCAATCCCACACCAACCTCCCACCCAAAAAAAAAAATCTTGTGACATTGTCATAACATACGAATTATGAAATTATAAAAAGAAAGTGCTTCATATGTAAAACCTTTCGGAATAGGGGATCTCCGCCGGCAACAATCATGGTAGTAGTTGCGGAACTACTGGGCCGGGAGAGGACAACCTCTTGTTCCTGCTTCTCTTTCTTCGCTTCGGAGACGGAGGTCCTACGGTAGGTAACAACAGGCACAAGCAAGTTGACCGAAGGGGACCGGCGCTTCTACTCCTCCACCGAGGAGCTGTTCTTGCGAGAAGCACTCATGTAATCCGGATAAGCATGCAGCGCATTATCTCAAATATATGACAAAATACATAATTTACTTATGGATCTTATACTCAAATTTCTCTTATACGTATGTTAAATACGGAAATAATATCACACACTAAAATTTTTAAAAGTGTGTCTGTGAGCACGTGATTTTTGCCTTACTTGAGAAGTACTCCCAGAAAATTCAAAAATAAAAAAATAGTTTCGTGTTGGGCATGATTTTTGTGATTTCATGTTGTTTTATCTTTTGGTGTGCACGTTTATTTATTTAAATTAAAAAATACAAAAATATATGCTAGGTTTTGCATTTTTAGTGTTTGATATCGAAGTCATGTGATTTACATTTTTGGGTGATATGTAATTGTGTGCGTTAATTGTAGTAAAAAACAGCGGTGTTATAGGTTGGTATATATACATATGTGTGTATATATATATATATATATGTATATATACACATATATATATATATATACACATATGCATATAGTACATCATGTAGATCTGAATTGGGCCGTGTCTTAGGCTAAACAAACAGGCCCAAATGAATCACCTCAATACCCAGCCCAAATACCCGTCCAGCTTGTGTAACGCTCGATCTGGACCGTTGGATTTTATAATCCAACGGCCCAGATTAATCCATAAATCCCCAAATACATTCAGCTTATGACTTGACCAAACGACACCGTTTGGTTTAAGTGAGAAGATCCTGATCGTTGATCAAGTTTGATCCAACGATCAGGATTTAACTTCTCAAATCATATATAAAGCTCATTCCATACCCCGCCCCCCCAAGCCAGACCCCCCCTCTCCCTTCATCTCCCTCAGAAGCTCTCAAAGCCCGGTGTAACGCCGCCCTCCTCCGCCTTGCGCCGCCTGCCGGAAATCGCCTCACGGCGGTTCCGGTAGGCCAATCACCACCAAACCAACGCCAAAACCTTCCCCTCACCTCCCCCATCACGAACCCAGCCTCCACTAACCTCGAATCATGCCGGAGCTCCTCGAATCTTCATTTGAAGGTTCGAGTCAAACTCGAACCTATGCCAAATCACCCCAAATTCACACCACGGTCTCCCCACACCTCCCCCACACTCCCATTGACATTGGTTTGCTTCGAATCTAACCAAAAATACAAAAGCCCCAAATCCGAGCCCAAGAACCCTAATTTTTGTAGTAACTCAATTCAAGCCGGGTTAGCCGCAATTGAAGTCCAAGGGACTTTAGTCCAGGTGTTCTCAATCGAGAACATCTTGATTAAAGCCCGTTTGGCTTCAATAATTCCGAGTCTTAGCTCGAAGCTTGGTCGGCAGTTTCCTTATGAGGTATTCATTCCTTCTTTGGTCAATTTAATTCGATTTTTGTGAATATGTGTGTTGATTTATTCATTGTTTCAATTCTCATCTAGCATGCTTCTCATTTCTCATAACAATCGATTTGTTCTCCTCCTTTGAGGCCTTTTATTTGGCCAATTCCCTCTGTTTTAGTTGTTAAGATGAATCATAGGTTCAATGTGATTAAAGTCGTCAGGGAAATAGTTCGTAATATTAATCCCTTGAATCTGCCTGATGCAATTCACTGGTGTAGAGCTTGTTACTGTTTGATTCAGATTAAAAGGGGATAATTGGTTGTAGTTAATAGGTTAATTGTTTAATCACAAGGGCTAGTGGAACTGAGCACTGCAGGGCATCCCACTGAGGCTCCTGCCACCAGCATTGTTTAATGCTGAGTCCATACTTTGGACAGTAGACAGTGGGTTTTGCAGGGAATATGATGGGTTGGGAAGTCAGGGTAGGGGGTAACCTTAGGGGCAGGTGTTCTGGAGGGACTTTTAGCTATAAATATAGCATCAAACTGAACCTATAGGGGATATACATTGAGACAGACACTTGAGAGCATCTGGGAGAGCACAAACAGTACCTGGAGAGCAAATATTCATAGATACATATAGACACTTGAGAGGATACCTGAGAGTAACTAGAGCACCTGAAGAAAAATAGATACAAGGATACACATATAGGAAGATACAGAGAAAGGCTACTGTTTTCATTGGTTTGGAGTCACTGTTTCATCGAGTTTTCTTGGCTACTGTCTGGCTGGTTCTTCTGTTAGTTGTTGTTGCTGTGTTATTGTGGCTACTGCCACTGGTTGTGGTCGTGTGTGCTGATATTGCTGCCTGGTTGTTTGGGGTTGCTTTTGGTCTATTGGTGGCTGGTCTGTTAGTGTTTGCTGCCTGGGGTTTGGTCTTTTGATTGCTGCCTGGCTGTGTGTTGTTACTGCTTGGTTCAAATATTGCTGTTAGTCCTTATTGTTGTTGCTGTGGTGTTCAATTGAGGCTGTTGGTCAGTAGTTTATTGCTCTTGGTCGTTTTGGTTCCTGGCTGATCTATAGTTTGCTGCCTGGTTTGGTTGTTGCTGTGGTTTCATTATTTTGTGGCTGTGCTACTTAACTGTAATGGCCATTTGATTGCTGCCTGGCCATTATTGTTCCATTAGTCCATTAGTTGGTAAAGTTTGAAGAATTTGATCACTGTTTGGTTTGTTGGGATTATTAGCTGGTTCACCATTTGTTTTGGTGTGGAGTTGTTGCTGTTACTGTTCCTGTTACTGTTGCGGCATTACCATCGCTCACTCTTCTTTGTTCTTTCACATTCCAGGTACACATCTCTGTTATTGTAGTTCCTTGGTTCGAAAGAATGAAGTTTGAATCTTGTGCATAAAGTCTGTTGAAACATGTAGTCGCCTAAAGTTCTTATGTTTAAGTACATTCTGTTATTCTCCAATTAAGCTTGTACTGTTAGTTTTGGTTATGGAAAAGTGTAGCTAGGCCAAAAATACACTGTCGTTAGATAAGCACGTAAACCTGAATTAGTCCGTTGTATCTCTATTCAATCTTCTCTGCTCGTGTGTGTAATCTCCAAATCTGTTAACGTTAGACCTTACGCTAAAAGCAAGATTAGCTAGGGAGTTGTTACTCAACGGAATGACGTAATTAGATTAAAAGAGTCGGGGGGGCATTTCATGTGACCCGACCCCAATTTCGGGCAAGAGTAAATAAAGCATGTCATGAACCACGGGCGCATTTCATGCGATGTGGTTCGTAGCAAGTTTTAAGTAATTTGGAATCAACTCTTAAGTAAGATACAGTGAGATGTAGTTCGCTTTAGATTTGAATCAAAGGCACGCCTCGCCCAATAGTTACACTAATCATATAGCCGTCATAAATGTACATATAAATACTTAGGTTTCGAGATGCGTCGTTTCTTAACGAATATCACGCCTTTCTCAACAGTGTAAATAAGTAGTCGCTCCGGGCACATATTTTAGTTTTACCTTTTTAAATACGGGTGTGCATTTCATGTGACCCAAATCCAAACCCCGAAATGTTGAATAAGAATATGTTGAGGATCCGGGTGCATTTCATGTGACGTGATTCGAAAGCATATTTTTAAGCAACTTTCTCTTTCGTAAATCACAACCAATAATAAAAGTGGTAAAAGGGGTATTAACTTGCACTAAGTACATAATTGTAAAAAGCAGATAGATAAGCCAAACACGACAGTTGAGCGACCGTGCTAGAACCACGGAATTCGGGAATGCCTAATACCTTCTCCCGGGTTAATAGAATTCCTTATCCGGATTTCTGGTTCGCGGACTGTTAAATAGAGTCATTCTTTTCCTCGATTCGGGATTTAACCGGTGACTTGGGACACCATAAAATCTCCCAAGTGGCGACTCTGAAGTAATTAAAATAAATCCCATCTCGATTGTCCTTTAATTGGAAAAACTCTTTGCATCCTTGCGGGTGCGTAAGAAAGAGGTGTGACAGTGTCAATTACATATTTCTTTTGCCATGTATCACATATGTATATTACACATAAAAAAGGCGCGTGAAAACTACAAAATTCATCTGAAATTAACTTTCCCCCCTTTTTAAACTATTTTATTTCCAAATTAAAGAAAAAAATAACTCATGTCTTCTTTCCCAACCCACACCCCAAAGTTACCTCCCCCCTTTGTCTTCTTCCCCAACCTTCATTCTAGTTTTGCCTACTCCCCTTATGTTTCGTCTTTCCAACCAACCCCCATGAATTAGAAGAAAAAGAAAAAGAAGAAGAAAAGAGGAGTTATTAGGTGTTGTAAACATCACCATTATTGACCTTTTGGAAAAGCTTAAAAATTTAATTGGGTCTTGTTGATTTTGGTATTCCATGACCCAGAAAATTAGCCTGAATTCGTAATTATTGTTGAAAAAAAATTAACTTAGGTGATTAACTTTTATAAAATTCAAAAGATACTATTGACAAGTTTGAAACTTTGGGTTTGAGCTTAAATTTAAAATTTGTATGAGGATTTATGATGGATGTTGTTAAAACTTGTTACAAATTGGGCAAAGAGTTGAATCTATAGTTAGGGAAGAAGATTCTTAGTAGTTGCAGTGGGAGGGTTGATAGTAGTATGATGGTGCTGCAGAAGATGATGGGATTGGGGAGATGAGGGGGGAGTGGGGTTTTTTCTTTTCTGTATTTTTTCCTGTGGGAAGATGAGGAGAGGCGGTGGAGTGGGGAAGGGGGGAGGGGGGAGCTGAGTTTTTTTTTTTTTAATTTTTTTTTTCGATTTATGATACGTATCAGATGCTGATTGGCTCGTGTAATAACAATCTTTATGCAGATGTGGTCAAATATTGAAATGATATGCAATTGACACACTTTTAAAAGTTTTGCTGTGTAATATGACTCTCGCCTTTAACAGGTTTGTAAGAGGAATTTGAAGACAAAGTCGATGAATAAAGTATGTAATTTGTTCAAATATATTCCTTAAAGAGACAAATGGAAGAGCACCTATTACAACATTTGCTGAAATGATTGACATATATATAAACTATAAATAAGAGAAAAAGATTATTTAACGAACTACTTCTCATTAAAATTATTAGAAGTACAAAGCGATTTGCATCCTCTAATTGAAAGAATTCTTTTGTTGATCAGCAACACCATTTATGGATATATGCATTGTCCATAAGCTGCAAGATTACAAATTAGACATAAACCAAATAAATGCACTTGCTTTAAGGTTTAAACCACATCGCCACAAAATTCAGATGTGGAGCCAGGATTAAAGGGGGTTTGTGTCGAAAATTCTCATTATATGTATAAAGTCAAAAAAATAATTTCACGTATATATTAATATTATTAATATAAATTCTTTTAATGAAGATTCTGTCTCCGCGAGTACTCGAGATATATAAAGTTGAGAGAGAAACTTACATGGATCAGTTTGTACACGAATGCCCAAATGAGGAGGACACTTAGAAGTTTTCCTATAGAGAAGATTAAGAACATAGGAAGCATGGCTTCGAGCTGTAACAGGTAAGTTACAAGGTTTTCCCTGTTTTATTTCCGTACAGTAGCCTCTTTTACATGCTTTATACAAAAAAGCATTAAGTGTTGCATCACTTGCCCATTCATCTGCCACACACCACCATTTAACTCCCTGCGCGGAAGTCCGTTTGCATTAGCTGATTGTAAATAGTTGATAAAGCTTTAGACATGGGCGGATATAGAGGATGTTTAGCTAAGCTTATAAGCTGGTCAAACTAGCTGATAACTACTCTTTGGCTTATTTATGCGTTTGGTAAAATTAAAAGTGCTTATAAGTTAAGTGCTTATAAGCCAAAAGACATAAATTGGTATCCTCCAACTTATCAAATTTCAGCTTATAAGCACTTTAAGTTTGACCAAAATATTTACTATTTTATCCCTAAAATATTTTTTTTAAACAAAACTCTTCGTATACCCGGTTCTTCAGTTGTATATTATTAATTTCAGCACTTTTATCCAAACATGTAACTACTTTTTTAAATCAGTTTCAGCACTTAAAAGTGATTTTCAACATATAATGCTTATCAGTTACTCTAAATGAGCTAAGTCAAACGGGCTCATAGTATTATATGGAAGGGTTCAATTAGACTCATAACTTTCGATAAGGAACATAAATATATGCGTAAAATCAACTAAAATTACAATAAAAGTAGAAATAAATTCATATTTTATAAATATAATGGGCTCAATGCTAAGAACATTAAATATTGAATCCATAAAATTTGAATTCTAGAACCTCCATCTGCCTTTAGGTACTGAAAAGGATTTTTAGATGTAGCAATTAAATTTATAAATTAGTAGTTGTGTGTTTGAATATGAGCGGTAAACTAATAATAAATAATTGATGCGTATGGATAAAAGAAAATGCTGATAGCTTTTTTTTGGGTTAAAATAACTTTAAATTCGTACCAAAAAATTATAAACTTAAAAGAATATTTATAAAAAAAACGATGGATATGAAATAAAAAGGAAGTTGAAGATTTGCTTTGGAGAAGGTTTTCGAAAATAAAATGAAATATTAATGATAAGTAAAAAAAAATGGTGAAATAAAAAATGCTTATACGTTGAAAAGTCACAAATAAAGTCATAAGCTGAGGCTAACTATTTATGTTTTTTGATTAATTTTAGACTATAAATACTTTGGTATATACAGAACACGTAAATAAACCAAAAAGTATTCATAGGCTAGTTTTACCAACTATAAATTTAGCCAAACATCCTCATAATTTCACTCATTAATAGGAAAATGCAAAAAAAAAAAAAAAAAAATCTATCCTCAAATCAGGTATTGATATTTTACCTCACAAAAATGTGTGAAAGATAACAACACGAGGAAGCACACAAATACATTTAGCTTTGCCATTGATTTCCTCTTATTATTTTGGTTCTGATTGCTTATGCTAAGAAATGAGAAGTTCTATCACTTAAATAGCATGGTTCATCTGGTTGAATTAGTGCCTAGAATTAGTGCCTAGAAATAGAAACTGGGTAATTCTATTTATTATTGTTTTCCATGTAACTATTTTATGGAAAAAATAATTTAATGTGGCTTAAGTTGACTTAGAATCATTGTGCTTTAGAGAAGAAAGCCTATAGCATGTTTGGCCAAGCTTTTTCAAAGCTTCTTCATCTCTTTTTTTTAAAAAAAGTTGAGGTGTTTGTCACGACCCAAATCCGGTCGTGATGGCGCCCAACAATCAAGCTAGGCCAGCCAGACCAACAATTTAATTATCACAAAATACCAGTCCCAAATGGACAACCCAAGAAGAATATATGAGTTTAAAAACTCCAATAATAATATTAATGAACAAAAGTACTGACACTCCCAAAGATCCGGAGTCACAAGTCTAGAGCCTCTAACAAACCCAACAGGAATAGAGAGTACTGTATAGAAATACTCAAGTCTGAATACAAGATACAAAATAACAACTGGAAAGGAGAGGAGAAGCTAGGTTCTGCGAACGTAGGCAGCTACCTCAGCAACTCGATATGACACTGCAAACGCTGGAAATGCCTGTCTACTGCTCCTGAGTACCCGAGTCTGCACACAAAAGGTGCAGGGAGTAGGGGTGAGTACTAAGTACTCAGTGAGTAATAAATATATACAAGTAGCTGAAAATAAGAAATCCACAGAATACCACAATATGAAGCTACACTACAGTCCGAATCTCCTACGAACTAGCATCAACAGTACAATACAGCTACCACAGAGTAATTCAACAAATACGGATGCAATGCAATGCACATAAACTGCTACGGCGTGTATCCCGATCCAATTTAACGTCGACGGCGCTCACTGGGGGTGTGTACAGACTCCGGAGGGGCTCCTACAGCCCAAGCGCAATACTGCTGCGGCGTGCAGCCCGATCCACATATCAACCACTGCGGCGTGCAGCCCGATCCCATACTCAGTCCACAATAAGCAAATAAGTCACAAAACAGTTCATTTTTCTTACTTCCAGTTTCCAGTTCATAATTTATGAAAAATACTTTAACTTTATTAATTTGCAAAACCCGTTGACTTAGCATTTCAAAAGGTGATTTCAATTTCCAGGACTGAGATCAGTGATTTAAGCAATTATAGCTATCACATAAATATTGTCCTCTAAGGACACTACAGGTCGGCACAAGGCCCCAAAAAAGGCTTACGGCCCACAAATATATCAAATACAGTGTATTTCCAACACTAACAACATAATATTCACATCCGGGATGGACCAAGTCTCAATCCCTAGTCACAATCAATCTTGCACCTGCCACGGTGTGCGAGCCACGCCCTACTAGCGTCACAATGTGCTAAGCCGGGGTTTCGAACCCTCAAGCTACCATATACACAAACTACTCACCTCTAGCCGGTCGTAGACTCGTCCGCGATGCCTTTTCCTTTGAATTTAGCTCCCTCGTGCGTGGAATCTAGTCAAACCACAATAATTATATCAAATACGGGTCAAAGAATCATAACTCATTTCAACTTATATGAAATTCGCATAAATACACTAAGTTGGTAAAACCCGACCCCGGGCCCACTGCACGGAAAATTCCGAAATTAGTACCAACGCGACCCTCATCTCGCCACGAGTCCGTGCATATAAAATGTATCAAAATCGGAGTTCAAATGGCCTTCCAAATCCAAAAATCCCGTTTTCAATATTTAGGCCGCATTTCTTCAAGATTTCAACCCAATTTCATGAAGATTGATGTTAATTCTACCATAAAATGATGTTTTTGAGTCAAGAATCTTACCTCCGACGAATACCCGATGATTTCCTAGTGATTTCCTCGAGTTTTCTTCTCTCTAGGGCTCAAAATTGTGTTTTGGGGGTGTAAACTCGTAACCCCTCTGTTTCTGGATTTTATTCACTACTAGAGCTTTTTGCTCTTCGCGTTCGCGTGAGCTCCCACGCGTTCGCGATGAACAACTCTCACTTACCCTTCGCGAACGCGACGCCTTCCACGCGTTCGCGATGCCCAACTTCCAGCTACCCTTCGCGAACGCGACACCAACCACGCGTTCGCGATGCTCAACTCCCAGCCGCCTAAATTCCTTCTACGCGTTCGCGATACTCCTCCCGCGAACGCGAAGCCTTACCCTCACACACCTACGCGAACGCGACCACTGGAACGCGAACGCGATGCACACGATCCCTGGCCTACGCGAACGCGGCTCCCCTTCTCGCGAACGCGATGCACTGATAAGCTTGGCCTTCGCGAACGCGGCCCTTGCCACGCGAACGCGAAGGCTTAAAGGCCTGGGCAGAACCTGCAGTTTTTCTGCAGATTTTTGCCAAGTCCAAATGCCCGGTTGATGGTCCAAAATCATCCCGAGGCCCCCGGGACCCCAACGAAAACCACCAACGTACTCCAAAACATGATACGGACTTGTTCCAATCATAAAAACACCATACTAAACATCAAAATCACCATTTACACACGAATTCAAGCCTAAGTTTCTTCAAAACTTTCAAAACTAACATTCAATCCAAAACCCGATCAAACGATGTTCGAATGACCTGAAAATTTGCAGACACATCCAAAATCACATAACGAAGCTACAGAAATTGTCGGAATTCCATTCCGACCCCGGATCAAAATATCACCTACCATCCGGTTTTCGCCAAAAATCAACCTTCGCCAATTCAAGCCTAAAACTACACCGGACCTCCGAATTCAATTCCGATTGCTCTCCTAAGTCATAAATGATCCCCCGGAGCTAGTCGAATCATCAGAATCCGATTCCGATCACTCTAACTCAATAGTCAACTCTTGGTTGACTTTCCATATTCAAGCTTCCTTCAAGCATGCTATTTGTTTCATTTTCAATCCAAATTACTCCTAACTCACCCGATATACTATAATACTGTTATAAAAGCGTAACATATGTAATTGAAAGGTAACGGGGTGGTAATTCCCGTAACAACAGGCCGGGTCGTTACATTCTCCCCAACTTAAACAAACGCTCGTCCGCGAGCGGGTTAAGAAACATACCTGGAGCATCAAACAAGTGAGGATATCTGCTCCGCATCTCCTGCTCGGTCTCCCAAGTTGCTTCCTCCACGGGACGACCTCTCCACTGCACTTTCACCGAAGCTATATCCTTGGATATCAACTTACGAACCTGTCGACCCAAAACGGCTACTGGCTCTACATCATAAGTCAAGTCTTCATCTAGCTGTATCGTGCTGAAGTCTAACACATGAGACGGGTCTCCGACATACTTCCGGAGCATAGATACATGGAACACCGGGTGAACTCCCGACAAACTGGGTGGCAAAGCAAGCATATAAGCCACCTCCCCAACTTTCCTAAGCACCTCAAAAGGTCCAATAAACCTCGGGCTCAACTTCCCTTTCTTTCCAAACCTCATAACACCTTTCATAGGCGAAACTTTCAGCAACACCTTCTCACCTACTGAATAAGACACATCTCGGACCTTCCGGTCCGCATAACTCTTCTGACGCGACTGAGCTGTGCGAAGTCTCTCCCGAATCACCTTTACCTTGTCTAAGGCATCTTGGACTAACTCTGTCCCCAATAACCTAGCCTCGCCGGGCTCGAACCAACCAACCTGGAGACCTACACCGCCTCCCATATAAAGCTTCATACGGTGCCATCTGAATGCTGGACTGATAGCTATTATTATAAGCAAACTCCGCCAAAGGCAAATAATCAGCCCACGAACCACCAAAATCAATGACACAAGCACGCAACATGTCCTCCAAGATCTGAATAGTACGCTCAGACTGTCCATCCGTCTGTGGATGAAATGCTGTGCTCAGCTCTACCTGTGAACCCAACTCTCGCTGAAATGTCCTCCAGAACTGAGAAGTGAACTGGGTACCTCTGTCCGATATAATAGAAATGGGAACTCCATGCAATCTCACTATCTCACGGATGAATATCTCTGCCAACCGCTCTGAGAAATAAGTAGTACACACTGGGATGAAGTGAGCTGACTTGGTCAACCTATCCACCACCACCCAAACCGAATCAAACTTCCTCGCTGTCCGAGGGAGTCCACTCACAAAGTCCATAGTAATCCTTTCCCACTTCCACTCCGGAATATCAATACGCTGGAATACACCACCAGGTCTCTGATGCTCATACTTGACCTGCTGACAGTTTAGACACCGAGCCACGTGGCTCACAATATCTTTCTTCATCTTTCTCCACCAGTAATGCTGCTTCAAATCCTGGTACATCTTCGCGGCTCCTGGATGAATAGAATACCGCGAGCTGTGGGCTTCCTCCAATATCAATTCACGAAGGCCATCAACATTGGGCACGCATATCCGACCCTGCATCCGCAATACACCATCACTATCAATAGTGACATCTCTGGCATCATCATGCTGAACTCTGTCCTTAAGGACAAGTAAGTGTGGATCATCATACTGGCGCTCTCGAATACGATCATATAAAGAAGAACGAGCTACTACATAAGCCATCACCCGATTGGGCTCAGAAATATCCAGCCTTACCATCCGATTAGCTAACGCCTGAACATCAACTGCTAGGGGTCTCTCCCCAACTGGAATATACGCCAAACTGCCCATACTAATAGCCTTCCGGCTCAATGCATCAGCCACTACATTGGCTTTTCCGGGATGATACAAGATAGTAATATCATAGTCTTTAAGCAACTCAAGCCATCTCCGCTGCCTCAAATTTAGATCTTTCTGCTTAAACAAATGCTCAAGGCTGCGGTGGTCTGTATATACATCACAAGATACACCATATAGGTAATGCCTCCAAATCTTCAAGGCATGAACAATAGCAAGCTAACTCCAAATCATGAACAAGGTAGTTCTTCTCGTGGGGCTTTAGCTGACGAGAAGTATATGCAATAACTCTACCCTCCTGCATCAACACACAACCGAGTCCAACTCTGGAAGCATCACAATACACCGTATATGACCCTGAGGCTGATGGTAACACAAGTACTGGAGCGGTGGTCAAAGTCTCCTTGAGCTTCTGGAAGCTCTCCTCACATTCATCAGACCATACAAATGGAGCATTCTTCTATGTCAACTTAGTCAACGGTGAAGCAATAGATGAGAAACCCTGAACAAACCAGCGATAATAGCTTGCCAAGCCAAGAAAACTCTGAATCTCTGTAGCTGAGGAAGGTCTGGGCCAATTCTGCACTGCCTCAACCTTCTGTGGATCAACCCGAATACCATTACTGGACACTATATGTCCCAGAAAACCAACAGTATCAAGCCAGAACTCACACTTAGTGAATTTTGCATAAAGATTCTCTTCCCTCAACCTCTGCAATACCACTCTCAAGTGATGTGCATGCTCCTCCTGGCTGCGTGAATATACCAGAATGTCATCAATAAACACAATCACAAAAGAATCAAGGTACGGCCGAAATACACTATTCATCAAGTGCATGAATGCAGCTGGGGCATTAGTCAACCCGAAAGACATCACCAGGAACTCGTAGTGCCCATATCGCGTCCTGAACGCTGTCTTCATAATGTCTGAGTCCCTAATCTTCAACTGATGATAGCCCGATCGAAGATCAATCTTAGAAAATACACTAGCTCCCTGAAGCTGATAAAATAGGTCCTCAATACGAGGCAATGGGTACTTATTCTTCACTGTTACCTTGTTCAGCTGCCTGTAATCAATGCACATTCTCATTGTGCCATCTTTATTCTTCACGAACAACACCGGTGCACCCCAAGGTGACACACTCGGACGAATGAAACCCTTATCTAAGAGTTCCTGAAGCTGTTCTTTCAATTCTTTTAACTCTGCTGGTGCCATGCGATAGGGAGGAATAGAAATGGGCTGAGTGCCCGACACCAAGTCAATACCAAAATCAATATCTCTGTCAGGCGGCATGCCCGGCAGGTCTGCTGGAAATACATTCGGAAACTCTCTCACAATGGGGACCGAATCAAGACTGGGTGTCTCAACCTCAACATTTCTAATGAAGGCCAAATAAGATAAACAACCCTTGCCAATCATTCGTTGGGCCTTTATATAAGAAATCACCCTGTCGGACACATAATCAGTCAAGCCACGCCACTCGATCCGCGGATTACCTGGAATAGCTAATGTGACTGTCTTGGCATGACAGTCCAGAATCGCATGATAAGGAGATAGCCAATCCATGCCTAGGATAACATCGAAATCTACCATGCCCGGTAGTAATAGATCAACTCGGGTCTCCAGACCCCCAATAGTAATAATACAGGATCGATATACCTGATCCACAACAACAGTATTCCCCACCGGGGTAGACACATGTATGGGCAAAGCAAGAATACCACGGGTCATACCCAAATGATGTGCAAAATAAGTAGAGACATAAGAATAGGTGGATCCGGGATCAAATAAGACAGAAGCATCCCTGTGGCAGACTGAGATAATACCTGAAATGACCGCATCTGAAGCACTAGCATCCTTCCTATCCGGAAGAGCATAGAAACGAGCCTGGCCTCCACCAGTACGATCCTCACCCCTAGGGCGACCTCCGGATACCTAGCCACCAGTCCTAGCCGACTGTGCTTGCGCTGAAGAAATAGGAGTAGAAGACGAGGGCTGATCCCTCTGCTGAGACCGCTTACGAAGCCACTGAGGACACTCTCTCCTGATATGGCCCAAATCACCGCACTCAAAACAACAGCCTGAAGATGGAAGAAGGGGCTGCTGAGGACCCCTCGCTACAGACGAACCCTGTGCTGAGGAAGCAGGAGCAGAGCTCTGAGCTGGAAGAGCACTCAGTGTAGGCTGACTCTGCTGACGGCTTTGCTGACCCTGATAACCCTGCTGGCCCTGACGACCACGATCTGATGAAACCCCACTGGACTCTGCACGTCCAGACTGATGAGACCTGAAAGAACGACTCCTGCTATACTGGGGTTGGCCCCTAGACGGAGCACCACTGAAACTGCCAGAACCACGAGGCCTCTTAGCCTCTCTCTCCTCCCGCTCTCTACGGCGATCTGTCTCAATATGACGGGCGGCATCAACCACCTCCTCAAGGGTAACTGCCGAAACTCTCTCCCTGGTCATCAATATGCGGATGGGATAAATTAGGCCATCAATAAATCTCCGAATCCTCTCTCTGTCCGTAGGAACCATCCACATGGCATGACGGGCCAGCTGTGTGAATCTCATCTCATACTGAGTAACCGTCATGTCTCCCTGCTTCAACAACTTGAACTGACGTCGCAGCTCCTCTCTCTGAAACTGAGGCACGTACTTCTCCAAAAATACCGTGGAGAACTGCTGCCAAGTGAGGGGCACTGCCCCAGCGGGCCTACGCATCTCGAAATACTCCCACCACTGAAATACTGCACCTGTGAACTGAAAAGTGGTGAATGAAACACCGCTGGACTCTAGAATACCCGCGGTGCGAAGCATGCGCTGACATCTGTCAAGAAAACCCTGGGCGTCCTCGCCCTCCGCACCACTGAATGTCGGAGGCTGTAGCCTCTCAAATCTCTCCAAACGACACTGCTCATCGTCGGGCATAGCTGGAACCATATAAGCAGGAGCTGGTGCAACGTGCGCAACTGGCAAGATTGGCTCGGGTGTGTGAGCCACATGGGTCTAATTTCCTCCCCCTGCCTGCGAAGAAGATACTGCAGCAGTAGTTGCCACTACCTGAGCCAAGCCTGTGCACACTGATAAGATCTGAGCCAAGGTCTCCTGAAGACCTGGTATGACAATGGGCACTGCCGATGCCTGAACCTGAGTTGTCGGAGCGTCTGCCGCTGGAATCTGGTCCTGAGTTTGGGCCACTGGTGTAGGAATCTGACCTTGAGTCTGGTCAGCTGGTGGGTCAGCAGGCACTGGCACTGCTGCCCTACCTCTACCACGACCACGGCCTCCGGGTGCCAATGGTGGTCGTCCGCCACGTCCGTTAGCTCGTGTTCTCGCCATCTGCAAGAGAATAGAATATGGAAAGATTTAATTTCATGATAACACAAATCGCACGATATGAATCCAAGAAAATGAGGTTTTTCCTAAAGTTTCTGTAGCCCTCCGAGGATAGATACGGACGTCTACGTACCGATCCGCGAAAGCCTACTAAACCGGCTCATGACTCGCGAGTCCTAATAACCTAGGCTTTGATACCAACTTGTCACGACCCAAATCCGGTCGTGATGGCGCCCAACAATCAAGCTAGGCCAGCTAGACCAATAATTTAATTATCACTAGTACCAGTCCCAAATGGACAACCCAAGAAGAATATATGAGTTTAAAAACTCCAATAATAATAATAATGAACAAAAGTACTGACACTCCCAAAGATCCGGAGTCACAAGTCTAGAGCCTCTAACAAAACCCAACAGGAATAGAGAGTACTATATAGAAGTACTCAAGTCCGAATACAAAATACAAAATAACAACTGGAAATGAGAGGAGAAGCTAGGTTCTACGAACGTAGGCAACTACCTCAGCAACTCGATATGACACTGCAACCGCGGGAAATGCCTGTCTACTGCTCCTGAGTACCTGAGTCTGCACACAAAAGGTGCAGGGAGTAGGGGTGAGTACTAAGTACTCAGTGAGTAACAAATATATATAAGTAGCTGACAGTAAGAAATCCACAAAATACCACAATATGAAGCTACACTACAGTCCGAATCTCCTACGAACTAGCAACAATAATACAATACAGCTACCACAGAGTAATTCAACAAATACGGATGCAATGCAATGCACATAACCGCTACGGCGTGTAGCCCGATCCAATTTAACGTCGACGGCGCTCACTGGGGGTGTGTACAGGACTCCGGAGGGGCTCCTACAGCCCAAGCGCAATACTGCTGCGGCGTGCAGCCCGATCCACATATCAACCACTGCGGCGTGCAGCCCGATCCCATGCTCAGTCCACAATAAGCAAATAAGTCACAAAACAATTCATTTTTCTTAATTCCAGTTTCCAGTTCATAATTTATGAAAAATACTTTAACTTTATTAAATTTGCAAAGCCGGTGACTTAGCATTTCAAAAGGTGATTTCAATTTCCAGGACTGAGATAAGTGATTTGAGCAATTATAGCTATCACATAAATATTTCCTCTAAGGACACTACAGGTCGGCACAAGACCCCAAACAAGGCTTACAGCCCACAAATATATCAAATACAGTGTATTTCCAACACTAACAACATATTATTCACATCCGGGATGGACCAAGTCTCAATCCCTAGTCACAATCACTCCCACACCTGCCACGGTGTGCGAGCCACGCCCTACTAGCGTCACAATGTGCTAAGCCGGGGTTTCGAACCCTCAAGCTACCATATACACAAACTACTCACCTCTAGCCGGTCGTAGACTCGTCCGCGATGCCTTTTCCTTTGAATTTAGCTCCCTCGTGCATGAAATCTAGTCAAACCACAATAATTATATCAAATACGGGTCAAAGAATCATAACCCATTTCAACTTACATGAAATTCACATAAATACACTAAGTTGGTAAAACCCGACCCCGGGCCCACTGCTCGGAAAATTCCGAAATTAGTACCAACGCGACCCTCATCTCGCCACGAGTCCGTGCATAAAATTTATCAAAATCGAAGTTCAAATGGCCTTCCAAATCCAAAAATCCCGTTTTCAATATTTAGGCCACATTTCTTCAAGATTTCAACCCAATTTCATGAAGATTGATGTTAATTCTACCATAAAATGATTTTTTGAGTCAAGAATCTTACCTCCGACGAATACCCGATGATTTCCCAGTGATTTCCTCGAGTTTTCTTCTCTCTAGGGCTCAAAATTGTGTTTTGGGGGTGTAAACCCGTAACCCCTCTGTTTCTGGATTTTATTCACTGCCAGAGCTTTTTGCTCTTCGCGTTCGCGTGAGCTCCCACGCGTTCGCGATGAACAGCTCTCTCTTACCCTTCGCGAACGCGACGCCTTCCACGCGTTCGCGATGCCCAACTTCCGGCTACCCTTCGCGAACGCGACGCCAACCACGCGTTCGCGATGCTCAACTCCCAGCCGCCTAAATTCCTTCTACGCGTTCGCGATACTCCTCCCGCGAACGCGAAGCCTTACCCTCACACACCTACGCGAACGCGACCACTGGAACGCGAACGCGATTCACACGATCCCTGGACTACGCGAACGCGGCTCCTCCTCTCGCGAACGCGATGCACTGATTAGCTTGGCCTTCGCGAACGCGGCCCTTGCCACGCGAACGCGAAGGCTTAAAGGCATGGGCAGAACCTACAGTTTTTTCTGCAGATTTTTGCCAAGTCCAAATGCCCGGTTGATGGTCCGAAATCATCCCGAGGCCCTCGGGACCCCAACGAAAACCACCAACATACTCCAAAACATGATACGGACTTGTTCCAATCATAAAAACACCATACTAAACATCAAAATCACCATTTACACACGAATTCAAGCCTAAGTTTCTTCAAAACTTTCAAAACTAACATTCAATCCAAAACCCGATCAAACGATGTCCGAATGACCTGAACATTCGCAGACACATCCAAAATCACATAACGAAGCTACAGAAATTGTCGGAATTCCATTCTGACCCCCGGATCAAAATATCACCTACCATCCGGTTTTCGCCAAAAATCAACCTTCGCCAATTCAAGCCTAAAACTACACCGGACCTCCGAATTCAATTCCGATTGCTCTCCTAAGTCATAAATGATCCCCCGGAACTAGTCGAATCATCAGAATCCGGTTTCGAGCACTCTAACTCAATAGTCAACTCTTGGTTGACTTTCCATATTCAAGCTTCCTTCAAGCATGCTATTTGTTTAATTTTCAATCCAAATCACTCCTAACTCACCCGATATACTCTAATACTGTTATAAAAGCATAACATATGTAATTGCAAGGTAACGAGGTGGTAATTCCCGTAACGACGGGCCGGGTCGTTACAGTGTTTGGTCAAGCTTGTAGAAGAAGAAAAAATATACATCTTTTAGTAAAATTAGAAACATTTTCAAAATCAGTAAAAAAAGTAGCTTCTTCCCAAATGTATCGTTTCGAAAAACACTTTTTGAGAAAAACTACATTTAGAAGTACTTTTTAAAAGCCTGGGCGAATACTAGTAATTTTCATAGGAAATCTCTTTCCAAATTAATTAGTCAAACATAAACTGCTATTCATCAAAAAAACTTTTTGTTAATACTTTTTTCAAGAAAAATATTCTTCAAAATAAGCTGAATTTAGAAGCTTGGCCAAATAGACGACAAGATATGTTTGGATATTATTTCTTAGAAAATTAGTAATCTCAACAAGCCAAGTCACGAGATGGAAAATGAAGGGAAACAAACAGGGGCGGATCTACACCCTTAATGTCACGACACAAAATTTCTACCGTCGGGATCATGATGGCGCCTAACATTTTATTTGTCAAGCAAACCAACGTTAGAACAATTTACTCCTTTTAACAGCTTAAATGATAACATTAATAACGAATTGAAATAACAGATATGTTCTAAGTATAAATGCGGTAGCTAAACAGCCAATATCTATTATAATTCTCTGAATATGGTGTCACAAGTGCACACCCTTCTAAAGTAATATACATAAAGGTTTGAAATAAGTACAAAGTTGTCTGAATGAAGTTGTACAGCTAAAAGAAAAGAGGATGGGGACTTGAGGAGCTGCGGGTACTGAATTGTTTTGCCTAAAGTCTCCACAAATGTCTGATCCAAGCTCGCTAGTATCCGCCGTTGGGACCATCTCCAAAATTTGCGATCAGTACTACCTACTCCATGTACTGGTAAGTGACGAGCCTAACTTCGATGAAGTAGTAACGAGGCTAAGGCGGGTCACCTACACAAAAACCTGTATGCAGATAATGACAGAATAATTGAAACACGATGTTGATGCCCAATTTTGCCCGATATATATATATATATATATATATATATATATATATATATATATATATATATATATATATATATATATATATACACACACACACACACACACACTTTTAGAACATCATTTTTGCATTATTATTTAGCTCACAAATTTATACAGGCATTTTCTATAATTTTTCATAATTTTTAGAGCTTTAAATTAATTTTTCTGCATTTAAATTACTTGAGTAATTATTCCAAATTACTATTTCGCATCCTCATATATATATTTCATAATATTTTTACTTTATTTCGTATAATTACGTTTGCATTTATACCTAATTTTGCAATAATAGCATATATTCATATATAATTACTTTTTATCTATACTACTTGTGTTAAATTAGCCTTCTATATTTTTATAATACTAAATTATTATTGTTAATCATTTTATTGTATAAATAATATTTTTTTATTTATTAATATTTTTATAAATTATTTTATTAAATTTTATGTATTTAAATAATAACCCATTTTTAAAACCAAATTCGGACCTAAAACTACCCGAACCATAGCCCAATCCACCTCATCCCATAACCCGGTCGAAACCTGCCTAAGCTAACCTGGCCAACCCTCTTAAAATCTCGGTTGTTGATCTCTGAGATCAACGACCCCCATTCAACAACTTTTTTTAATTATTCCCTCACCAACATACCCGAATCACTCCCCTACAATCTGTCGGCCTCATATTCTCTCATACCCCCTTTTTCTTCAATTAAATCCTAGGCGTATTCCCCTAAAATTCTTCTCCTAATCCCACCAGACATGGGATTTGACTGCTACTACTTTTCATATACGGCCTCCTCTTGGTACTGGTTACTCTCATATGGTGCTTTCCTAAATAAGGCGAGCAAATCTCATCAAAATTGAACAAAAATCGATTTAAATATTTGACTTTCTGCTATTCCATCTATATTCATCCTTTGTCCTATTATGGGTACAAATATCTGTGCATTTTTTTTATTGATTCTAACTTAACCTAAAGCTAAGGTTTTCAGACCTCTTTAGATCGAATTATAATGGGTTCGATTATTTGATTTTAAGTGTTATTACGTCTATATCCGTCTTATATTCTACCGTGTGTCTGATTTTTGTTATATTTTGGCAATATTCACTGTCCTTAAAAAAATTAGGGTTTACCTATTTTTCCCTAAATCTGACTTTTATTGATTATGCATGTTATGCTTCTTTATTTATGTTTGATTTTACAGTATTTCCTTGTTTATTTTCTACTACTATATAAACCCCTCCCCATTCCCTTTTAACTTGAATCGCTATAATCTCACTAAAATTTAAAGCTCTATTATGTTATTCCTTCATTGTCTTATTATATACTTTGGTTCTTGGTCGGCTGAAAGCCAAGGCCATCGAAATTCTGGGTTCTTGTTCTTCGTTGATATTTAGAACACTGTCAACTTCTGTTCTTTTTGTTCCACTTAACTAGTGAGTTACTGGACTTCGTAGTTTCATTCCTGTGTATATGTGACTTGCACATGTTTTCACTCCTGGAGTTTTTCTTAGTGTGTTCTTCTCGGATGTTTTTGTGTGCAATTCTACTTGTTCTACTTTAATTTTTTTTAGCTCTCCTTAACTTTAACTTCGCATTGATAGTTTAAAGCATGCCTAAACCCGATTTGAGTAAATTAGATTTCTTTCAAGCTTATCTAGTCTATGTGTTGCAACTTACTGATGTTTAGGACCTTTCGTCTCTTTATTGTTTAATTTTGCTATCAATCATATTACTTGAATATGATTTACTTACATGATTCGTATCCCTTTTAATAGACTAGTTGATTGTGCATGAATGTGTATATTAACTATATAGCATAAGTTTGTCTCCTATCCTATTCCAAATCTGTTATGCGTCTAGCATGTCTTGACTTTCCAGTAGTTGCAATAATCTGTTCTTATCATGTCTAAATTTTGTTGCCAATTAATATGGTTCCTTCTTGTAACACTAGCACATATACTTAGCATAATTTGAACCTTTTCTTTGCTATGATTCTATGTATACTAATCATGCAAACCGGTCTTGTTAATGTGTGACTACTTATGCACTAGGTGTTGAATTTGTTCTTCTAAATCTTTGCTAAGTCCATTCTTAAAACCAAAAGCTTGTTCGATTATCTTCTCTATGTGCTCAACTTGACTATGTTTGTATCCTTTAGTGTTGTCCCTCAACCTTAGTTTACTCTCTTTCACTTATTACTTGGGCTCTTTCTGAGATCTCATTCTTAGCCAGCTGAAAGCCAAGGCTACCTAGGTTCTATCATTGATGACCCCCCTAGTGTGAGCACTGCTCGGGGTCCAATTGAGACCTTTGTCAACTATGACACACTAGGACTTGGTCCTTAGTCACTACCTGAATCTCCTCTATTAACCTCCATAGTATAAGCATTGTTCGGGGTCCATTTTGAGGCCTTTATGAATTCTGACACACTAGGGTCTAATGTTCCTTGGCACTGTCCTAAATGCTCCATTCTACCTACCGAATGAGTCAATAAGCTTGTGTACATGGTTGTTTTCTAAATCTTTGATGGCTACTAGGTTTTGGCTATGAAGATTATATTCTGGGCTATTATGAAACTATGTGGACTTGAGATTTATGGCCTGGCCTGGCCATGTATACTTTGAGCCTGCCTTAGGCCCACTATAGCTATTTTGTAATTCTGTAGTATATTTCACTCATTGGGTCTGTAATAATATTGTAATAACAATTGGGGTGTTAGTAAAATTGGGAAAATGGGTTTATTTGCATGAAATGGTTAGAAATCCTGCCTATAGGTATTTAATTTGCTCGAACATATTCTGTTGTTGTGTGTGTTAGATAACCTACCGATAGGTGTTTAGTTCGTTTAATCTATTCTGCTTCTACATACTTATTAGATATCATACCTATAGGAAATAAAATGACCTATCTTTCAATTAAAGCATGTTCACTAGATACCATGATCATAGGATTATATTAGTTTATGTTCTACAAATCTGTATTTTAGAAATCATGCATATATGGTTTCAATTGGTTAATGTGATATTGTTATAATTACTTACTTAGGAGACATGCCTGTAGGAGCTAAAATCGATTTTAATTTCTAATTGTAGAATCCTGCCTATAGGATAATCTCACTCGCTTTTAAGTGCTAATATTGAACTTTCAAACATTTTTTTGTTGCTTAGTTATGCCATCATTAGAAAGCATGCCCATATAATCAAATTGAGTAATTCTGAATATCTCTCATGGTTATCACTGCCAACTACTGCACCTAGATATCATGTCTATAGTTTAAAACACTTACAACATGCAATTTTAGTAATCAGTACACAATGCTAGATTCCCTAAAATATATAGTTATTCTGAAAGCATGCCTCTAAAATAGCACCTTGCATCTGAAACTGCCTGCATGTTTGAATTCCAAGGTCACGTAGAAATCATGCATATAGGACTTAATGACTTAACTCGCCTCAATTCTGAAACTGTCAAACACCTAATTTGTTTGCGTGCATTTGTTGTCAAAGTGCAAAGGCTAACTCGAGCCCTTATTTGCTTTTACATGAAGTCCAACTTGTTTTGTATGTCGCATAGTTTTCTCATTTTGAGCAACCTAATTTAAGTCTAGACCCCCCTTCCCTCTAATTAGAGGTCCAAACGCCTCATGGACCATAGGCATGGGACGTGTAGTGCACGCATAAGGCATAGTTTAGAATCAACTAGTGCTCTTTAGGTAATAGCTTAAAGATAGTAATCGGGTAGCAGGAGATGATAGTTTGTGCCCGCTGAATAATACGAGTAACACCCTAACTCGATGAAGTTATGAAATATTATTTACGTTGCACGGGGTGATCCTTTAGCCTAAAAAATTTAGAACCCCCCCTCCCCTCTCCCCTATCTTGTCTTTAAATCAAGTATTTATGTTTATTCAAGGACTTATGGTAATAACTTCCCAGACTTCTAGATTTCTTTGTCTGACTAATTCATATAATTCGAGTTCAGCCGGGACCTAAGTTGTGAACCCCGAAGATTGCATAACACCTTCTCTTCGAGGTAATTTGAGCTCTTACCCGATATTTGGTGACGCAAACTGGTTAAACCAGAGTTATTTGCAAATAGCTGCCCTAATGCACCACAAACCCGTTAGGTGACAACTCTATCTTTTAACACCGTCCTTAAAAGATTTGTCGCCTGTCGAAACCCGATTTCATGAGAAAAAGGGGCGCAACATACAATACAGAATTAAACAACCAACAGGAAATGATAGCTGTCACACCTCCCTTTTTACTACCCCAACATGCGTAAGGTGTATAAATACACTTGTAGGGTATACCCCGACGCTCAATTACCCGAGACGGATAAAATATCGTAAGGGAAGGAGTTTTTCCAATTTAAGGACAATCGGTTCGGGATTTCATTAGAGATTAATCAGAGTCGCCACTTGGGAATGACAATGGTGTCCCAAGTCACCGGTTGATCCCGAATCCGAGGAATTTTGACTCTTTAAAATGTCTGCGAAGCAGAGGTCCGGATAAGGAACTCTGTTAACCCGGGAGAAGGTGTTAGGCACTCCCGGATTCCGTGGTTTTAGCACGGTCGCTCCACTGTCGTTCTTGACTTTTGTTTGACTCAGTTATAGATTTTAACAACATAATGTGTTTTTACGTTAGATATCATTTTTTAGGAATTTGCGGTATCGCGAAAACACGCCTCGAGTCATACCGCAACCAGTACGCCTATGACTTTCGGTGTATTTCAACTTTACCGAGATTTGGATTTGAGTCGCACCAAGTGCACACTCATTCATAGGAAGGTATATTAAAATCGTGCCCTAAAGTAACGTCTATCGGCTTTTAAACCTTTTGGGAGAAGCTATGGAATTAGCTATTAACTTCCCCGGGTCTATTCGTGTTATATCATTACTAAATGGGGGCCCCGGTGTTATTCGGGCGAGGCTCGTCCCAAATTATTTATTAAAGGATACTAACATTTGGCTAAGTTTTCTATATTTGTTTTTTCCTTAATCGTATGCTATTACTATAATAATCCAGGCCCATATGATTTCTGTTATTTAAATGGGGCCTGGTTCCAAGTGAAGTTTTACACATATATTACATCGTCCCAGGCCTTAAAGGCCCAGGTAGTTATTGAATCATGCTCGCTGGCCCAGTCGGCTTTATATAGGGATTTAGGCTCAAAACCAAAAATAACAAAGAAAGTAAAAGAATGTACACATTTGAACTCAAAGAAAGAACCAGATATCATTTTTATTGATCAATTAAAGAGAAAAGTCTGTGATACAAATTGGGAAATAAGGCTATCTACTAACAGAGAATTACAAGACTACTTCTATTTTTGATTTTTTAACAGAGAACCTATACTACCAGTGAATCAATTATTAGCTGAGGTTAATGAGCTATTAATCTTCATATATATAGATGAAACGGTGTGGGTTACTTATCGCTATACTATTTGGCTACTGACATATGAATTAAACTCATGGATATATTCATACAATTATTGACTCTAAAATGATTTAGCCCAGATATTACTTTTGAACTTATTCTCAGATATTACTTCATGTATACGATTAAACACTGACATTAACACTAATCGAACTCATTCAATGCTATCAAGCCAATCGCACTCCAATTATCTGCCTAATCCGATCTTAACTAATTTTAATTTGACCGATCAATGAAGTGAATTACCTATGTGATCATGATATCCATTTACTCATGTGATAGCCATTAGACTTTGTTTTAGAGGTTTTGCCTAATTAACTAAATGATTTATACTACATTACCACTATACTACTACTATTACATTGTTTCTATTCTTGTTCTTCAGCTACTACACTATTACAATTAAGCTACTGATTAAGTAATACAAAATAGCAAATGGATTAAACAGGTACTTCATTCCATTACAGCATTTCAGCAACTACATCTTCATCAGAAATAGAGAAGTGTACCTGGATCAAATAGAAAGAACCAATGAGTTCTAGGGGATGCAAGCAAGTAACAGCAAAGGGTCAAACAGGGCAATGCAACAGTGAGATCCAAAGAGCCAAGTATCACAGCAACAACAGGAACGAATCAACAATGTAACAGAAGAATCCAATCCAATTTCGAGCAGAAGAACACGGCAAAAACCAATGGAAACCAGTGAGTTCTACTGAGAAATTCCAGAAAAATCCTATTGTTCTATTGCTCTTTTATCTCTCAATGCTTTTGTATGAATTTCAGCTTACAGTGTTTTCAGATTATTCTCCAATGGAACCCCCATTTCAGCTCTTTTGAAGGTGTATTTATAGCTAACCCTTAGGGCTGAATACTTGGGGAAGAAGTATGGGATTAATCCCACTTCCCCCTCCTAAAATTATTCATTCTACACTTTGGTCCATATTTCAGTTACTAAAAACCCTTCCAGCATGTGCTGGAAGGTTCTAAAGATTCTCTTTTAGGGCCTTTTTACTAGTATGACCTTAGGGGTTAAAGATTTTTACAGATTTCCCATTTTTAGGAGACCATTATACCCCTAAATCTCTGCAAAATTGCAGAAATCGGGAGCATGAATGTCCCTATTACCCTCCTAAGTTCTTACTAGTTACTATTTTACCTTTTTAATACCCAATTATGCCCCTAAGGGCACTGCTGATTTACTAGCTTGCCTAGGGCGGATTTTCAACTTGTTTTGAACTATTTAACTAATAGCCAGCCCTAGCATTAGTATTTAAGGGCTGGCCAGTTTCATTTTTAAGAACTATTTCAAAATTAGCCATTTTTAAGTTAATTCCAGTCAATTAAGACCCATTAATTCCTAATTAAAGCTACTTGCAGGCATAGCCTGTTTTATTGTTATGATTAACCTATTTAAAAGTTAGCCAGTCTCAAGTTGAGACTTAGCTTGGGCTATCAAAGCCATATACTGAACAGCTGGGCCCAAAACCTTTACAGGTTAGGCCACTTTGCTGTTCAGGGCTCAATATAGAGCCTGGGCTAGTCTGCATTTGCAGACATAGCCCCTTTGCACAACCAGCCACTGTTTAACAGTGAGCTGTGTGTTAGGGCTCACAGAATTGGTCAACCCTTTGCAAGGTTTAACCATTCTTAGGCCAATTATTAAACTTACAGCCTAATTATGCATTTTCAGTTCTAACCTATTTAAAAACTAGCCATTTTCATAGAACCTAATGCTACCAGCTATAACCAATTCACCTAGGGTTCAAACAGTGTTAATCAAACACTTACACTCAACCAGAACCAGTAAACTAAATCAGTTTCAAACATGGATTGCATATTAAGACACATAAGATCAAACAAAATGTAATAATCAACCAAAACTCAGAGAAGGCAATTGATATGGTTGAATTTCAGTTGATTAATTCACATTATCTAATTTTATGAGACAAAGTATGAAATCATGCTAATTAAGACTTAATAACTACCAATTCAAGTCACATGAAAGTTTGAACAACTCAGAATCACCAAAGGTTCAGGGCACAAACACATATAAGCATAGATTCTTATGAAACAGTCAATATGGTTCAACTAACCTAAGCAGGGTAATTAGAATTCATTTTTAAGTGCTACCCTAGCTTGATATATGCATGTTAAGAGTGGGGATGGAGAACAGGAAAGCCATGAAGAAGCAAAGAACAACATTCCTAATTCTAGCACAAGTGCATGACAAATGAGATGAAGATGATGACAAGAAGAACATGGAGAAACAATGAAAAGAGAAACCTAAGTCTATCATATGAGGGTAACATGAAGAGAAACAGACCCCAAATTGGCATACTCATTCATCAAATAAAACATATGAGAGATGATATGACAAGAATACTAGACTTGCACTAAAAATGAACACAAACAAGACCACCGGAATGTGAGCAAAGAAGTGAACCCCAGATTAAACACAGGATAACTTGATATAAGAGATGAACAGAGATAGCCAAGCTTTTACCAAGACTAAACACAGAAAGGGAAACAGTAGAGATACTGCAAGCCAACAAAAAGTAATCTAATGCAAAGCTGAGTGACAATTAAACATAGTATCAGAATCAAAACATGCAAGATGACAGAAGGACTACTGAAGATTAACAAGATGAAGTATTCTAATACTAACTAAGGTTATCCAAGTCAAATCTTCAAAAATAGAGAAACAGATCCAAACAAACCAGATAAACCTTAATAATAATGACTAAACGATTAGGCATGTAAGGCATCATGAAGAGAAAAGCAATCATGCTTGTTGAAAACTAACGGATCAATAGCCCCAATACCAATATAGATTCTTAAACTCAGAAGAAACAGAATATATATATAGAACCCTAGTGATAGACAGTCAAAACAGGATAATAGAAAGACGATTATAAGCCCTAATACTAAACAGGATCTTGAAAGAACAGAAAAACATGCAAGAATACACAAGATGAAAGATATGGAACAAGAGCTGATAAACAGACAAACTGGAACAAGATACGAAAGATGAGCAAGTTAAACCTAAACTAACAGATGAAACATAAGATATGGAGAATCTACAGAATAGAATAGACATACAGAAACATAAGATGAAAGACAAGAGAACATGAACAAATAGGCAAAGAAATCAAATACATGAACAAACAAGCAAATAAAACGAGTAAAACATGAAGAAGCAGAGAAGGTAAATGAAACACAGAGAAAACACATTAGGGTCGGGGACTTAGCTTGCGGGGCCTGTCCCCCGAGCTTCCTAAACCTCTTCTTTCTTTCTCACTTCTTTAATTTCTCAGACTCTCCCAGACCCTTCTTCTTGTTTCCTTTTTCTTTCTTTATTCTTTTTCAGAACTCTTCTTTTTTTTTCGATTCCTCTTTCAGGCCTAAAGACGAGGCCTTTTTGAGTTTTGATTGCAGATGGGTGTTTTGGGGGTGTAAAAGATGAGGTCTTGATTGAGGGTTGAAATTGGGGTCACCGGAGTTAGGGTTCCGACGACCTTCTTCGGAATATTCGAGAAGTTCAAGGGACATTCGAGGGGAGCCAGTGGTATGGGTGGGTAGATCTAATGGAAAGGAATAGAACGGCATTGGTTTCATGTGGTTCTTCATACTTTGGGTGGTCACCGGTGTAACTCCGGTGACCGGGGTTTTGAAAAGCAGGGTGTTTTCTGGGGGTTTTGGGTAAAGAAGACGGAGAAGAAGAAGATGAAGATGAAGGGAGTGGTAAGAGGAGCCGGCGACCACCGTAGGAGTGGTGGCCGCCATGGCCGTCAGAGATGAAGAAGATGAAGAGGTGAGGGAGACGAAGAGGTTAAGGCGGCTAGGGTTGTGAATTTGGCAAAAATGGCCACCCCTTTCGGACAAGAGCCTTATATAGGCGGAATGTCCCATGAAATCTCGGCCGTTCGTTTGATCAAGATCGACGGCCCTGAATGAGCGTTACTTAAACGCCGTCGTTCGATTGTTAAAGAGGCTAAGGTCTTTGGCCGTTGGATTAAATCACACAGACGGCTCAGATCAAATCGCCCACAATCAATTAAACCAATAATTCCACTAAATATCCCAGCCGTTAGATCAATGAAGTTGGACGGCTGGGATCAAGTCAATTAAAGCCTGGACCGGGTTTCCTTTGGGCCTAGGGACTGGGCTGTCCATTTGGACTCACATTTGGCCCAGATTTATTACACAACCTATTTTTTTGTATTTTTCAATTTTAATCAATTTTTATGTATTTTCTTTTTATACTTTTTTTTTTTATGAAAAATTATAAATCCTAATTTTCCTACTTACTCTAATTTCTAGTATTTTTTGGTAATTTTCTGCTATTTTTCCTTAATTTCTACTACTTAAGCTATTTTTAATTTCCTAAAAATTAAACTAACAAACTAATTACTTAGCCTATTTTTTTTTTGATTTTCTTCTAATTTCCACTTATTCAAACTCAAAAGTAATGCTAATCCCAAACAAATCAAGTAATTGCATTCAAAAACATATTTATTTTAATTTTGGAATTATTTGCCTAGTGCAAAAATCATGTGCTCACAGCTGCCCCTCTTTGCTCGGGAACACGAAGAGTTTCAGTGCAAAGATAAGTGAGCAGTAATGAGAGATTTTTGCACATCGGCATATTCCGTGAAAGCATTTTTGAAAACCTTTTGACCGCACCCTGCTTTAGAGGTTGCCTACATATCTTGGGCTAAACAGGAATCAGGTCAGTGTAGTTCGGGAAGGTCTGGCAGTTTTAAAAACTACCAGACTCACTGTTGCATTGACACTGTTAAGACCTGCTGACTTACTCCTTATTACACCGGGGGGGAAATGTAAAATGAAGAAGCTATTCTAAGCTATGATCCTATAATTACAATTGTTCCTAATCTAGCTTTTGCTCTTCTTCCCTTTCCGGTGATGCAAAATCTTCCTTTTTTGTTGATTTTCTTGTTTTTCTTGATGACTCTCTTTTTTGTTGATTTTCTTGTTTTCCCTTGATCCCGAGCTGAACCTGCTCAAAACAAAATAACAAACTACCTCTTTTTTTTCTTTTTCTGTCCCAGTGTGGGCTTTTTAAATATAAATCATGATGATGCAGAAAATATTCCCGTATTTGAAGGTGGGCGCCTAACAGAAATTTAAACGTGTAATGCAAATGCAGAAAATATTCCCGTATTAGAAGGTGGGCGCCTAACAGAATTTAAACATGCAATGCGATGCAGAAAATATTCCCGTATTAGAAGGTGGGCGCCTAACAGAATTTAAACGTGCAATGCGATGCAGAAAATATTCCCGTATTTGAAGGTGGGCGCCTAACAGAATTGAAACGTGCAATGCGATGGAGAAAATATTCCCGTATTAGAAGGTGGGCGCCTAACAGAATTTAAACGTGCAATGCGATGCAGAAAATATTCCCGTATTTGAAGGTGGGCGCCTAACGGAATTTAAACGTGCAATGCGATGCGAAAAATATTCCCGTATTAGAAGGTGGGCGCCTAACGAAATTTAAACGTGCAATGCAAATGGAGAAAATATTCCCGTATTAGAAGGTGGGCGCCTAACGGAATTTAAACATGCAATGCGATGCGAGAAAATATTCCCGTATTTGAAGGTGGGCGTCTAACGGAATTTAAACGTGCAATGCGATGCGAGAAAATATTCCCGTATTTGAAGGTGGGCGCCTAACAGAATTTAAACGTGCAATGCGATGCAGAAAGTATTCCCGTATTTGAAGGTGGGCACCTAATAGAATTTAAACGTGCAATGCGAATGCAGAAAATATTCCCGTATTAGAAGGTGGGTGCCTAACAGAAATTAAACGTGCAATGCGAATGCAGAAAATATTCCCGTATTTGAAGGTGGGCGCCTAACGGAATTGAAACGTGCAATGCGAATGCAGAAAATATTCCCGTATTTGAAGGTGGGCGCCTAACGGAATTGAAACGTGCAATGCGATGCAGAAAATATTCCCGTATTTGAGGACTGGGGAGTGGATTTTAAAAGATGTTACCTTCCTCTTTTTGGTATTTTCTTTTTACCAACTTATCTCTTGCCTGTGAATTTCTCCACTTATTCGGCGGACTTTCTCTTTTTGGTATTTTAAATTTTTCACATTGGTCACATTCACTTTAAAGTGATTAGTGACAATTGTTCCTGCATGAAACAGAATGTATTAGATATAAACTGCTGGCAACTGGCATCTGCCGTCCCCACTTCTTATTGCTTCCTTTGTTTTTGCTTTTTCATGTTGCATGGCTTTCGACTTCTTGTCCCTTGCAGACTCTTTTGTATTTTCTCATTTTTTTCCATTTTTGTTTTGCTTTCTTTTTCTTTGGCCAGGTTTGCCAAGCTTCTTTATTCCTTTCCCCAATCTTCTATCTTTTCTGATCCAGCGTTGTTCCAACTTTCGTTATCAGGAGCTGGTAGTTAGCTCTAAAAAGGGTAAACAATGAAATGCAGAAAAAATGAAAGAAAGGTAAGGGTATTTTGGAGAGATGACAGAACTTATCTGGGTATTTGCTGGCTGATTCCGCCGACCATGCCATGTATTTAAACTCTGACCCAGTTCGTTCCAATCATTATTCTGACTCTGAATTGCCTTTGACCCAAACCAATACTCTTTTTTGTTGCCTTTTCTCTTCTAATAGTCCTCACGATCGCCTTACGGTGCCTCGGAAGGTTTTCACCAATAAGACTCTCTCGTTTATTCTCTCAACCTCACAATCATCTCACAGTGCCGATTAAGGTTTTCACTGATGAGACTCTCTCATTTTATTTCTCTCAACCTCACAATCGTCTCACAGTGCCGGCTAAGGTTTTCACCGATGAGACTCTCTCATTTTTTATTTTTTCCATTTTTCCTTTTGTATTTTGTTTTCTGTTCCACGGGTATTGTCCGATTGCTTCGCTCCTCCTTCGTTGTATTCGTTATCATTTCAAAATCAATCAGAAGGTCTTTCTTTGGACTGTAACGTGGCTTTGGACGGGTTAAGAAAGAAAGATATAAAGGCTCAAAATTTCAACGAGGGTTAAACATATTTACAACTCTCGGAATTATTAAAACATAACTTCTGCCCCAGTTTCAATATGTGGGGAATTTTTGGATTTTTTCTTTATTGTGACTGAACCTCAGAGAGGCTGCCTACGTACCCTTTCGGGATCAAGTCAGACGTAGTTCATCCAACTTCAATAAGTTAGATGGATTTCTTTTTGACTTTTTCCCGATTTTTGTCTTTTTCTTTTTTTTTTTTCATTTTTTTTTCATTTTTTTTTCATTTTTTCATTTTTTCATTTTTTGTCATTTTTTCATCATTTCATTTTTCATTCCGGCAACTTCGATCTTATTATACTAAAGCAATTCCGAGAGAGGGATATGAAAGAATTCATTCATTAAGGCTCAAAGGGGTTAACAATGAATAAAGTGTTTGGATAGAGAATAAAATGCCTTCATCATTTCAATTCCAAAATCACAACAAAATACAAAACATACAATTGAAAAAGAATCATACATAGTATCTTTTGACCGCATCTGAATTGATAGCAGTCTCTACGCACTTTCCTTCAACATCTGTTAAATATAATGCTCCATTGGACAACACCCGTGATACCACGAACGGTCCCTGCCAATTCGGTGCAAACTTGCCTTTTGCCTCTGCCCAATGTGGCAAGATACGCCTCAATACCAGTTGTCCGACTTCAAACTTTCGAGGTCGTACCTTCTTATTATATGCTCTGGCCATTCTCCGCTGATACAACTGTCCATGGCAGATCGCGGCCAATCTCTTCTCATCAATCAAATTCAACTGTTCTAATCGGGCCTTTACCCATTCATCGTCATCTATCTCATATTCGGCTATAATTCGCAATGATGGTATTTCTATTTCTGCGGGTATAACGGCCTCTGTTCCATACACCAGGGTATAAGGTGTGGTTCCGATAGAAGTACGTACCGTCGTGCGGTAACCCATGAGAGCAAAGGGCAACTTTTCATGCCACTGCCTGGATCCCTCCACCATTTTCCGTAGAATCTTCTTGATGTTCTTATTTGCTGCTTCTACTGCACCATTTGCCTTTGGCATGTAAGGTGTGGAATTACGGTGCGTGATCTTAAACCCTTCACAAACATCTGCCATGAGATGACTGTTTAAATTGGCTCCATTGTCTGTGATAATCACTTTGGGGATTCCAAATCGGCATATGATATTCTCGTGCACAAAATCCACCACCGCTTTCTTCGTCACCGCCTTGAATGTCTTAGCTTCGACCCACTTGGTGAAATAATCAATTGCAACCAGGATAAACCTGTGCCCATTAGAAGCGGCTGGATCTATTGGGCCGATGACATCCATGCCCCAAGCAACAAAGGGCCAAGGTGCTGACATTGTGTGCAACTCGTAAGGCGGGGAATGGATCAGATCCCCATGTACCTGGCATTGATGGCATTTCTTTACATACCTGATACAATCACGCTCCATCGTGAGCCGGTAGTACCCAGCTCTCAAGATCTTCTTTGCTAAAACATACCCGCTCATGTGAGGCCCGCATACTCCAGCATGTACTTCAATCATAATTTCATCCGCTTGTTGTGCGTCCACACATCTCAATAAGCCCAGATCTGGTGTCCTTTTGTATACCACTCCTCCACTGAAGAAAAATCCATTGGCTAGACGCCTGATGGCTCTCTTCTGGTCTCCGGTGGCTTGCTCCGGGTATTTGCCAGCTTTCAAGTATTCTCTAATATCATGATACCACGGCTCTCCATCCGACTCTTCTTCCACAGTGAAGCAATAAGCATTCTGATCTCGGACTTGGATCTGGAGTGGATCTATATATGTCTTGTCCGGATGATGCAACATAGAGGACAATGTGGCCAAAGCATCTGCAATCTCATTGTGCATTCTCGGGATGTGCTTGAACTCTATAGCCTGGAATCTTTGAGACAGCTCGTGCAAACAATACCAATATGGTATCAATTTCAAATCTCGTGTCTCCTATTCGCCTTGAATTTGGTGTACCAAGAGATCCGAGTCACCCATGACCAAAATCTCTTGAATACCCATGTCGATTGCCATCCTTAATCCCAAGATGCATGCCTCATATTCGGCCATATTGTTGGTACAGAAAAATCGAAGCTGAGCTGTAACGGGATAGTGTTGTCCCGTACTTGAAATGAGTACCGCTCCGATACCAACGCCCCTGCTGTTGACGGCTCCGTCAAAGTACATTTTCCATCCTGATCTCTCCTCTTGCTCCGTCTCCTCGACAAACATTGCCTCTTCATCCGGGAAGTATGTTTTCAGTGGTTCATATTCATCATCCACCGGATTCTCGGCTAAATGGTCCGCAATAGCTTGTGCCTTCATTGCCGTACGAGTTACATAGACAATGTCGAATTCCGTGAGCAGAATCTGCCATTTGGCCAGTCTTCCCGTAGGCATAGGCTTCTGAAATATATACTTGAGAGGATCCAATCGTGATATCAAGTACGTAGTGTATGCTGACAAATAATGCTTTAGCTTCTGAGCCACCCAAATCAATGCACAACAAGTTCTCTCCAGTTGGGTATACTTCACCTCGTAAGATGTAAACTTTTTGCTGAGGTAGTAGATGGCTTGTTCTTTCTTGCCTGTCTCATCATGTTGACCCAGTACACAACCGAAAGAGTTATCTAGCACCGTCAAATACAAAATCAGAGGACGCCCTGGTTCCGGAGGAACTAACACCGGAGGATTGGCCAAATATTCCTTGATCTTGTCAAAGGCTTCCTGACACTCGTCGGTCCATTTCACTGCTGCATCTTTCTTCAACAACTTGAAGATCGGCTCACATGTTGATGTCAATTGAGCAATGAACCGACTAATGTAATTCAACCTTCCCAATAAGCTCATGACCTCCTTCTTGTTCTTCGGCGGAGGTAGACTTTGAATAGCCTTGATCTTTGATGGATCCAGTTCAATACCTCGCCGGCTCACAATAAACCCCAGTAGTTTCCCTGAAGGCACTCCAAAAGCACACTTCGCCGGATTGAGTTTTAGATTGTACCTCCGGAGTCTTTGGAAAAACTTCCTCAAATCTTTCACATGATCAGGTTGTTTTCTGGACTTTATGATGACATCATCCACATATACTTCAATTTCTCTATGCATCATATCATGAAACATAGTGGTCATTGCCCTCATGTAAGTTGCCCCGGCATTCTTCAATCCAAACGGCATTACTCTGTAACAATACGTTCCCCAAGGTGTAATGAAGGCAGTTTTCTCAGCATCTTCTTCGTCCATCAGGATCTGGTGATAACCTGCGTAACAATCCACAAACGAACCGATCTCATGCTTGGCGCAATTGTCGATCAATATGTGAATGTTTGGCAATGGGAAGTCATCCTTCGGACTGGCTTTATTGAGGTCTCTATAGTCTACACACACTCTGGTTTTGCCATCTTTCTTTGGGACCGGCACAACATTTGCCAACCAGGTGGGGTATTTGGTAACTCTTATGACCTTTGCCTCGAACTGCTTATTCACCTCTTCCTTTATCTTCACGCTAATGTCCGTTTTGAATTTCCTCAGCTTTTGTTTCACTGGCCGGACATTCAGGGTAGATAGGCAACTTGTGTACCACCAAATCTGTGCTAAGCCCGGGCATGTCATCATAGGACCAGGCAAAGATGTCCTTAAATTCATGTAACAACCTTATCAATTCATCCCCGAGGGGTGCCTCCAAATGCACACTAATCTTTGTTTCTCGGACATCATCTTCGCTCCCCAAGTTTACAGATTCCGTATCGCTCAGATTCGGCTTGGGTTTTTCCTCGTATTGTTTCATGTCCTTACTTATTTCCTCCAGGGCTTCCTCATCCTCACATTCTAATTCACTATCTTCCTTGATTTCTTGTATAGTAGCGTGATTGTCAGAACTGGGTCTAGAATCCTTCACGCATGACATGGCATTGGAATCAACACATGCAAAACTGTACAAAAGGAAAAATAAAGAAAAATAAGGCAAAAGTGAAGAAAAAGGAAAAGCTGCATTTCATTAATAAAAGAAACGAACAATGTTCGGGATACATGGTGATTCTTTTTCATGAGGGGAATGGAGAAATTATAAAATAACAACTTTCGGGGAAACAATGATGAAATTTTGAGCTAACTACCAAGACTCCTTCCGGATAAGGAAAGGAGTAGCTTCCCAATTGTTCAATGTGACTCTGGGCCCCACGAATTGCACGTCCATGTTGCTCGTGCCTTCCCCTGCTTCAATCGTATTCACCTCCCAAAACATTTTCTTAAAACCAAGCATTTCTTCATCAAGTTGGGTCTCAATGCACTTTGCTGCAGCAGATGGTTGATATTTTGTACCAGGCCTGATAAAGATGTCGGATACTTTGGGTATGGGTTTGGGCAAGGTCCAGTTTCTCTTGGCTTTAGAGGCTCTTTGGATATCGGCAAAGGTGGGTTTGAACCCTAAGCCGAATGTACCTTTATTCTCCGGAAGTTGAACTGGTTGAGTGACTCCCTGCAGTGTTTTACCTAATCCCCTCCCCGGTGCAAATCCGTTTTTCAGCATTTCTCTGGCCACCATTATAGCAGTTGGTGCCAACATCGGGGTTGATAGCTTTTCTCCTTCAGCAACTCTATTCACCTCAACAGCATCCGTCACTTGGTAGACCCAAGGACCCCGATCCCCATCAGTACCGTCAAAAGGTGCTACCACATTACAAGCATTTTCCTCTCCGTGTACAACAATCTCTTGTTGCTCCCATTCAAACTTGACCATCTGGTGTAGAGAAGATGGTACCGCTTTGGCCGCATGAATCCAGGGTCGACCTAACAGCAAGTTATATGATACGGCAATATCGAGCACTTGGAACTCCATCGTAAAATCAACGGGACCGATTGTTACTTCCAAAATAATATCCCCCAACGTGTTCTTACCTCCGCCGTCAAATCCTCTCACATTGATACTGTTTCTCCGGATTCTATCCGGGCTAATGTTCAGCTTCCCTAGAGTTGACAGCGGGCAGATGTTCGCGCTCGATCCATTGTCAATCAATACCCTAGTCACGACTGACTCTTCACTCTTTACCGTGAGGTACAATGCTTTATTGTGTTCAGTTCCTTCCACCGGCAACTCCCTATCAGAGAAGGTGATTCTATTGGACTCGAAAATTTTGCTGGTAATCTTCTCCAAATGACACACCGAAATCTTCTCCGGAACATGAGCCTCATTTAGAATCTTCATAAGAGCCTTCCGGTGCTCCTCCGAATGTATCAACAAAGATAACAAAGAAATCTGGGCCGGGGTCTTTCTTAACTGCTCAACCACTGAGTACTCTTGCGACTTCATTTTCTTAAGAAATTCTTCTGCTTCCTCCTCCGACACTGGCTTCTTCAGTTGACTTTCTTTTACCGTTTTCATCTTTCTCAGTTCCTCTGAAGCAAAACACCTTCCGGATCGAGTAAGTCCATGCGTTTCATTAATTTCACCAGAAATCTCTTTTCCCTTGTAAACTACTGTTACCTTATTATAGTTCCAAGGCACAGTCTTTGTATTCACCACTGGCATTTGCACTACTGGTTTTATGATTACTGGCTCTGCATTTGCTCCTTTCACAATCACGATCGTCTTTGCACCTGGAACTACCACCTTTAAACCTCCCATCACTACTGGCTTTGGTTTCTCAACAATTACTTCCTTTTTCACAATTTCTTTCTCTAACTTATCACTCGACTTTATCATCATGACGGCCTGAGATGGTTTTTGATTGCCATCACCCTGCACCAGTTCTATCATATTCGTTTCGTGGTGATTCGGCAATGGATTCTGGGTAATGTTTGGGGCCTCGGGAGCCTGCACTTCAATTCTCCTCTCATCGATAAGATCTTGAATGGCATTCTTTAATTGCCAACACTTCTCAGTATCGTGGCCTAATGTTCCTGAACAATATTCACATCTGACAGAAGAATCAAGATTTTTTGGGGGTGGGTTCGGATTTTTTGGTGCGATTGGTCTCAACATCCCCAATTCTTTCAACTTGTGGAAAAGACTGGTATATGACTCTCCGAGAGGAGTGAATGTCTTTCTTGCTTTGTTTCTCCAATCAGCGTCCGACCTGGGTCTATTCTGGTTTCGGTAAGGTTTAGGGGTTGGGTATGTGTTTTGGGTATGGTACACATTGTGTGGAGCTTGAGCTCTCCACACGTGGGGTGGTGGTGGTGGATAAGCTTGGGTTTGAGGGTGATGGTAATGTGGTACGGTCGGTGGGTATGGTGGTGGTGGTGGGTTATATGGGCTTGGTGCATTGTAGGGATTTGGCGGGTAAGATGGTGGTGGTGGATTATATGTAGTTGCTGGGCTTGGTGGGTGTTGGCGATAGGGTCTTGGTGGGTTATAATGTGGGTTGCGACTCCAGGGCCTGCTTTCAACGGTTGCCACTTCTTCTTTCTTCTTCTTTCCCATCACTCCTCCGCTTCCACTCTATATAACTTGATTGGTGGCTTTGATAGCCGAAAAACTCATAATTTTGTTTGTCTTCAAACCCTCTTCTACAAAACTTCCCATTTTCACAACTTCGTTGAAACTTTTTCCAATTGCTGACACTAGATGGCCGTAGTATGTTGGATCCAAAGCTTGCAGAAAGCAATCCACCATCTCTCCTTCTTTCATCGGTGGATCCACTCTAGCGGCCTGTTCCCTCCATCTAAAACCGTATTCTCTAAAGCTCTCTCCTGGCTTTTTCTCCAGCTTGGTAAGGGATAACCTGTCAGGTATGATCTCCAAATTGTACTGAAAGTGACTAGCGAAAGCTTGTTCTAAGTCATCCCAAACGAACCATCTTGTATGGTCCTGTCGGGTATACCATTCCAGAGCTGATCCACTCAAACTTTGGCTAAAGTACGCCATCAACAATTCATCTCTACCTCCCGCGCCTCTCATCTTGCTACAATATCCTCTTAGATGAGCTACCGGATCCCCGTGTCCGTTGTACATGTCGAACTTGGGCAACTTAAATCCTGCAGGAAGCTGCACCTCGGGGAACAAACACAGGTCTTTGTAGGCTACACTTACTTGCCCTCCCAGCCCTTGCATATTGCGGAAAGCATTTTCAAGACTCTTCACTTTCCGAGCCATCTCTTCCTGCCCGGCACTTGCTTCTATCATGGGAGCGTGAGACTCGTGTTGCCTGAAAGTAGGCTCCGGAGGGTAGTAGTGAGAATCCTGGATATGAAACATTGGTTCGCTAGAGGATTTGTGGATAACAGCGGGCGGAGGTGCCACATATACAGGAGCAACTTGTGGAACCTGAGGTGGTGCTTGCTTGGCTGGAGGTGGTGGTATCTGGGAGGTGGAAGCATAGTAGTGAGGGTAATCGGGGTAGGTGGATGATGAGTTCGGTGTTGGTGGCTCGGGGTTAGGATTGGCTGGAGGGACATATGCAGGGTTAGCAGGATAGGCTGGTAGTGGTTGACCTCTCGACCAAGCCCGGTACATTTCAGCCATCTGCTGTCTTAACTTGTACATTTCTTCTTTCATTCCCGGCCACATCCACGATCTCTTCTTCGTGAGCAGGGTCTACAATGGTCGCCTCGATCTCCTGGGATACAGCCTTTGTCATCTTTTTGGATCTGGTGTTGTATGAGTGGGTAGCCAGTATGCCAGTTGCCTAGAAAATCTGGACTCACAAACATCAACACTTGTTAGTTGTTAGCGCATGAATAAGATGTAACGACTTTAAAAACAAACACATTCGCTCGAGTCGTTATGCATCATCCCGGCCGTTGCTCACTTCAATCATCTTTTCTTTTTCCGCTCTTTTGTTTTCTTTCTTTCTTTTCTTCTTTTCTTTTCTTTTCTTTTTTTTTGCTTTTTCTCTTTTCTTGCTTTTTCTCTTCTCTCTTTTTTTCTTCTTTTCTTGCTTTTTCTTCTCTCTCTTTTCCTTGCCGTTTTCATAATCACGCTCCTATTTATTTGCCTAGCGGGTACGAAGGAAATGACATAAAGTAAAAGAATTGGTAACAACACTTTGTTTTCTCATTGATAATTCAAAACCTTGATTACAAAGCGATGTTTAAGAAAAATAAAAGATGATGCATGACCTAAGAGTACATTAATGCACCTAGTGCCCGCGAGGCATCGTTCGGCCTTGCCGCGGGCCTATATGCTAAACCCCTTTGAAGCCTATCCAGGTCGGCCATGACTTGTTGTACAAAAAACTTCACCGCAGATACAAAAGTCCTCCGAGTCATATCTTCACAAAGCTGAGTCTTCTTGGTGATATATTGGGCGATGCGAACAATCTTTTCTCCGATGACCCCTTTTTCTTGCAATAGTCGACTTATTTGCTGAGCGCGAGCATCCAAGGTGTGTTGGTTGTCCTTTTGCACTTGTTGTAGCTTCAATTCTAATCTAGCCATAGTCGTGTAGCATTGCTCTCTTTCTTCTTCAAGATCTTTGATAATCTTGTCACTTTTGACTGTGGCTGAGATCATTTTCTTTCTAAGCTGAGCTATTTCAACATCATGCTTGCCTTGTAGCTGCCGGACCAACTTGGCTCTTTTCTCAACATCTTTGTCCATTTGCTTCCGAGCCATGACTAACTCTTTCTCCGTTTTATCCAAATCGAAGCTATAGTCATTTACCTTTCGCCGGAGAATCTCAATTAACCTTTCATCCCAGGCCGAGCGAACTGGGGTCTCGGATGCAATTTTCATTTGAGCCATTTGAGCTTTCAACATCTCATTCTCTTTCTTCAACTGCTTTTTCTCTACTTCATCGGATGCTGCTTGTAAGCCGCTTTCGAAATGAAGATTTCTTAGCTTATCTTCCAACAGACTGATTTTGGCCTTATATTCCTTTTCCTTGGCCGCCCATTTCAGATTTTCCTCGGATTGCTCTATCAGGTCTTGCAAGTGAGGTCTCTTTGAAAGACGTTCGTGTTCAACCCCTCGTCGGTACCAGGTGGAGTACCCAGGTGATATCTCCCCCTTTGCTCTATTCGGCACACAAGTATCAATCTTCAAATTTTGGCATTCGTTCCAGATTTGCCGGATTTTTGCTTCCGGGAATTGCCCGTCCGGACCAATCTCCACAGCTTGCACACTGAGATCCCCATCTCTTGGAATAATCTGACACCGACCCAACTGTCGCAGGGCTCTGTATGGGGCATAGGGTTGTATACTCTTCAAACCCATGATCAAAAACGGCGATCCCTCCGTTGGCATGTATATCACCTCGTCAAGAGGTAACCAGTCATACGTCCAATCAATTTGACCGTCAGTTAGTGATCGAAGATACACAATCCATCCTTGGACTCCCTCCGGCAACTTTACTTCCTTTGTTCTCGCATTGAACTCTTCCAAACATGTCCGATCGGCCGAACCATAGCTCGAGAATGAAGGGTGGTGGCACAGATGCTCAATTAGCCAGATTTGCAAGATCAAGTTACACCCTTCGAAGAAAGTAGCCCCCGCTTTGCACGCGGTCAGAGCACGATAGATATCCGCAACAATCATCGGGGCCAGAGTACAGTTTTCTTGTACTATCAGTGTGGTAGCTACCCCGGCGACTTTTATATTGATATGGCCATCTTTCCTCGGGAATACAACAACTCCAAGAAATGCCACCAAAAATGCGAACCTCCGGTGTTCTTCCCATTTTGCCCGGTTGGACTTACAACATAATTTGTTGGTAGGATCATTGAAACCCCCAACGTGTCCAAACCTATTGTAGATGAAGCTTAAAGAACAAAATCCGTCGGCCAAATCTTCATTATGAACATTTCGGGCAATTTTCAAAGAGTCGAGGAAGCGATGTACTGTCACCGTCCTCGGAGATACCGGGTATTTTCCTTTCAGCGGAACCTCGGTCTTCCCAATGTAAAAGGCAATCTCTTCCAAAGTCGGGGTAAGCTCAAAGTCTGGGAAATGAAATACTTTGTGTGCCGAATCCCAAAACGAGACCAACGCTCTAATCACATCACCCCGAGGAACTATTTCGAGTAACCCCGTAAGGCCTTTCAAGTACCTTTTGACCCAGTCTTGACCATCGGATCCCATGTCCTGCCACCATAATCTCAACTCCAAAGGGATTTTATTTAGGGAAAATTGTTCATTCATCATCGTGCTCATCCTGCACATTTATTAAGGTGATTTTATTTAGAAAAGGAAAAATCTTTTTCAATGCAAGTTTTCAGTTTTGAAGAAAAGAAAAATGATTTTCGAAGTGGCCATTTTTGCAAAATCAGCCTTCCGTCGTCCTTTCGGAACATTCGGCCATTTCCAAAAATAGCAATCACCTCGATTATTTGAAAAGAAAAATCTTTTTGGTCTTTTTCTAAAAGTGTGGTTGGACCCGTTTAAGGGTTGCCTACGTATCCCACCTAATGGCGAGAATCAAACCTGCGTAGTTCGGTCAGATTATTTGACCAATTATTTCAAAAAATGTTCCACCTATTTTTTCAAGTTTTCGAATTCTTCCAAGTACCTATTTTACACAAATCCTTATTTTCTCTCTCTCGGGATTTTCGCCGGTCCGCATAACGATCAAGGACAATAAAATGCAACACATAGCATGCTCGGTCTTTTCAATACCGGGTCACCTGTCCTAGATGGACCCAACCCCTGTGTTGAGTCCCCTAAGTCAAATATGATGCAAATAATCGTCCTAGACCTATGTTCAAAAAATCTTACGGTTTCATGGATTGCTAGACCGTGTACCCGAGCGGACAACTCAAATCGAGGAGGGGGCTACGTACCGGTGACCCGCGGAGTCAATCGGCTTTGTAACTTATCCGGCCTCTGTTTTCTTAATTTAAGGTGACTTTTAACAGGAAGGGGAGTCTCAACCAGTAAGCACATCCCCGGGGGAGAAGAGAGAAAGGTTTCCGGCACAATTTTTATATATACAGTCCAGATAATATTAAAGCGATAAAGCACATAGCATGTTATTCAAATCATATAACGAAGTCAAATAAAACGCAAACGGCAGTTCTAAGGAGCTCGAGTTCTTAACAACCAACAGGAAATGATAGCTGTCACACCTCCCTTTTTACTACCCCAACATGCGTAAGGTGTATAAATACACTTGTAGGGTATACCCCGACGCTCAATTACCCGAGACGGATAAAATATCGTAAGGGAAGGAGTTTTTCCAATTTAAGGACAATCGGTTCGGGATTTCATTAGAGATTAATCAGAGTCGCCACTTGGGAATGACAATGGTGTCCCAAGTCACCGGTTGATCCCGAATCCGAGGAATTTTGACTCTTAAAATGTCTGCGAAGCAGAGGTCCGGATAAGGAACTCCGTTAACCCGGGAGAAGGTGTTAGGCACTCCCGGATTCCGTGGTTTTAGCACGGTCGCTCCACTGTCGTTCTTGACTTTTGTTTGACTCGATTATAGATTTTAACAACATAATGTGCTTTTACGTTAAATATTATTTTTTAGGAATTTGCGACATCGCGAAAACACGCCTCGAGTCATACCGCAGCCAGTACGCCTATGACTTTTGGTGTATTTCACCTTTACCGAGATTTGGATTTGAGTCGCACCAAGTGCACACTCATTCATAGGAAGGTATATTAAAATCGTGCCCTAAAGTAACGTCTATCGGCTTTTAAACCTTTTGGGAGAAGCTATGGAATTAGCTATTAACTTCCCCGGGTCTATTCGTGTTATATCATTACTAAATGGGGGCCCCGGTGTTATTCGGGCGAGGCTCGTCCCAAATTATTTATTAAAGGATACTAACATTTGGCTAAGTTTTCTATATTTGTTTTTTCCTTAATCGTATGCTATTACTATAATAATCCAGGCCCATATGATTTCTGTTATTTAAATGGGGCCTTGTTCCAAGTGAAGTTTTACACATATATTACATCGTCCCAGGCCTTAAAGGCCCAGGTAGTTATTGAATCATGCTCGCTGGCCCAGTCGGCTTTATATAGGGATTTAGGCTCAAAACCAAAAATAACAAAGAAAGTAAAAGAATGTACACATTTGAACTCAAAGAAAGAACCAGATATCATTTTTATTGATCAATTAAAGAGAAAAGTCTGTGATACAAATTGGGAAATAAGGCTATCTACTAACAGAGAATTACAAGACTACTTCTATTTTTGATTTTTTAACAGAGAACCTATACTACCAGTGAATCAATTATTAGCTGAGGTTAATGAGCTATTAATCTTCATATATATAGATGAAACGGTGTGGGTTACTTATCGCTATACTATTTGGCTACTGACATATGAATTAAACTCATGGATATATTCATACAATTATTGACTCTAAAATGATTTAGCCCAGATATTACTTTTGAACTTATTCTCAGATATTACTTCATGTATACGATTAAACACTGACATTAACACTAATCGAACTCATTCAATGCTATCAAGCCAATCGCACTCCAATTATCTGCCTAATCCGATCTTAACTAATTTTAATTTGACCGATCAATGAAGTGAATTACCTATGTGATCATGATATCCATTTACTCATGTGATAGCCATTAGACTTTGTTTTAGAGGTTTTGCCTAATTAACTAAATGATTTATACTACATTACCACTATACTACTACTATTACATTGTTTCTATTCTTGTTCTTCAGCTACTACACTATTACAATTAAGCTACTGATTAAGTAATACAAAATAGCAAATGGATTAAACAGGTACTTCATTCCATTACAGCATTTCAGCAACTACATCTTCATCAGAAATAGAGAAGTGTACCTGGATCAAATAGAAAGAACCAATGAGTTCTAGGGGATGCAAGCAAGTAACAGCAAAGGGTCAAACAGGGCAATGCAACAGTGAGATCCAAAGAGCCAAGTATCACAGCAACAACAGGAACGAATCAACAATGTAACAGAAGAATCCAATCCAATTTCGAGCAGAAGAACACGGCAAAAACCAATGGAAACCAGTGAGTTCTACTGAGAAATTCCAGAAAAATCCTATTGTTCTATTGCTCTTTTATCTCTCAATGCTTTTGTATGAATTTCAGCTTAAGTGTTTTCAGATTATTCTCCAATGGAACCCCCATTTCAGCTCTTTTGAAGGTGTATTTATAGCTAACCTTTAGGGCTGAATACTTGGGGAAGAAGTATGGGATTAATCCCACTTCCCCCTCCTAAAATTATTCATTCTACACTTTAGTCCATATTTCAGTTACCAGAAACCCTTCCAGCATGTGTTGGAAGGTTCTAAAGATTCTCTTTTATGGCCTTTTACTAGTATGACCTTAGGGGTTTGAGATTTTTACAGATTTCCCATTTTTAGGAGACCATTATACCCCTAAATCTCTGCAAAATTGCAGAAATCAGGAGCATGAATGTCCCTATTACCCTCCTAAGTTCTTACTAGTTACTATTTTACCTTTTTAATACCCAATTATGCCCCTAAGGGCACTGCTGATTTACTAGCTTGCCTAGGGCAGATTTTCAGCTTGTTTTGAACTATTTAACTAATAGCCAGCCCTAGCATTAGTATTTAAGGGCTGGCCAGTTTCATTTTTAAGAACTATTTCAAAATTAGCCATTTTTAAGTTAATTCCAGTCAATTAAGACCCATTAATTCCTAATTAAAGCTACTTGCAGGCATAGCCTGTTTTATTGTTATGATTAACCTATTTAAAAGTTAGCCAGTCTCAAGTTGAGACTTAGCTTGGGCTATCAAAGCCATATACCGAACAGCTGGGCCCAAAACCTTTACAGGTTTGGCCACTTTGCTGTTCAGGGCTCAATATAGAGCCTGGGCTAGTCTGCATTTGCAGACATAGCCCCTTTGCACAACCAGCCACTGTTTAACAGTGAGCTGTGTGTTAGGGCTCACAGAATTGGTCAACCCTTTGCAAGGTTTAACCATTCTTAGGCCAATTATTAAACTTACAGCCTAATTATGCATTTTCAGTTCTAACCTATTTAAAAACTAGCCATTTTCATAGAACCTAATGCTAACAGCTATAACCAATTCACCTAGGGTTCAAACAGTGTTAATCAAACAACTACACTCAACCAGAACCAGTAAACTAAATCAGTTTCAAACATGGATTGCATATTAAGACACATAAGATCAAACAAAATGTAATAATCAACCAAAACTCAGAGAAGGCAATTGATATGGTTGAATTTCAGTTGATTAATTCACATTATCTAATTTTATGAGACAAAGTATGAAATCATGCTAATTAAGACTTAATAACTACCAATTCAAGTCACATGAAAGTTTGAACAACTCAGAATCACCAAAGGTTCAGGGCACAAACACATATAAGCATAGATTCTTATGAAACAGTCAATATGGTTCAACTAACCTAAGCAGGGTAATTAGAATTCATTTTTAAGTGCTACCCTAGCTTGATATATGCATGTTAAGAGTGGGGATGGAGAACAGGAAAGCCATGAAGAAGCAAAGAACAACATTCCTAATTCTAGCACAAGTGCATGACAAATGAGATGAAGATGATGACAAGAAGAACATGGAGAAACAGTGAAAAGAGAAACCTAAGTCTATCATATGAGGGTAACATGAAGAGAAACAGACCCCAAATTGGCATACTCATTCATCAAATAAAACATATGAGAGATGATATGACAAGAATACTAGACTTGCACTAAAAATGAACACAAACAAGACCACCGGAATGTGAGCAAAGAAGTGAACCCCAGATTAAACACAGGATAACTTGATATAAGAGATGAACAGAGATAGCCAAGCTTTTACCAAGACTAAACACAGAAAGGGAAACAGTAGAGATACTGCAAGCCAACAAAAAGTAATCTAATGCAAAGCTGAGTGACAATTAAACATAGTATCAGAATCAAAACATGCAAGATGACAGAAGGACTACTGAAGATTAACAAGATGAAGTATTCTAATACTAACTAAGGTTATCCAAGTCAAATCTTCAAAAATAGAGAAACAGATCCAAACAAACCAGATAAACCTTAATAATAATGACTAAACGATTAGGCATGTAAGGCATCATGAAGAGAAAAGCAATCATGCTTGTTGAAAACTAACGGATCAATAGCCCCAATACCAATATAGATTCTTAAACTCAGAAGAAACAGAATATATATATAGAACCCTAGTGATAGACAGTCAAAACAGGATAATAGAAAGACGATTATAAGCCCTAATACTAAACAGGATCTTGAAAGAACAGAAAAACATGCAAGAATACACAAGATGAAAGATATGGAACAAGAGCTGATAAACAGACAAACTGGAACAAGATACGAAAGATGAGCAAGTTAAACCTAAACTAACAGATGAAACATAAGATATGGAGAATCTATAGAATAGAATAGACATACAGAAACATAAGATGAAAGACAAGAGAACATGAACAAATAGGCAAAGAAATCAAATACATGAACAAACAAGCAAATAAAACGAGTAAAACATGAAGAAGCAGAGAAGGTAAATGAAACACAGAGAAAACACATTAGGGTCGGGGACTTAGCTTGCGGGGCCTGTCCCCCGAGCTTCCTAAACCTCTTCTTTCTTTCTCACTTCTTTAATTTCTCAGACTCTCCCAGACCCTTCTTCTTGTTTCCTTTTTCTTTCTTTATTCTTTTTCAGAACTCTTCTTTTTTTTTCGATTCCTCTTTCAGGCCTAAAGACGAGGCCTTTTTGAGTTTTGATTGCAGATGGGTGTTTTGGGGGTGTAAAAGATGAGGTCTTGATTGAGGGTTGAAATTGGGGTCACCGGAGTTAGGGTTCCGACGACCTTCTTCGGAATATTCGAGAAGTTCAAGGGACATTCGAGGGGAGCCAGTGGTATGGGTGGGTAGATCTAATGGAAAGGAACAGAACGGCATTGGTTTCATGTGGTTCTTCATACTTTGGGTGGTCACCGGTGTAACTCCGGTGACCGGGGTTTTGAAAAGCAGGGTGTTTTCTGGGGGTTTTGGGCAAAGAAGACGGAGAAGAAGAAGATGAAGATGAAGGGAGTGGTAAGAGGAGCCGGCGACCACCGTAGGAGTGGTGGCCGCCATGGCCGTCAGAGATGAAGAAGATGAAGAGGTGAGGGAGACGAAGAGGTTAAGGCGGCTAGGGTTGTGAATTTGGCAAAAATGGCCACCCCTTTCGGACAAGAGCCTTATATAGGCGGAATGTCCCATGAAATCTCGGCCGTTCGTTTGATCAAGATCGACGGCCCTGAATGAGCGTTACTTAAACGCCGTCGTTCGATTGTTAAAGAGGCTAAGGTCTTTGGCCGTTGGATTAAATCACACAGACGGCTCAGATCAAATCGCCCACAATCAATTAAACCAATAATTCCACTAAATATCCCAGCCGTTAGATCAATGAAGTTGGACGGCTGGGATCAAGTCAATTAAAGCCTGGACCGGGTTTCCTTTGGGCCTAGGGACTGGGCTGTCCATTTGGACTCACATTTGGCCCAGATTTATTACACAACCTATTTTTTTGTATTTTTCGATTTTAATCAATTTTTATGTATTTTCTTTTTATACTTTTTTTTTATGAAAAATTATAAATCCTAATTTTCCTACTTACTCTAATTTCTAGTATTTTTTGGTAATTTTCTGCTATTTTTCCTTAATTTCTACTACTTAAGCTATTTTTAATTTCCTAAAAATTAAACTAACAAACTAATTACTTAGCCTATTTTTTTTTTGATTTTCTTCTAATTTCCACTTATTCAAACTCAAAAGTAATGCTAATCCCAAACAAATCAAGTAATTGCATTCAAAAACATATTTATTTTAATTTTGGAATTATTTGCCTAGTGCAAAAATCATGTGCTCACAATAACGACAACCTCAAAAATAAACCAGTCTTCCAAAATTACCAATCTCTACCAGCTCAAATAAAATACCAGAAAACAACACAACTCAAGAAATAGAAACATATAGGTTGTTGTGGCACGCAACCCGATCCTACAAGACAACACATTATCCTCTCTTATTCCACCATAACATTATTAATAATAGTATATAATATATACTTATTTATTATAGAGCGCAACCCGATCCCACCATATATCAGTATCAATATCATAATTCACCCTTATTTCACCATATCAATTCACCCTTATTCCACTTGTTGCGGTGTGTAACCTGATCCCACCGTGCATATATATTCACTCTTTTTTCACATATTGTGGTGTGCAACCTGATCCCACCATACATACATATTCACCCTTATTCAACCATATCAATCCTCCCTTATTACATCTGCTGCAGCATGCAACCCGATCTCACTATATCAGTGCCAAATAGTCAATGTACATATTCAAATCACAGAGCCATTACGATAAATAAATACCAAACTCAGCCAAGAAAAATGACCTTTTCCAATATAGAATCTACACAAATAATACTACACAACGAGACCAAACCAGAAATTTACAGATAGCAGGTACAAACAAGTCAAATTAAGCAAATAGCAGGGATTAGGGGAACTATGAAAAGATCTAACATAGTTAACAGAAGAAGATATTGATTAATACGCAGCAATTAAGAATGGAAAGCATTTAGAGCATGTAACAATTAACATAAGAGGGAAAATAATTAAGAAAAAGTGATAAATTAGGGAAAACAGGTAGTTCGGCGGCGTATAAGCACTCATCACCTTGCATATATGCCACTCACATATAGTTCACATAACTCAAAGTCTGAGGGTTCCTAATTCCCTCAAGTCAAGGTTAGACACAATACTTACCTCGCTCCAGAGGCCACTCAGATCTCAATCACAACTTTGCCTTTCAATCAGGCCTTTGAACCAACAATATCTAGCAAATTACCAACCAAACGTTTAAAAATAAAACTTAGGAATCACCCACGATCGATAAGAATTCAATTTAGGCCATTATTGAAAAAGTCAATATAAGTCAACACCTGGGCTTGCTTGGTCCAAACCCGAATTTCGAATTAAAACACCATTACCCCTTCACCCTAGCCCGGATATGTAATTGGTTTTGGAATCCCACCTCAATTTGAGGTCTAAATGACCAATTTATCAAATCCTTAATTTCTACCCAAAAATTCCCAATTCCATCATAAAAATCTTAGATTCTAGGTTGAAATCTTGCAAAATAAAGTGAAAGATTGAAATAACTACTTTAGAATCACTTACCTATGATTTAGGGACGAAATGATCTTTAACGAATTGCCTCTGAGCTGATCTCAGATGCGATCCAATAATCACAAATACGAAGACTGCCTCCCCCCTGTCCCCATCGCAAAAGCAAAGCATTGTTCGCAAATAAGAATGCTGGCCTTCCCAACCACTCTTCGCAAATGCGATGTGTGGATTGCAAATGCGAACCTAGGGGTGGGCGCGAATGCGATGCTTGACCTTGCATTTGCGAGGTCTAAGGCCTGCAACAAAAATCTGATGCACCAACAATGTTCTAAGTCATATTTTCACTCTGTAGCCTATTTGAACTCACCCGAGCCCTCGGTGCTCCAAACCAATCATGCACACAAGTCGAAAAATATCATACAAACTTTCTCGTGTAATCAAATTGCCAAAATAACACTTAAAAGTTAAAACCACAAATTTAGCACCAAATCAAATGAGATTCTCAAGAACACTTTGAAATTTCTATTTTCACAACCGGACGTCCGAATCATGTCAAACCAACTCCATTTCTCACATAATTTCACAGACTTGTCTTAAATATTATAGTGAACCTTTACTGGTCTCTGAACCAAAATACAAACCCGATACCCAGATAAAACATCAATGTTTTTCTTAAAAACCAATAATTGTTTAGATTTCAATCTTTAACAAAAATTCATAACTCGGGCTAACTACCTCCAAATTCGATTCTAGGCATATGCCCAGGTGCCATATTTTGATACAGACCCAGTAGGACTATCAAAGCACGAACCCGTATCCGTTTACCAAAAACGTTGACCAAAGTCAACTCATATGAAGTTTTTAAGCAAAATCTTTATTTTATCAACTTTCAACATAAAAGCTTTCCAAAAATATGCCCCGACTACGCATGCAAATCGAGGAGGGATAACATGAGGTTTTAAGGCCCTAGAATACAGAATTCGATTTTACATCATAAGATGGCCTATCGGGTCATCACATTCTCCATATCTAAAACAACTGTTCGTACGGACCTAGAAAAAGTACCTGAGCTGGGAAAAAGGTGGGGAGATGTCACGACCCTAGTTCACCAATCGTGAACCTGTCATGACAGCACCCAGTCTTCGCGACTAGGTAAGCCTAACACATTGCAGAAATTTAACAACCTTTACGAAACAATAAAACTAATACTGAATAACATAAGTAGAATGTATAAAGTGCCGCCTGGCACATACACTTCAATCCAAAATACTGAAACAACCCCCAAGACCCGAAAACTCACGGGCAAACACAGGCTAAAGCACATAAACTATGGCTCTACCATCCAAAAGTGTCTGTACAACCAAATAAATGAAATGACACTACTATTTATGAGGTATAGTAGAAGGAGACTCTTCGGATCTGCGGACGCGGCAGATGCATACCTCAAGTCTCCCAATGTAGCTCTGCAATCACCAATAATGCTCTCGATCAGAAGTACCTGGATCTACACAACAAAAGTGTGAAGAAGAGTAGCATGAGTACACTACAGCGATACTCAGTAAGTGCCAAGCCTAACCTCGATGGAGTAGTGACGAGAAAGGTCAGGGCCCTACTGAGAATAATATAATAACAGTATCGAACAGTGTAAAGCAGTAAATAATCCGAAATGACAGCAATAACAAAATAGAAGCTACAAGTCATTAGCAATTAAACTAACAAGGAAAATAACATAACAAGTGTCCCTCAGCTGTCCGTGGATCTCCCGGGAATTGAACCGGCAGTCCAGTCATCTCAGTAACAAGGATCTCCAGGAATCGAACCCACAGTCCACTCATCTCAGTAACGAGGATCTCCAGGAATTGAACCCGCAGTCCACTCATCTCAGTAACAAGGATCTCCGGGAATTGAACCCGCAGTCCACAATGCAAAACACAACCAAAAACAAGGAAAAAAAATACTCGGAGAATGGAATACAAAACTACAAATAACAGTTAAGTTCTGACCCAATATGTTCCACGTAATTTCAATTAAGGAAATTAAGCAATTAGACAGTTAATTCTATCTAGTCATACTCCTCTAACTAGCACATGTAAATCTTGCATTTAACAACAACAACAACAACAACAACCCAGTATAATCCCACTTAGTGGGGTCTGGGGAGGGTAGTGTGTACGCAGACCTTACCCCTACCCTGGGGTAGAGAGGCTGTTTCCAAATAGACCCTCGGCATCCTTCCCTCCAAGAACTTCCCACCTTGCTCTTGGGGAGACTCGAACTCACAACCACTCGGTTGGAAGTGGGGGTTGCTTACCATCAGAGCAACCCATTTAAATCAGTTAAATAACAAAGAAAAACACAGTTTGAACAATTCAAGTAAAACATATTTTCAACAATTTATACGAGTACATGCTCGCCACCTCGCGTACAAGGTATTTAAATCAAAACATAAGATATCCTAAGGGAAGAGGCCCCCACACAAGGTTAGACAAGCCACTTACCTCGAACCGGTATAAAACCGCTAAGAAACAATGCCCTTGCCACGAGTATTCGACTTCGAGTGGCCCAAATCTAATCAAACCAATTACATATTGTAAATAACATCGCAAGTAACTAATTACACTGTTAAAATTAAAGCTAAGGCGCAAAAATGGGTAAAATAACCAAAATGCCCCTCCATCCAACATCTCAGAATCAAAATATTTTTATATTTTCAGAACCCTCGTACTCTCACGAGTCTAACCATATAAAAATCTCCTAAATCGGAGGTCAAATGCCCCCTCAAATCATCACAATTAGGTCATAGGATTTTACTCCAAGTTTCATTCAGAATCCAAAATTAAAGGTTGAATTCGAGATTAGATTAGTAGGTATTAATAATAAGAGAGTAAGGAATCGTTACCCAATAGTTTCCTCTAAAAATCCCTCGAAAAATCTCCCAAAATCGAGCTCTAGCTTGAGTTTTTGTAAAAATGGAAGAACCCTCGTTTTTGAAAAGATATATTCTGCCCAGTGATTTAATTCAATGCAATCGCATGAGTAGCTATGCGATCGCGTAAAAGAAACTTTGAAGGCCTGAGAAACTGCTCTATGCGAACGCAGTGAGAGGCCTGCGATCACGTAAGGTAAAGAGATTGAACTATGCAATCGCACTAGGGACATTGCGATTGCGGAGAAGGAAAAGTTAAACCTATGCGATCGCATGAGGCATTATGCGATCGCATTGAAGGAAAACATGCCCCCTCAGAAATTACACTACGCGATCGCATGGAAGAGTATGAGATCGCAGAGGGAAAAAGCCTGTAACAAGAACAGCAGAAAATCTCTAATATTTTTACAACACAAAATGCCCCGTTGGGCATCCGAAACACACCCGAGGCCCCGGAACCTCAACCAAACCTACAAACATGTCCCATAATATCATTCAAACTTGCTCAAATCCTTAAACCACCTAAAACAACGCCGGAAACACGAATTAATCAAAGATCCAAGCATATGAACTTTAAATTCTAACCAAACACACTTTCAATCAAAAACCTATCCGAATGACCTAAAATTTTGCATGCACATCCAAAATGACATGACAAAGCTACAGTAACTTTCAGAATCCAAAACCGACCCTCAGATCAAAAATTCACTATCGGACCGAAACTTAAAAAATTTCAAACTTCAGCATTTCCAGACTAAATGAGCTACGGACCCCCAAATTACATTTCGAACACGCTCCCAACCCCAAAATCACCTAACGGAGATAATCGAACCGTCGGATTTCCATTCCGAGGTTGTCTTCAAACTGTTTTGAATACGAACCATTTTTCAACTCTTAAGCTCTCATCTAGAATCGAACATCCCGGCAAACCAAAATAGCAGAAATGAACTTAGGGAAAGCAGTTAATGGGGAATCGGGATGTAAATTGCAAAAATGACCGGTCGGGTTGGATATCTACTTCACATATCTAACTTGGAGTCCCAAGTAGTTGCCTCAACGAGTTGACCTCTTCACTTCACAAAAACTGAAGGATAACTCTTTGATCTCAACTGGCGAACCTACCAATCTAGAATAGCCACCGACTCCTCCTCAAAGGTCAAATTGTCCAACTAGATAGATCAGAATCTAACACGTGGGAAGGATCACTGTGATACTTTCGGAGCATGGACAAGCGGAATACTAGATGAACTGCTGATAAACTGCGTGGCAATGCGAGCTTGTAAGACACCTCACCCACTCTCTGGAGAATCTCAAAAGGCCTGATGTACCTAGGGTTCAACTTGCCATTCTTTCCAAATCTCATTACACCTTCATGGGTGACACACAGAGCGACACTCTCTCTCTGACCATGAATGGAATATCACAGACCTTTCGATTGGCATAACTTGTCTATCTAGACTGAGTTGCGCGAAGTCTATCCTAAATGATCTTAAACTTATCCAAGGTATCCTGTACTAAATCTATACCCAATAACCGAGCCTCCCCTGGATCAAACCATCCAATGGGAGATCGACATCATCTACTATATAAATCCTCATAGGGAGCCATCTGGATACTCGACTGATAACCTTTTTGTAGCCAAACTCCGCAAGTAGCAGGAACTAATCCCAATAGCCTCTAACGTCAATAACACATGCGCAAAGAATATCCTCTAATGTTTGAATAGTGCACTCGGATTGCCCGTCCATTTAAGGATGAAATGTTGTGTTCAACTCAACATGTGTGCCCAACTCACATTGTACTGCCCTCTAGAAATGCAAGGTGAACTACGTACCTCGATCAGAAATGATAGACACGGGCATATCGTCAAGATGAAAGATCTCACAGATATAAATCTCTGCCAACCACTCCGAAGAATAGGTAACTGCCACTGGAATGAAATGTTGTGACTTGGTCAGCCTATCCTTGTCACCCAAACTGCATCGAACATCCTCTGAGTCTGTGGAGTCCAACAACGAAATCCATAGTGATACGCTCCCACTTTCACTCAGGAATCTCTATGTTCTGAAGCAAACCACCAAGTCTCTGATGCTCGTACTTTACTCGCTGACAATTTAGACATCAAGCCACATATGCAACTATATCTTTGTTCATTCTCCTACACCAATAATGCTGCTGCAAGTCCTGATAATCTTGGTGGCGTGCGAATGAATAGAATATCAAAACTGCGGGCCTCCTCTAGAATCAACTCATGAAGTCCATCCATATTAGGCACACAAACACGACCATTTATCCTTTAAACCTCATCATCTCCGACAGTAACTTTCTTGGCATCTCCGTGCCACACTGTGTCCCAAAGGACATGCAAATGAGGGTCATCATATTGTCGCTCCCTGATGCACTTGAAAAATAATGACCGAGTGACCGTACAAGCTAGAACACGACTGGTCTCAGAAACATCCAACCTTACGAACTAATTGGCCAAAGCCTGAACATCTAATGCAAGCGGTCTCTCACCCACTATAATGAACGCAAAGCTACCCATACTAGTTTATTTCATACTCAAAGCATCGGTCACCATATTGGCCTTCCCGGATTACACAAGATGGTGATATCATAGTATTTTAATAGATCTAACCATCTCATTTTCCTAAAATTGAGCTCCTTTTGCTGGAACAAATACTGCAAACTTTAATGATTCGTGAACATCTCACACGACACGACATAAAGATAGTGCCTCCAAATATTCAGCACGTAACAATGGCTGGCAGCTCTAAGTCATAGATAGGATAATTCTTCCCGTGAGCCTTCAGCTGCCATGAAGCATATGCAATAACCTTTCCACCCTGCATCAATACCACATCAAGTCTAATACGAGATGCATCATATACTGTATAAGGCCCTGATCTTGTGGGCAACACCTACACTGGAATCGTAGTCAAAGCAGTCTTAAGCTTCTGAAATCTCGCCTCACACTCGTATCACCATCTGAACGGGGCACCCTTCTGGGTCAACCTGGTTAATGGGGCTACTATAGATGAAAACCCTTCCATGAACCGATGGTAATAACCCACAAATCCCAAGAAACTCCGGATCTCTGTAGTTTATGTGCATCTAGGCCGGTTCTTGATTGCCTTAATCTTCTTAGTATCCACACGTATATCCTATGCTGATACAACGTGACCTAAAAAAGCAACTGAACTCAACCAAAACTCGCATTTTGAAAACTTAGTATATAATTGTCTATCCCTTAGAGTCTGAAGAACAATCCGAAGATGCTTCTTATGCTCCTCTCGACTGCGGGAGTAGATCAAGATATCATCAATAAAAACAATCATAAAGGAATCCGTGAATGCTACTGGGGCATTTGTCAGCCCAAATGACATGACTAGAAACTCATAATGCACATACCGAGTCCAAAAAGCTGTCTTAGGGACGTCATATGCCCTAATCCTCAACTAAGGGTAGTCAGACCTCAAATCGATCTTTGAAAACTATTTGGCACCCTGAAGCTGATAAAATAATTCATCAATCCTCGGTAATGGATACTTTCTCTTGATGGTGACTTTGTTCAACTGCCAATAATTTAGGCACATACTCATTGATCCATCCTTCTTCTTCACAAATAACACAAGTGCACCCAGTGCAAGACACTAGGTCTAATAAAGACCTTATCAAACAAATCTTACAAATTTTTCCTTCAATTCTTTCAACTCTGGCGGTCCCATACGGTATGGAGGAATAAAAATGGGCTGAGTGCCCGAAACCAAATTAATATAGAAGTCAATATATCTGTCGGGTGGCATCCCCGACAGGTCTGCGGGAAATACCTCTGGAAACTCACGAATAATAGGCACTAAATGCATAAGAGGAACCTCCGGACTAGAATCACGGACATAAGATAAATAAGCTAGACACCTCTTCTCGACCATGTATCGAGCCTTCATATAGGAGATAATCCTACTAGTAGAATGGCTAGGGGTCACCCTCCACTCTAATCGATGCAACCCCGTCAAGGCTAAGGTCACTGTCTTGGCATGACAATCCAATATACTATGATAAGGTGACAATAAATCCATACCCAAAATGGAATCAAAAGAGCATATAAAGAAACAAAAGATCTATGCTAGTCTCTAGAACTCCAATAGTAACCACACACGAACGATAGACAAGATCTACAAAATAGAATCTCCCACAGGGGAGGATACATATACATGAGCACTCAAAGAATCATAAGGCATAACCAAATATGAAACAAAATGGGACAACACGTGTGAATATGTAGAACTCGAATCAAATAGGACTGAGGCATCTCTACTGCAAACTGAAATCGTACATGTGATAACCGTGTCAGAAGACTCAGCCTCAGGCCTGGCTAGAATAATATAGCATTGGGGCTGGGCCCCACCACTCTAAACCATATCTCAAGGACAACCTCCTGCTGGCTGGCCTCTACCTCTTGCGGCCTGGCCTCCACCTCTATTGGCCTGACCTCTACCTCTAGCGGCTTGACCTCCACCTCCAGCGGCCTGACCTCTATCTCTATCTTCCTTGACCCCTACCTCTGGCTAGCTGAGCGGGCGGTGATGCAACTGGTGCCAGAATCATGGCACAAGAACTCTATTCTGACGTTCCGCCCAATAATCTTGGACAAGTCCTCCTAATATGCCCACAACCACCAGACTCAAAACATACATCCTAGTATTGCGGCTGTTGAAAGTGAGACTAAACCAAACGAGCTGGAGGACCACGATAATAACTATGAACATGAGGTGCACTGCTGGCGGTTCACTATAGGCTGGCTGCCCAAAATGAGGTACATAAGGACCACGACTCCCTGAAGCATTGTGGGATGGCTATTGCGCTGAATGATATGGCCTAGGAGGATGGCCCCCACCAAAAGTACCCATGCCTCCAGACGAGGTACCACTAAAAACCACCTGAATGATGAGGTCTCTTGTCATATCCCTGACCACTCTCCTGAGCTAGAACCATCTCAACTTGCATGGCATTATTAGCAGCCGCCAGAAAAGAAATCTCACTCCTCCTTAGCCATCTTCAATCTGATAGGCTGAGCAAGTTCCTCAATAAATCTCCTCACCCTCTCTATCTCTCGGTAGGAAACAAAAGAATAGCATAATGGCCAGATCCACAAATCGTGTCTCGTACTGAGTGACAGTAATAGAGCTCTGTTGAAGACGCTCGAACTGCCTCCGATAGCCCTTCCTCTGAGTGACAGGAAGGAACTTCTAAAGAATAATTGAGAGAACTGGTCCCAAGTGAGAGCAGGCAACCTAGATGGTCTGGTCAACATATAATCCCTCCAGCATCTCTTGGCGGAACCCGACAAATAAAATGTAGGAAAATCAACCCCATTGGTCTCCACTATCCTCATGTTCCGTAGCATCTCATGACAACTGTCCAAATAGACTTGGGGATCCTCTGACTAATGAAATGTAGCAAAATCAACCTTATTGGTCTCATGACAACTGGGAAAAGCTTGGTAAACCTATCCAACCTCCGCAAAGCTTTAGAAGACATATCCAATCCATCATCGGTCTATGCTGCAACACCCGGTGGAACTGGCCCTATTAGCTGGGCTGCTGGAGTCTGAAATAGGGATCCGTCTGCTCCAAAGTGTGACTCTGTGCTCCCCCCAGCCTGAGGGATGGCTGGTGCTATGAAAAATGTGTCGCTTTGTGCCACACTCTCCATGAGGCCCAGTAGACGGACCAAAGCATCCTGAAGTACCGGGGTAGCGATGAACCCCTCTGGGACCTGAGCTAGTCCTACTAGAACGGTCTGGGATGGAGCCTCCTCGTCAAACTTCGCCTGAGGCTCCACCGCTGGTGCTGCTACACGAGCTCTGGGTTGAGCCCTGCCCTTGCCACAGCCTTTGGCTTGACCTCATCCTCTACCCTCATACGAGCCGTTGTTAGGGGCTTTGGCTGCTGCTCAACTAAAGGTGCGGTACGTATTCTCACCATCAATGAGAGAATATAATAGAAGGATTCAATCAACAATGATAGAATAAAAATCGGACGACAGATAAGAATAGAAGTGAAACTATACCTAACTCCATAGCCTCTTGAAGATAAGTACAAATATCTTTGTACTAATCCTCTAGACTCTACTAAGCTTGCTCGTGACGCGTGAGACCAATGTAACCTAGTGCTCGAACACCGACTTGTCACTACCCAAAATTTCTACCATCAGAATCATGATGACGCCTAACATTTCACTTGCCAAGCAAGCAAACGTTAGAACACTTACTTTTTTTGCAGCTTAAGCGATAACATTAACAAAATACTGAAATAACAGATATGTTCTAAGTATAAATTTAGAATCTAAACAACCAACGTCTATTACAATTCTCTGAACATGGTGTCACAAGTGCACGATCTTCTAATGTAATACATTTAAAGGTTTGAAATAAGTACAAATATGTCTGAATGAAGTTGTATAACTAAAAGAAAAGAGGATGGGGACTCCAGGAGCTGTAGGCGCTGAATAGGCGTACCTCAAGTCTCCACAAATGTTCGATTCAAGCTTGCTGGTATCTGCCACCGGGATTGTCTCCAAAATCTGTATGGTATGTAGAGTGCAATATCAATACAACCGACCCCATGTATTGATAAGTGCCGCGCCTAACCTCGACGAAGTAGTAACGAGGCTAAGGCGGGTCACTTATACTAAAATCTGTACGTAGTCTATAATAATGACAGAATAATTGAAATACGGTACAAAATTAAACAACCAACAGAAAATGATAACCACAACCTTGAAAATGAACCAGTATCGCCCAAAATTACCAATCTCTACCAGCTCAAATAAAAATACTGCAAAACAACGGCTCAAGAAATAGAAACATATAGGTTCTGTGGTGCTCAACCCGACCCCACCAGACAACTCATAATCCTCCCTTATTCCACCACAAAAATATCAATAAAAATAAATAATAAATATATGTTAGTTGTTGCGCACAACCGATCCCACCATATATAAATATCAATATCATAATTCACCTTTATTTACCATATTAATCCACCCTTATTCCACCTGTTGTAGTGTGCAACCCGATCCCACCGTACATACATATTCACCCTTATTTCACCATATCAATCCTTCCTTATTACACCTATTGCGTCGTGCAACCCGATCCCACCATTTTGTGCCAAACAATCAATGTACATAATCAAGTCAACAGGCTAAATCACAAGACCTTTACGACAAATAAATACCAAACTGAACTAAGAAAAAGGAACCTTGTTCAATATAGAATCTACACAATCTACAGCGAAACCAAACAAACAATTTATAGTTAGAAACTACAAACAAGTCAAATTAAGCAAATAGAAAGGATTAAGGAAACCAACATGGTTAACAGAAGAAGATATTGATTAAAACGTAGCAATTAAGCATGGAAAGCATTTAGAGTGTATAACAGTTTAGATAGGAGGGACAACAATTAAGGAAAAATGATAAATCAGGGAAACAAGTAGTTCGACGGCGTATAAGCACTAGTCACCTTACATATACACTGCTCAGATGGAATTCACATAACATAAAGTCCGGGGTTTCTAATTACCTCAAGTCAAGGTTAGACACAACACTTACCTCACTCCAAAGGCCACTCAAAGCTCAATTACAACTTTGCCTTTCGAACATGTCTCCGAACCAACAATATCTAGCAAATTACCAACCAAACGTTTCAAAATAAACCTTAGGAATCACCCACGGTCGATAAGAATTTAATTTAAACCATTATTAAAAAAGTCAACAAAAGTCAACACCGGGGCCCGCTTGGCTCAAACCAGAAATTTGGACCAAAATTCGATTACTCATTCACCCCTGAGCCCGAATATGTAGTTCATTTTGGAATCCGACCACAATTTGAGCTCTAAATCCCCAATTTATCAAATCCCTAACTTCTAGCAAAAAATACCCAATTCCACCGGGAAAATAGATTCTAGGTTGAAATCTTGTAAAATGAAGTGAAAGATTGAAACAAACTAGTTTAGAATTACTTACCTATGATTTGGGGAAGAAATTGTTTTTGGAAAATCGTCTTTTGTGTTCTAGTTTTGAAAATTTGAAGAATGAATGAAAAATCCCATCTAAGTCACTTTTACACAGCTGCAGATGTCGCATTTGCGATCTGAGAATCGCAATTGCGATGCTCACAAATGCAAGAAAATCATCACATTTGCGAGGTCTCTCACACTTCTGCTTCATTCGCAAAAGCAAAAAAAATGCTCGCAAATGCGAGCTGAGCTGATTACAAATGCGATCCAATGATCACAAATGCGAAGACTGCCTCCCCCCTGTCCCCATCGCAAATGCAAAGAATTGTTAGCAAATGCGAATGCTGACCTTCCCAGCCACTCTACGCAAATACGATGAGTAGGTCATAAATGTGAACCCAACAGTGCTTGCAAATGCGATGCTTGACCTCGTATTTGCGATGTCTGAGGCCTGCAACAAAAATTTGATGCACCAGCAGTGTTCTAAGTCCCATTTTCACTTCGTAGCCTATCCAAAACTCACCCGAGCCCTTAGGGCTCCAAACCAAAGATGCACACAAGTCTAAAAACAACACGAACTTGCTCGTGCGATCAAATCGCTAAAATAATACTTAAAATCAAGAATTTAGCACCAAATCAAATGAAATTCTCAAGAACACTTTGAAATTCCTATTTTCAGAACTGAATGTCCGAATCACGTCAAACCAACTCTGTTTTTTACATAATTTTACAGACATGTCTTAAATATTATATTGAACTTGTACTGGTCTCTAAACAAAAAATGCGGACTCGAAACCAACAAGATCAAATATTAATATTTTTTCTTAAAAACCAATAACTTTTCAAATTTCAATTCTTAACAAAAAATCATAACTCGGGCTAGGCAGGGGCATACACAGGAATTTTTATAAGTGGTGTCAAAATTTATAAAAGAAATAAAATATAACTTTGATTATCATATTTTTAGACATTGCCTTAGTCTATTGATTTTGTTGAGTCTTAAGTTTGAAAATGTCGTGAGTTTAATTCTATTTCATCATAATTTTTAACTACAAAGGCTCTCTCAAATATTTGGAAAAGAAAAATGCCCTAATTGAGGTTTGAACCTTTTGACTTCTTAGAGAGGAAGCAAGCACATTACCAACACACCAAGACACAATTTATATCAAGTAATGTCATTTTTTTCTAGTTATTCGTTTCCGTACAGTATTAATATATATATATTTAGTAAAATTTTCCGATGAAGCGTGTCGCGTGACACCGCTTCGACAAGCATAAATACGCTTCTGGGGCTAGGGACCTCCGAATCTGATTTCGGGTATACACCCATATCCCATATTTTGATACGGACCCACCAGGACTGTCAAAGCACGAACCAGGGTCTGTTTACCAAAACTGTTGCTAAAGTCAACCCAAATGAAGTTTTAAAGCAAAAATCCTTATTTTTATTAACTTTCAACACAACTTTTTGGAAATATGCTCGGATAACACACTCGGGTCATCACACTTAATTATGGGGTATATGAACTCATTATTTTATCGTCAAATTAGATATTTTATATACGTATTTTTTAAAATTAGTCTAATATAATCTGTTAGTACCATACTCCAAAAGATTGAACAGTGTATTTAATTGAATATTTGGTTATTTGCTTTGAGAAACATTAATTGATTACAACTCAATTCCTTTTTATCTATTTTTTTTTTTTAGTGGTGTGCCCATATTTAAGTGCTCTATCCGCCTCTAGAAACAAAAGGAACGTCCGAGTTACGCGGCATTTGTAATAAGGTCAGACGCACGTCATGTTCTACGTTTTATAGTTTTTGGAAGGACGTTGTCAAACGCCACGTTTTGGTGCTGAATCACGCGGCCCCTTATTTTTATTTCCAAAATCCAAACAGATATTTTTAGCCTTTTAGGTGACGTTCTCATTGCGCACCGTCCGCGAGCGGCTTCCTTTTTCTACTCGTTTTACGTCACTCACATGTGTTTTGTATCAAAGTCCTTAACAGTATTCTTTCGTCCAATTGCGTCATATGATCTGGCAGGGATAGATCTAAGAAGGGGTGGATTTAGGGGGAATATATATATATATATATATATATATATATATATATATATATATATATATATATATATATATATATATATATATATATATATATATATACATATATATATATATATATATATATAGAAACGGATCAAGGATTTTAAGTTTATGGGTTCCTGTCGCAATTTTAAATTAATATACAATAATAACTGAGTTTCCAAATAGATATTTCATAATTCTTTTAACAAAAATACAGAGTCTACGCAAAAGTTACTGGGTTCCCGGGAACCCGGTAACTACACCCTAGATCCGCCCATATATATATATATATATATATATATATATATATATATATATATATATATATATATATATATATATATATATTATTTTAAATACTTTTAATATAATTTAAGAGCATAGTTTAATGATTGAGGAGGTTCAAAACTTTTGTAAGATCATTGATTTTATTTCCACTAGCTATAATTTTTTTGGACTCTCTTCTCTATTTTCTCGAAGTTCTTGTTTAGATCACGAACACATGGCATAAGTTAGAATTAATGGTTAAAATTTAATTGATTAAAGCAAAATCCTAACCATGGTTTAAATAAGGGATAATTTCAGTCCTTGTCAGTTGGCTTACCGTTCCAACCGAAAATAACCCATATTTGAAATCCTTACCTAGTTTAGCCAGATTGTATATAATTTGAAATAATATTTTCAGACTTTAGCCACTATTACAAACACACTTTTAAGATTTTTTTATTTTCATTTTTCCCAGCACACTCTATACTCTCAACCTCTCTTTGCTTTCTACTTTCTTTCTCTTCTCTTACTCACTTGGATCTGAATATTTATAGAACTCAAATTTCTCTACTAAGTTGCTTAATCTTCATACATTTTTATAGATCTCAAATATTTGAATCTCGATTTATGTTTGTCCAAATTTAAAATTGAAATTTTGTTGTATCTAAATTCTAAACTCCATTGAAGGAGCTTGAAAATCTAACTGTAAAGTGACGATAAGTTCGTTCTAGTCAGGAAGTAAAGAGCAATCCCTTAAGGCGTAGCTGATTCACCATGAGAGCTAAGTGGAAGAAGAAGCGTAAGAGGAGGTTGAAAAAGAAGAGCCGAACAATGAGGCAAAGATCTAAGTAAAAGCCTATTCCGCACGTCTGAGCATTCTTAGCTTTTGGCATATCTTTTTTGCCTTAGATTATTGCGTCTTTTTGTTCCCTTTTTCAAAAATTTGCAGTTATTTGTGCTAATGGCACCTAATGTACTTATGCTTTTGAGGTATATTGAAACTTTGATAGCCATTTTCACTTTTCTTTATAAAAAAAAACTCTAAATTATTGTAATGGTAAGAATCTTGAGTGTTGGGTTAACGGTGTCTGATTAACATTGATTTTGGGAACCATACTAGTTGAAGAAGGATGGTCAAGATGAAATCAAGTTTTGTATACACCATTCTACTTCATTATACAATATTATACAACATTATACAAAATTATAATATGGGTATAATATTGTATATTAGGTGTAAAAATACTGTTATACAAAATTGATCTTTTTTTTTGAAGTATCTCTTTCATGATAGTAATTTTAGTTTTGTTGCATGTTTTTTATTTTTAGTTTTTCCACAGTACCCTTTTGCTTTTTGTTTTGGTTACTTTTTATTTAGATTTTTCTTTTTGCTTTTACTTCGTATTCTCTTTGTTTTCTATTAAGACTGAGTTTTTTTTCCCAGCGAAATACTAGTATACATTATTCAACATTTCATATACAAGTTTATACAAACTTATACATCAATATACATTACTGTACAAATGAAGTTAAAACTGAAAAATAGAATTTTTGTATTTTTCTCACTTTTATCTAAATATTTATACATAAAGTTAATTTTTTCGTTGATTTCTCTACTACAACAACAACAACAACAACCCAGTATAATCCCACTTAGTGGGGGTCTGGGGAGGGTAGTGTGTACGCAGACCTTACCCCTACCCTGGGGTAGAGAGGTTGTTTCCAAATAGACCCCGGCATCCTTCCCTCCAAGAACTTCCCACCTTGCTCTTGGGGAGACTCGAACTCACAAACTCTCGGTTGGAAGTGGGGGTTGCTGAGCAACCCCTCTTGTCTTTCTCTACTAAATGATGAATTTTCAAAATTTTCTTTTCTTGTTGAGTTTTTGCCAAATCATAAACTTTGGAGCAAATTCATCTATAAAAAACTTGGAAAATAAGAGATTTTAGGTCTGTTTGTTGTATGTTTATAGTTGAGATAGGAATGTGTAAACTTGGATAAGAAATAGAATAAAAACCCACGAACAATTCGTGTCAGAATAAAAAGAGCATAAAAGTTTTTTCGGATCTGAGCCAAATAATATTGGGCTACATATTTGTAAACTTAAATGTGAGTCATCCGGTTGCAAAGTTAACTTCTTAAGTGTATTATTACATAATTTTATCTTTAAATAATTAATAACTTGTTCATAATTTTATATTAAAAAAAATTTCTCTCTCGTAGAAATTGTTCAGCTTTTTGTTGGAATCGAATTTGAATTTTTTTTTTTTTACTTGAAGTGGGGCTTAATTGTTAAAGAATCGAAATTGCTTTAACAATTTTTTTCATATTATAGGATGCCCTTTTTTTTGGTTTTGTGGAGTTCAAGTGAAAAATAGACGTCAAATTGCTTCATCTAGAATTTCATTATTACTTGAAGAAGTTGAACAGTGTAATTTTTTTGGTTGGAATCAAAGTTAAAATCTCTTTTTAGACGATGTAATAATGCTAATAGAGAGGAGCAGGAAATGAGTTACAATATAATTTCAGATGTATAATAGTTCATATTCAAAAGGAAATATAATGAATTGTAGATACGATTATAATGGTTGTTTTTATTTGGACTCATGAAAGACAAAAATTACTTTGATTCCAACAAAAAAATATTTTGAACAATTTCTACAAGAGAGAGAATTTTTTAATATATTTATGGATAAGTTATTAATTATTTAAACTATGGTTATAATTTTTGTTTAATTAATTAAATGTTAGCCATTAATTTTAACTTATGCCATGTATCCCTAATCTAAACAAGAATTTTGGAAAAAATGGAGAAAAGAGAAATGGAGAGGAGTTGGATCCAATCGTTTTAACATTTTTTTAACCCCCTTAGGGTTAATCCTGTCTCTGCCACTGAATCTAGCCTTAAACTTTGGATTTTCTTAGTTATATTTATTCAAACTCTATACATATATTAAAATTTTATTAAATATTTATAAATATTTAATTGTGAACCTATATATATATATAATGATTCGAGATTTATGAGCCCATAACTTTAAATTCGTTTATGGCCATATATTATATTAATGACAATTAGGAGTGGCAAGATGGTCGGTCGGATCGGACATGGTTCGGATAAAAAACGGGTAATAAATTTGTTTATCCGATCTGACCCATATTAATACGGATAAAAACGGGTTAACCGGCGGATAATATGAGTTATCCATAACTTCTTTAACATGATCACTTTCGTAGTCTCCCAAATTAGAGGAACCCCCAATTTGAGGATTTACAAAGGTAAAAGTTAAACTCATTGGTTTCACATTGGTTACCTATTAGTTATCCATTTTCTAAATGAATAATATGATTCTTATCCATATTTGACATGTTTTTAAAAAAGTTCATCATCCATCATATTTTTTAGTGGATAATATGTTTGGTTAAAAATTTTCGTTCAACCATTTTGCCAATACTAATGACAATGAGCAGGGACCCATTTGAATAATAAATTCCGAATTTTTATGAATTTTGAAAAAAGATAATTAATTGAATTTAAAATAAATTATTTATATATATAAAATAAAAATTTTAAAACAAATATTGAATTACTTGAGCCAACTAAACTAATAACCTAGAAGTCTAGAACTCTGGCTCCACTCCTGCATTTCTCATGAGAAATAGAAAGCAGATTAAACTCTCCATAATAATTCTTACGCGATGCAAAAATTTTAATATGAAAAAAGCGACGTATGAGTAAAGAAGATGAGGAAGGAATAAACTGCCCAAAAGTATGATGTATTACAACTCACGAACCATAACAAAATGATATAGAACAAAAAGGGGGAAAGGAAATGGGTGACATCATGGGGATATAGGGGCATGTATATCATAGCATTGGGTTAATGTGAACTCAATATTTTTATATAAAATACAAATTTATGTACAAAATTCACTAAAATTGTAAATAACATTGATATAAAATACTACAAATTTATGTACAAAATTCACTGAAGTGTAAATAACCAATAGTAGGTCTAAGCAAATATTTAAAATATAATCCATAAGTTCAGTTCCAAGAATCTTAACGCTTGAACCAATATAATTTATTAAATTGCTTTGTTCACGTTTAGTTATTATTTTGTACATAACATAAAAATGTATTATGTGCAAAAAATATTTATTTTAAGTTATTATTTTAAGAGCGGTTGTATAATGTCATTGATCGGAACTATATGATGTAAGCTCATGGGTTACCCTTATACCCCTTCACCAAAAAAATAACATTGTATAGATAGATATTTAAAAAAAAAAATATAGATATTTGGTTAACATCCCTTGACACAAGACAAACTCCTAGTGTAATGGTCAAGGGGTGTCAAAAGTGACTGAAGTTTATAAGTTAATGGTCAAGAGGTGTCAAAAATGACGATAGATTGCAAGTTTCATTCCCTATCGCGGCATTATTTTCGGGCTCCGCCACTTACCTCACTTATATTACGCGTTAGATTGCGTAACTACCGTTTACGTCCGACTCTTTCAACCCTATCCCTCTCCTAATCACATACACATAAATAATAACTCTATATAACTATTTCAACATTTCCTATATTTCCTCAGCACAATCTCAGCTAAACTAAAATATTTACAATGCAAGAAGCACTTCCATACAAGTCATGGCAACATTTTCCAACAGATTTCAGAACTCTAAACAAATCTTCCTCTTTATTAAATCAAGAATCAAAAGGGGATGTCAAGAACACGATTAAAGAGAACGCCGTTATAGTTTTCGGTCGGCGCGGCTGTTGTATGAGCCATGTTATACAACGTCTGCTTCATTTTCTTGGAGTAAACCCTGTTATTTATGACATTGAAGAAAAATATGAGACTGAGGTGGTGGTGGAGCTGGAGAATATCGGCGGTGGTGATCGGAAAGATGGTGGTTTGCAGTTGCCGGCAGTGTTTATCGGAGGAGAGTTGTTTGGAGGATTGGATCGGATTATGGCTGCTCATATTAGTGGTGAATTAACTCCTGTATTGAAACAAGCTGGGGCATTGTGGCTTTGATTTTTCTTTCGTCATGTTTTTGTTAATTCCTAAAATTTTTACTAATTCTTACATGGAAATATCTCTCTGTTTTTTTATTTTTTTTTATTTTTTTTATTTTTAAAGTAAGTTTTAAATTTGATTTAAGTTGTGTACACAATCAAAGAATTTTTACACTTGTAATTTAACCTGTGAATCGCATATTAGATAGTACCATTTTTACCCGGGTAGGTCAAAGCAACTAAAGCAAAGATTTTAGACCCAAAAGATTTCGGGGCCCCGTTTTTTTATTTTATAAAAAATAGGTTTATTATTAATTCTTAAATATATTTAATATTTTAAGATAATAATTACAAGATTTTTATAAGAAAAAAAGAAGAACTATTTAAACATGTGATTAGCTAGCTATATTGTCAATTTAAAAAATTATTAGAAGAAATTAATTATTAAAAAAATGTGTTGCACTCAACGATTTTGCATCTCAAAAAATTAGTATGCATGACACCATATAGTAATGCTAGAGGGTTGCTATTTAGAAATTAATCAGCGTATTCTGAATTTCAGTTTAATTTTTCAGGGAACAAAGTCTGAAGTTAAGATTTATAGTGCAACTTTTTAGGACAAAATAAGACTAACTAATCTCTAAATATCAACCTAAAATATGGCTATTTGTACTATCACCCGGTAATCCCACCCCCCACCCCCCACTATCACTCGGTTATCGATTAATATTTGTCATAATTATTTACCAATAATTACTTTATAAGAAATATAATTGTGGTTCAAACTTTACCCGGATTCAACGTATAGTAGAAGTTTAGTGTACCAGGCTGTTGCCTTTTTTTTTTTTGTACAACTAATTTTTATAGTAATGTCAATGCATAAAACTTAAATAACTCTTGAAAATTAATTATGGCTAGTTTCAATTTGACTAACGGGGTTAGACTAATAAAGCAGGATTATTGATGCTTCTAAGATCTAGAAGATTGAATTTGAATCTGAGTTCTAGATTCTTTAGTTGGTGCCAGTAAATTGAATTGAAAATTTGGGGCTTTCAGCTGACTTTTGGAAGAGAATGGTGTTACCTATTTTATCTGATTATCGTTTTAATTAATTGAGTCAATTACTCAAATAGTCACTCAACCATCTCAAATAATTTCCTAAAGTTACTTTTCTTTCGATTGTAACAACAAAGTCACAAAATTATGACTATTGCACTCAGAAGGTCACTCAACAAGATTTTTCAAATTTTGGATTGTCAAATATTTATTTTACCCTCTAAATTATAAATATTTATCTTCTTTATTATTTTTAAAAACTTTTTAATATTATATTTTTTCCTCTGTAATTTATATTATAAACTTACCTATAGAATAAATATTATTCATAAATTAAAAAAATAAAATTATTTAAGCATATATAATGCTAGAATAACAAAATATTTCAAAGGAGATATTTAGTCTATTCATCATTGTTGTAAGTAAAGATTGGTGTTCAATCTTTTTTTTTTTCATCTGCGGATATCAAGTTTTTTATGATTCTATAAACATCCTGTGAGATGTTTCAAATATTCGGTGAGATGTTTAAAACATTCTGTGAGATATTAAAACATCCTGATATAATTGTAGGTTGTTGTTTCAAGCACCCTGAAAGTCCATTTAGGATGTTTCAAACATCCTAAGTATTTTCTCAAAATATTCTTCTTAGAAAGTTTGAAACGTCATTAGGGCAAAAAGGTTGAGTCTTTATACCAATTATTTATATAGTTGTGATATCTTCATGTATTCCATTACAAAATGGTCGATTATATTGTATTGGGAGCTGATTTTCATGGTGAATGGGTGGAGTGCTCTATCCATTTTACATGGCGTTCAAAGAGTTAAGAGACGGTTCTAATAAAGGTTGTAGAGATATTACGTATGATGAGTTTGTTGACAAGATTATTGCTGGTCGTGAATTCCGAATGATATCCCCATAACGTAGATGCATAGCATTAGTGAAAAGCACAAGAAAGTCGCTCTTTCTAAAATAAAGAATTATGATTGTTAATAGGCCCATTCTAAGCGTATCTGTGGTTGAAAGATCGGTAGAATTCACCTCTAATGGAATGACATGATCGCCATGGATTGGATGATATTGAAGAAGATCTTTTAAATATCGATATTCCAGAAAAGGATCCTTTGAATATGTATATTCCAAAAACAGAAGAAGAAGAATATACAAACATTCCTGGAGTTGAAGACAACTCACAAGAGGTAGAATCAACAACAAAAAGCATCCACAATAATAAAGACGGCACGAAGTTTTATTGGGGTTTAAGTTTAAAAAATAAGCGTGAGATAGTTGTGTCATTGAAGCTTGCTTCCTTGAAGGCTCCTTTACGTTTCAAATCAGTGAAGAGTACTAAATTTGTGTACTGCGTCAAATGTGTAGACAACAATTGCAAGTGGTGGTTGTGAGCCATCAAATATATAAGTATTGACAGGTTCTATATTACGAGGTACAAGAATGAGCACACATGCAAGTCACAACATCTTGTAGAAAAGCATCAACATGCCTCATCGGATGTCATTGGTGAATATATCCATTCTAAGTTTGAAGAGGGCAGGGGTCCATCTAACAACAAAAATAATTCATCTAGATTTGGATTGTAATGTTAGTTGTTGGAAGTGTATAAAGAGAGGTCCTATTGAAAAGGCTATAGTAAGGGGGAATCTAGAGCACGAGTATGCAATTTTAAATGCGTATCGCTACACGCTTAGAAAGGCAAATGAAGGAAGCAAGATGACACTGAAGCTTGAGAACGGTGGGAAGTTTTAGTACTTATTTGTAGCTATGAAGCTTGGATTCAGGGGTTACTGTTTATAAGGAATATCATAGCCATTGATGGGACACTTTTGATGGAAAAGTATCGTGGAGTTTTGTTGTCTTCCGTAGCACAGGATTCAAAGAACCATATTTTTTCTGTGGCATATGTATAGTAGACAATGTGATGTCGTATATGAATGGTTTTTTTTAACAATTGTCCAGCATACACCCCGGCAGTATTGAGTTGTGAATAATTTCTGATAGGCACATAAGCATAGCAAATGGGATCTCAAAATTTTACCCTCAGGCTAATCACGGATTTTGCATATGGCACATTGCGGAAAATATTCGCAAAACTTTTCATTGCGAAGATTTGTTTCACCATTGTTATTTTGCAGCTAAAGCATATAAGATTGATGAGTTGAATGATCATTTTTAACTAATCAAAGATAATGATGTAAGAGTTGCCCAATAACTTGAGGAGGATGTTGGATTTCACAAATGGAGCAGAGCGCACTTCCCTATACGTTAATGTGAATTACCCTGGTAAAACATTTTTGAAGGTGTTCGAATTGTTTCCTAAGGTGTTTGAAACATCTCTTAAGATGTTTTAAATATGTTTCAAACACCTCTTAAAATGTCTCAAATATCTCTTCAGATGTTTCAGGCTTCATACGAAACAAGTTACTGGACTTCCCAGTTCAAACATCTTATGAGATGTTTCAAACAGCTATGAAGGTGTTTCACACATCTTTAGGAAAACTTCACTTTCTTGGAATTCTTATCATGCGTACTTGATTCAGCTTGAGATATAACTCTTGAAATTTCTTCCATACGTCTGTATGCACAGTGAGCACTCGGTATTATATGTGCCTTGATGGGTTGTGATTCCCGGATCGAGGGGTGAGAGGTAATCTTTTTGAGCATGTTGGGCCAGTCTAGAGGACTTGAGGATGGATCTTTGCTCATGGCTTAAGCACCGAGGTACTGATTATGTAAGCAAGTATTTTGAACTTATATGTTCAGTATTGTTCCTATTAGCCAAAATAGCGGATGGATGTTCATATGATGAGTATGTTAGTACTGTGAGATATATTTATATGACTTGGTAGCGACAAAGAAGTCTGCTGGATAATAGATGAACTGTTAAGTGTTCAATTCCTATGGTGATTTTATGTGTAGCCCCGAGTTGTGGGCGCATGGTGAATGTTTTCGTGTCTCCTAGTTGGGGAGATAAATGCATCTTGATGTGGCAGTATGAGTTCAGGATCAGGAGGACTAAATGACTGTGTTATGTGTATGACAGTGAAAGGTGTGGTAAAATACTAAATTGTGGCGAAGCAGGTGGGTTGTCTCCTGCGGAGTGTTCTTAAGTGGTATGATCCTTATTTGTATGTTAGAAGATCTCATGTGTAAGTGAAGGGTACATGCTGAAATTTGAGAATTCGAGTCACTTAAGAGAGTGAACTCAACTGATGTGGGAATGATTGTGAGGTTTGTAGAGGATTTCGGTACTAGCTGATTTGTATTTTCACAAAACTTGTACATAATTTGAGTTTAATATTACTGTGGCATTGTGGCAACATTAGAGTAAAAATGTTATGAGTTGTTAAGTGTGTCTTGATATATGGCTTCGAGCCAAGTTGGGGAGGTTGCTATTGATTAGCTGATTTCACGGTTATGTGCTATGCTGGTTCCGTTTTGAGGTATGTTTGCGGATCAGTTCTGGCAGCAAAACTTGAGCTGAGGATGGCACGAGTGAAGCAAAATTTTGTTAGAGGTTATATTATGTTCCATAGGGTATGAGAATCACGGAATGTCTAGAGTTGTTATTTGTAGAGACTGCTCGGTGCATAGAGCAGAAAGTTGCTTGGTTGTATTGGGGTGAGGACCTCATATTGTGGTATCGGAGTGCCAATAAGGCACGAGTGGTTTTGTTTGTTAAGTCAGGTAATTTGCAGTTTGAATAATAGTGTATGTCTCTCGAGAATGGTTTTAATGTGTTCAAGATTTTTTATGTAACAATTAGGTGCCTTAAGGTTGTATGTGTGGTCAGAGACTGTGTTTTCATCGGAAAGGTCAAGACTTGTGGTATTTTATGTTAATTATGGGATACTATGTATCAGTATCTGGGAAGTAAAAGCAACAAATTCAGATTCGTAGGAAGTTCTTCAGAGTAAAGTATTCTGGAATATGGTATTTCTGGGCACATCTGAGAGAGTATTCGGTGGCCTATGGGTCTTAGACAGTGTGGCTTTATGTTCGAGTCTCATGTGGTAAGCCTGAAAAGAGGCATTGTGATGCTACAGCGAGGGATAGATATCAAGTTGAGGATGAACCAGAAGGGAATTTGGACAGATGGAATAGCTTGATAGTAGACCGAATCGGTATGGTAAGGATATGATTAATTCGTCGTATGTGTTTGAGGTAATGAGACTATTTAGGTGTCATGCAACAAGGCTCTTGAGTTCTAACAACTTGCTTAGCTTGGTTCGAGTAGAAGGATTCAGTCCCGGCAGTTTAGCTTGTGCAATGGAATTGGGGGAGAGAGTTCTTGATGAGTTTTACCGTGGTTTAGAGACGTATATATTGACTATGGTCATGCGAAGCATGGAATGTGTAATGATTTCTCTTCTAGATGGAATTGATGGAGAGTTTTTGAGTAATGGAGTACGTAGGCATTTTTGGTTAGGAAGGGAGATGGAGTTCTCATGTTATACTAGTGTGGTATGGTATGTGCGATATGTTGTGGAGAATTGGGATTTGTGTGTGTAAGGTTATAGTTCAGTTCATAATGGAAATTCATTAAATTCTTAAGCAGCACGGACAACAGCAGGTGATTAAAGGTGATATTCAGATGATTAAGGAAAAGGGTATTGCCTATCACAGTGATTCGACGGGGGTATATGTTTTAGTAAAAAGAGAAATATGATGTAAACTGATAATACTTTGGTAGTAGCGGCATTCTTGTAGGATCGATTATTGATATCTGAGTTTGTTTGATGGCATAGGGGGAATGTTAGAATATCTTTCGTAGAATGATTGGGTACTTGAGATGTAATATGTATTCATGCTACGGAATTTGGAGTCGGGTACAGTGATACGTGTGCTATTTGGAGTTGGAAACTGTGAGCTCTAAGGTACAAACTATGTAATGGTTGTGGATCATGTGTATTTGGTACCGTTAGCAACTATTGGGATTTGGAGACCCAAGTGGATCTTTCTTTGCTTGGTATGCTAGATTTTGGATATGATATTTCATTGTAGAATGTTTGGCTTAGTGTTGGTTTATTCTAGACTATTGTGCTATGGGCTATGCTGAAAATGCCACGGGTTGAATGGCGAGGTACATTGGATTATGTTCTTGCATAGTGGATATATTCCAAAGATACAGCGGACGGCTGCAAAAGATTACTTTTCTTAATAGGGCCTTTGTGATGGATGTCAGTGCAGAGGTTTCTACCCTTGATTCAGTTCCAGTGTTGAGGGACTTTTTCGGATGTGTTTCTTGTGGTAGGGCATGTCGTCGGGAGAGATTGTAGATTTTTGTATTTATTTGATGCCATGCACCGTACCGTACGGCTCGATAGGAGTTATAGTAGTGGAAAGAGAAACTTTGGTCTTTCTTGGTAATGAGTTCATTGGTAAGCTGATATGGATACGTGTCTAGTTTGAGCTGGCTTGGTTGGCCCCGATATGCGTTGTTGAGGGGTAGGTTGATTAGGTCGTTATGGAGCTTTCTAGTGATCTGAGGAGAGCTATAATTTACTTTTCAGTATTGTGAGACGTTATGCTTTGTTGCTTATGGGAACAAGTGGTGTGGTTCTATCGAGGATTCATAGAGGAAGTCAAGCGGGAAGCGTAATTGAGTGTTGCTTGGTAAATGGAGTATTGGTTCTGATCTATCAGGTTGTTTGTCATATGTTATTTGTTTCACCATGAGTGTAATGAATTCCTTCAATTTCAGACATCAATTGTGCGTAGTTGTTGATTTAAGCATAGCGACTTAATGTACTTCAAGTGTAACAATGTTTGGACAGTATCACGCATTGTAGCGAGGTTACATGGAGTTATGGCTTTTTAGGTTGATTCAGGTATTCTATTTCCATAATGTGAGATGGGGTCTCAGCCTTGTATTATAATGGTACTTATGAGCTTGAGTTACAACTCTTTTATTTGAGTCATTTGTCATGATTTGAGTATATTTAGACCGTTTCTCAGTGGTGCATATATTATGCAAGTTGTGTCTTAGGCCTGTGTCGGGGTGTCATATCACTAGGGAGGTGTATTGGATTCGAGGTGATCGTTAGAGTCATTAATGAATACGAACATATGTGATTTCAGCATGTTAGAGGGATAATATCGAGGTTTGGCCCGGAAATTTATTGTGATATTATTCAAAGGAAATAGACTTCATGAATGGTTGATCTGAGGAATGGTTACGATTTATCGTGTGTTTCAATTGTCATTGGTAGTATATGAAAATGTTGGAAAAATATTTTAGCTAATAAAAGATTTTCTAACGGTATTTAGTTACTGTGGGCAACAACTATGAGTAGAGGCTACTGTTTCGAGTGTTTGTGTTATGTGGTGTATCATATGATTTCACCTGAGGTTACAGGTATGGGCTATTACAGCTGGTTCAGGCTTATTCTAAGTATAGATGTGAGGTTCTGATCTTACGTATGATTTTGGAAAGTGCAATGTGGTTCTACCGTTTATGGTTTAGATGGACTGTGAAATTTCAACTATATTGTGTTATCCGACCTATGTGAGATAGGGTGACAAGGGATCACCCCAAGTATATGCTTGGTAAGGTCATTCAGCTATTGGGTTGCTTTTAGTATAACTCTGGGTACGCTCGAGGACGATCGTTAGTTTAAATTGGGGAGGATGTGACGACCGATCCGTCGTCTCATGTGTTACTGCTTTGTTTCCCCCATTTTTATGCTTCTTCATGTTTCATTATTGGTTTGTGGTGTGTTAGAGTTGATTTGGACGAGTTTTGATAAGAAATGAGACACTTAGTCTCTTTAAGGAAGGCTTAAGTTAGAAAAGTCAACCGGACGTCGACTTAATGAGTTATAGGGCTCAGATTTTGGTTTTCGGTGATTCGATTAGCTTAGGGGGATGATTTTTGACTTAGGAGTGTGACCAGAATGATTTTGGAGGCTCGGTGTAGAATTAGGCTTGAATTGGCGAAGTTAGTATTTTGGCGAATTCCGATTGATGGGTGAGAATTTGATCCAAGGGTCGGAATGGAATTATGAGAGTTGTTGTAGTTTCATTAGATGATTTTGGATATGTGTGCAAATTTTCAGGTCATTCGGACATCGGATCGGGTTTTTGATCGAATGTGCATTTTGGAAGTTCTTGAAGAACTTAGGCTTGAATCCGATGTGAATTGATGATTTTAGTGTTCTTGGGTGTGTTTTGATGATTGGAACAAGTTTGAATAATATTTTAAGTCATGTAGGTGCTTTTGGTTGAGGTCCCGGGGGCCTCAGGTGAGGTTTGGATGGCGAAACGGATCATTTTGTACCTTAAAAGTTAGCAGAAATTACAGGCTTCAGTTGCAGGTATAATTGCTCATTGTGATCACACAGGCTCAATTGCGATCACCTAGAAGATTTTTCAGAGATGTCCATAATTGTGCAATGTGTTCGCAAAGGGGTGAATTGCGATCGCAGAAGGTTAAGGAGTTGTTCAGTCCAAACGCAGCATATTGTCCGCGATCGCGTAGCTCAGCGGGTCTATTCCTCGCGTTCGCACAGTGATGAGTGTGATCGCATAAGAGGATATTTGATGGCTGGAATTTTTTTATTTGCGATCGCGTGGAGTGTTCCGCGATCGCATATAAGGAAAACACCCCTGGGAAGAATGTTTTTAAAACCAGCTTGTTCGCGAAGGTGGGTCTATTTTCACCCATGTCTGCTTGTATTTGAAGATTCCTGGAGAAAATTATAGAGGGAATCAAGGGGAGAAAGACTTGAGGTAAGAATCTTGGTCTTAAAACACGATTATGTTATGAAATCCACCTTTAAATTCATGGAAATTTGAGAAAATTGGAAGAACTAGGGCTTGAGTTTTGATATTTTAAATTGGGATTTGATAGGTCATTTGAACTCAGATTTGGGAGTTCTTGGTATGTATGAACTCGTGGCAAGACAAGGAATCCGGTAATGTGAGTTTTGTAATTTTTCGAGAAGTGGGCCCGGAGCTTATGTTTTCCTAGTTTCAAGATTATTGCTATATTTTGATTATTTTCGAGTGTGTATTGTAGCCTTGGCATAGTGTGATGTATTCACTCTGATTTTGGTTAGATTCGATATGCGTAGAGGCCGAGTTGAGGGTCAAAGGCGTCGCGAGCTTGAGATTTCGCAGGTTCGAGGTGACTAATACTTATAAATGATATCCTGAGGATTTTGAAACCCCAGATTTACACACCATAGTGCTGTATTGAGGTGACTTGCACGCCGGATAGCGAGCGTGGGGTTCAGCACCATTGGGGGATTATGACTTGGTCCGTTTTAGTTGTTGATATTACTGCGTAATTGACTAAAATCCACCTGATATTGTCATTATTTTGGCTGATCGCCATATTTGGGCTTCGTGCCAATTGTTTGAATCCTTCAGGGATTGATATTATAGTTTTTGCATTACTTACGCATATTATTTGATCTCAGTCCAAGGTTTTAAGTACTGTTTCGCAAACTCAACCATCTTTCTAAGACTTGAAAACTTAAATGATATTTTACTAACATTTTGAGTTGAGAACTGTTATTTTATTATTGCCCAAGGGGCTTACGTGCATTTTTGGACTGAGCATGGATCGGGATGCGCGCCGCAACAGTGTTGTATGTGTGTTTCTGGACTGAGGATGGATCGGGTTGCACGCCGCATCGGTGTTATTTTAATATTGCGCTTGGGCTGTAGGAGCCCCTCCGGAGTCTGAACCCCCACAGTGAGCGCGGGTACCCAAATGGATCAGGTTGCGCGCCGTAGCGGTCATATGCAGTGCATTGCATTCATGCATTGGTTCCTGTTTGTTTTACGTGTCATGACATTCAGTACTCTCATTTCATTGGCATCCATGCTACATTTTTCACTGATCAATAGATACCCTAGTGTCATCTGTTAGTGGAGTGTTGTGCCCGAGGGGTTGACCTACGTGCTGACTTGCACTATCTGTTTCACATTCATTTTCTTAACTGTTGAAAAAGGATATTTTCAAAAGAGGTTTTAACCGAGCCCAGACATTTTTAAAGGATTTCACGGTTTTACTGTTTTCTCAAAGGGTTGCTCTGTTCAATATAGCATGATGGAGTGTCTTATGTGATTTCTTGCTGCTCAGTTATTATTTGCTTTTATTACTCACTGAGTTGGAATACTCACTTTACTCCCTGCACCTTGCGTGCAGTTGCAGGTATTATTCACCCGGTAGCGGGTTATTAGCTGATTGAAGGTATTATTATTGTAGCCGAGCAAGGTGACCGCCAGCGCTCGCGGCACCGGACTTCGTCTTGATTCTAGATTTTTCTTTATATATTATTGACCCCCTGTAGTTGTGTTCAGACCTCTTTAGATGCTCGTGACTGTGACATCCCGGTCGGGTTGTGTTGGGTTGTAAATATCAGTTTTTAATGCCATTAAGTTGTATCTTTATATTTATTTATATTTAATAATTATTAAAGAGATGATTTGGGTTAGTTGGTTGGCCTTATTTTCACGAGAGGCGTCGTCACGATCGGGTTTGGAAATTGGATCGTGATAATTATTTTGCTAAGCTTCTTTTGTTAAAACCCAATAATTGGTAACAAAGCTACCGAGTGAGTAAAATTTTGCTTGAGAGAGAAGGAGATAGAAATAAGTTTTTTCCAATTGGCTACTTTAGTCTTTGATGGTAATAATAAACAATTGTTGGCAGTAAAAAAATAAAGACCTACTTGGAGGTTTCCAATCTTTAGAGGCCGTGAAAGAGGATTAAAATATTCTTCCGCCTATCAATCTCACCATGATCCAAATAAAGAGTCATAGGGAAACAAACTAGGAAATAAAAGGCAAAAGTACTTGTGTTTGCTGGTATGTCAACAATAATTTTCTCGAGAGTTATGAATCTCAAATCAACTAAAGAAATTTGGGATTATTTGAAGGAATAATATATGAGATAAAATAATACGAGACATGAAGGTGTTAAATTTAATAAGAAAATTCGAGTTGTAGAAAATAAAGAAATCTGAGATCATCAAAAAATACTCATAAGTTTTCTAGCATCGTTAATAAGGTAAAATTGCTTGACACTAAATTTAAAGATTCAAAAATTGTTAGAAAAAAATTATTGTTATAGTGATTGAAAGATATGAAGTATCATAACTACCTTGAAAAATACACAGCATCTATATAAGATTATCTTGGTAGAGCTGTGTTATATATATATATATATATATATATATTATGTACAATTACAAAGGAGATTTATGAGCCAAGATAGTATCCTTTAAGAATCCTTGGCAGCCAATCATAAGATTCAATGTAAGGGTATAATTTTAAAAAAAATATTATCCTACTTTGTTAGCAGTGTGGCAAAAAGGTCATTCTCTATTCAAATGTTGGAAAGATATGCAACCAGCTTGGTCATGAAATTGTAATTTGCAAAGGCAAATCTCAAAAGCATGAAACAGATGTCCAAGTCACTAATAAAGAGGAAGAAGAAGATCACTTGTTTGTGGCAACTTTTCTTTCTACCAAGAAATCTAAATTTTGGATGATTTATATTGCTTGTACAAACCACATGCATATGACAAAAATCTTTCAAAGAATTTACGTCTATGGAAAATAAAAAAAGTGGGAATTGGAAATGGTGACTATATTTTTGCAAAATTAAAAAGAATTGTTGCTATCGCAACAAATTCAAGTATTAATAAACTTTCAGATGTTATTTTTATTCTTTATATTGATCAAAATTGCTGAATATTGAACAGTTAATGAAAAGAGATTCAAAGTATCCTTTGAATATAGACATTATTTTATTTATCGACTTGAGATTTTAAGGGTTAAAATAAAAGATAAAAAATCCTAATTCAATCCAATAGAAGATGAACAATAACAATCCAGTAAAATTTCACTAATGGGGTCTAGGGAGAATAATGTATACACAAGATATTACCCCAATCCCGAAGAAGTAAAGAGACTATTTTCGAAAGACCCTCGACTCAAGAAAATAAAAAGACAAAAGGAGATAATGTTATTATCACCACAGAAATAATAGGAAAAATATGGACAACACGAAATCCAGAAGAAAGATGCAAAGCTAAAGTGATAGTTAGTAAATAGGTCCTGCACTGAAAAGAGATATAGTAAGATACAACTTTGCCACCAGCTATCTTAGACAAAAATCCTACCAGATTAGTCTCACAAAAGTATGAAGTAAGGCACGACTCAACTATCTCCTAACCTACAACCCTAATACTCGACCTCCACATATTCCTATCAATTGTCATGTCCTCAAAAATCTGAAACCTCGCCATATCCCGTCTGATCACCTCTCTCCAATACTTTTTTGGTTGCCCTTTACCTCTTCTCGTGCCCTCCACAACCAGCTGCTCACACCTCCTTACCGGAGCATCTAGGCTTCTCCTCTGAACATGTCTAAACCATCTGAGCCTCGCTTATTGCATCTTGTCATCATTAGGGACCACGTGCACCTTCTCCCGAGTATCACCATTCTTAATCTTATCTATCTAGTATGCCCGCACATCCACCTATACATCCTCATTTTTGCTACCTTCATCTTTTGGATATGTGAGTTCTTAACAGGCCAACACTCTGTCCCATACATCACAGCCAGTTTAACCACCGTTTCATAGAATTTACCTTTGAGTATCGGTGTTACTCTCTTCTCATACAAGACTCCAAATGCTATCCTACCCCAATACAGTGTCTAGCATCTTTGTCGATCTCCCCTCCTGGATAACCGACCCAAGGTACTTAAAGTTGCCTCTACTTGGGATGACATGTGATTCAAGCCTCACATCCACGCCCACTTTCCCCAGTTAAGTGCTGAACTTACACTTCAGGTATTTCATCTTTGTCCTGCTCAGCTCAAAACCCTTAGACATAAGAGCATGTCTCCAAACTTCCAACCTCTCGTTAATACCAACTGGCGACTCATCAACCAGAATTATATCATCGGCAAATAATATGCACCATGGTACCTTCCCTTGAATATGGTGTGTTTATGGAGTTGATATTTTAAAGATTAAAATGATATGTAAAAAATCTTAATTCAATCCAATAGAAGATGAACAAGTGAGCAGCAAAATACACAAAGTACATATGCTCCTCCAATTGAGGATGTATGTGAACCTACTAAGGAAGAAAGAGAAACGATCCAATGATGCAAAGAAAAAGTTGTGCCAATATTTTTAAAAAGTAAAACTTGAAAGAAAGTTGACAAGCCACAAGATAAGATGCAAATGAACAAAATCAGAAAGAAAGTTGACAAACCTCAAGGAATTTGAAGCAGGAAAGAAAGTCAGCATAATTCATTGAAAATCATGAGGTGCATCAAAATGGAATAAATAAACTCAGTTTATTGCAACTCCAAAGTTCAGTTGGCAAATTTGCATACAAAGGCACTTTCAATAAGGTTTTCAATGCATAGATTTAGAATTTGCAGCTACGAAAACAAGGTGAGTGTTAGAAATATATTTTAGAAGCTTCCCTCGGTAAATTTAAAATTTTCAAAAAGAAACTAGAGATCTACAACAAGGAGTATTAGTTAAGCTTAAAGTTTATTTACTGCAGTAATTTAGTTTAAATATTAAATAATTTATTTTTCTAGTCTGTAGGAGTTTATTATTTTCAGCAAATATTGTCGTAATCTTTAGGTCTTTAAAGTTAGTAAATCTCTTACTTCCCCCGGTTCACAATAAGTGATCAACTTGAATAAGTGTCAATTTATATAGTCAAGAAAGAAGTCAATTTATTTTACGAAGTTACCCTTATGTATATATCCCTAAAAAAAAAATTTACTCCTCACATTAAATATTTAATTAAGGATAGTTTAGTCATATTAGTTATTTTTGCATAGAACAACAACAACAACAACAACAACAACAACAACTACCCAGTATAGTCCCACGGGATGGGGTCTGGGGAGGGTAATATGTACGCATGCCTTACCCTACCCAATAGAGCAGGGAGGCTGTTTCCAATCGACCCTCGGCTCAAAGACAAGAAGAGAAAAGAAAAGAAAAAAAACAAAACAAAAACAAAAGAAAAATGACAAGCATTAGTGATGTAAGCGTAAATCACATAAATATATGAGTAAACAAAGACAAAAAATAACTTGACATATAGAATGACAGGATACACAGGAACAAAATATAAGGCATTAGTAAAATCTTACAATAAGAAAATGGTATGCCATACAATATATCAAGCCTATATGGGTAAACCCCACACCCCGGTCCTACCCCGCGGAAGGAGAACGTGTAATACTAGAAGTCCCTATCCTACAATCCTGATACTAGACCTCCAGGCGTTTCTATCAAGGGCCATGTCCTCGGAAATCCGCATTATAGCCATATCCTGCCTAATCACCTCTCCCCAATACCTCTTGGGCCTCCCTCTACCGCGACACGCGCCAACCACCGTCAGCCGCTCGCAACTCCTCACAGGGGCATCGGGGCTTCTCCTCTGCACATGCCCGAACCACCTGAGTCTCGCTTCTCGCAGCTTCTCATCCACTGGGACCACCCCCACATTCTCCCGAATAACTTCATTCCTAACCCTATCCAACCTGGTGAGCCCGCATATCCACCTGAGCATCCTCATCTCTGCGACCTTCATTCTCTGAACATGGGAGTTCTTCACCGGCCAGCACTCCGCCCCGTACAGCATGGCCGGTCTTACCACAGCTCTATAAAACCTCCCCTTGAGTTTTTGTGGCACTTTCTTGTCACACAGGACTCCCGAAGCAAGCCTCCATTTCGACCACCCGGCCCCTATACGGTGAGTGACATCCCCGTCAATCTCTCCGTCCCCCTGAATTACCGACCCAAGATATCTGAAACTGTCCTTCTTGACGATGACCTGGGAACCGAGCTTCACTTCCCTTCCAGCTTCTTCTTCGCTCCGCTCGGCGCTAAACTTGCACTCCAGGTATTCAGTCTTAGACCTGCTTATTTTTGTATAGAATTTAGTATTTTTAACGGGCGTGCTAAAAGCAAATTGTTCACTTATTGTGGACCGGAGATGGAGCGAATATTATTTATAGTCCATATTGCAGTGCATAAAATATAAGACTTTCAACTTCAGTTAATGTAATGACCCAACCGGTCGTTTTGAGCCTAGCGCGTCGTTCAGCAGACTCAGGCAATGAGCAGCTCCACTTCAGGTGTTATGACTTGTACGCGTGGTCGGAATTGAATTTCGAAAAGTTCGGAGTGGATTTGGGAAGAGAATTCTTATTTCGGAAGCTTAACATTGAAAGAAATGAACTAGGATTGGAATTTTGAGTAAAAGACCTCGGAATCGGGATCTGAAGGTTCTAGCAGGTTCATATGCTAATTTCGGACTTGAGTATATGCCTATATCGGGTTTTGTATGACCCAGGATCATTTTGGCGCCTATTGTGGAAGTTGGCATTTTAGAAGGAATTTCATAACTTTGGCTCAAAGTGCATTTCAATGTTATCAATGCCCGTTTGGGATTCTGAGTCTATGAATAGCTCCGTATGGTGATTCTAGAGTTGGGGTCGCAATCAGAAGTGAATTCGGAGGTCTGTATATCATTTTGGAGCCATTTGGCTAAAGATAGAAATTTGAAGGTTTTTGAGAAGTTTGACCGGAGGTTGACTTTTTTATATCGGGGCCGGAATCCAATTTCAAAAGTTAGAGTAGGTTCGTAATGTCAAATATAATTTGTGTGTAAAATTTGAGGTCAATCGGACGTGATTTAATAGGCTTAAACATCAGAAATAGAAGTTTGAAATTATAAAGTTCATAAAGCTTGAATTGGGGTGTAATTCATAATTTTAGTATTGTTTGATATGATTTAAAGCCTCGAGCAAGTCCGTAATGTGTTTTGGGATTGGTTGGTATATTTGGTTGGGGTTTCGGGGGTCTCGGGTGGATTCTAAATAGTTAATTGATCGATTTTTGCCTTGTGAGGATGGCTGGTTTTCTGGTATAAATGCAGCAGGGTTTTACTTTATGCAATCGCAAGAGAGGGTATGCGATCATAGCAAGAGTTGAGGGGCCTGGAATTGGCCTATGCGATCGCAAAGAGGTAGAATGCGATCGCGGAGAAGGATGCCTGGGACCTATGCGATAGCAGGGTAGGTGTTGCTAACGCATATAGTAATTTTGGGAGGCAGCATAGTTGGCCTATGTGATCGCATAGGAGGGTTGTCTGGGCAGTGTTAATTTAAAAATGAGTTTTGGCTTATTTCACTTTATTTTTCTTCCATGGGAGCCGATTTGGAGCAACCTTTGAGCGTCATTTTCATCACTAAGCATTAGGTAAGGGATTTCTACTGGTTTTGAGTTAAATACAAATTTATATACAGAATTAGACATTGAAATTAATATAAATTTGTGGTTTTGGTGGAAAACCTAAAAATTTATATTTCTTCGAATTTGACCATGATATTGAGTATGGAATTTAGTAAAAATTATATATTTGAGTTCCTAAGGTCATGGGTAATCTTTATCTTAAAATTTTTTTGGATTCCGGGCATGTGCCCGAGGGAGTTTTGGTCAACTTTCCGATCGGAGTTGGAAATTGCTATAAATTAAATTGTAATGAATAATTGAACATATATTAATGGATTTCCATGACCGTTGGCTAGTTATGGAGTGCGATGCATCAAGTAGAGTCTTCGGAAGGGCGTGAGACGCAGGTTATGAGTCTTCAGAGCGAGGCGAGTCTCCTTTCTAACCTTGTAAGAGTGAATTGTCCCCATAGGTGAAATAATTGATTATATGCTCCTAAATGTGGGGGTTACGTATGCACGAGGCGACGAAAGACCGTGCGTAGCTATTATTATGCTATTGTCCGGGTAGTTAGGACCCATAAACATGGTATACTTGGATTAATTACGAACTCATTGAAAGCTTGAATTGTTTAAATCACCTTGGATTAGTAAATGAATTTAAAAAGAGATTAAACATCATTTTTCTTAAATTGTTAAAAAAAAAGAAAAATAAATTATCTTAGTTGGATAATATCCTCGATAAATTCTTAATTGGTTATTTGAGCATGTATTTTATGTGTGCTTGCGTCGCGCGCAGATTCACGAGCAGGGTATCTGTTTATTTATGAAACGGCCGTACGCCATGACAGATTAAATAGATGCGTCTATTGGTTCGGGCCGTTAGACCCTCGGCAGTGCACATTTTATATTCCACTTGGATCGGGCCGCCGCCTCGGTGTGATTTGCACATATTATTTGTCGCTTGAGAATTTTAAATATGAAATTCGCCCTTCGTGTCTAAGATAAATTGATAAGATAATAAAGAATAAATCTTGGAAGCCCTTGATTAATTGTTGAAGGTGTTTACCTATTTTCAGGCTTTGCGAATTAGAACTACTATATAAGTCCATAATTTTCTTCACAATTGCTTAAATATTGTTAATTATGACTTCTAGTGAGTGTCGAAGTTGGCCATCTCGTCTCTGCTTCTTCGAGATTAGGCGGGATACTCATTGAGTACACGTTGATTACGTACTCATACTACACTTCTGTGCATTTCATGCATATATACCTCTAGTAGCCTACTCGGCGTAGCAGCACGGATGACTCTGGGGCTAGGTGAGCTGCATTGTTCGAGACGAGCCGCAGCCAGTGTAGTACCTTTCAGTATTTTTATTATTTATTTCCTATCCACTGTATTTCAGACAGGTGTATTCTATTTTCCTTATCAGTAGTTGCTCATGCACTTGTGACACCGGGTTCTGAGATGATTTTCAAAAGGTTTGTAGTTTATTCGAATTGAAGTAAAGATTGTTTTAAATTATGAAAAATGAAAAGAGAAATCTTAGATTTTTAAAAGTATTAAAAGAAGACTAAAATTGGTAATTTAGTTGGCTGCCTAACAGAAGTGTCCGGCGCCACTACGAACTTTAGTGAACTTTTGGTCGTGACAGTTAATTTGAGTTCCTTTTTCTTCATAATTAAGTATATTTCTTTTAGCCTTTCTGTGTTATTTTCCTAAGTTTCTTTTGTTAAAACCAACAGTTTTGCTTGGGCCAATGAGGATGCATCACTAGACTTTATTTTTTTAGAAACGAATTAATAGTGCACGAATTTTATGTTTTCACTAGTTATCGTAACTAGGTAAAAGCAAGAGAGTAATCCAAATCATTATGTTCCATAAATAGTGCACGAATTTTATGTCTTCAAAGTAGGAAAGTGAATAGATAACAAAAATGCGCAATTTTTTTTTTCCACTCTTATTCAAGGAGAAAGTGAGAGGAGAAAAGAAAAAATCCAAATTGTAGTTGAAAGAATGTAACAGTTCAAGAAATATATGTATTTCCAAATGATTTCTAAAAAGATTTATTACGATGAAATTTCTCTCCATGTTTTTTTATTGTATGTTATATACAATAATTATACAATTTTATATATTTTTTCGACTATCGAATGTAAATAGTTTCTGGCGTAGACTAAAAGTTAAAAAATAGGTGATTTTTTCTAGGTATACTATATTAGAAACTTATTTACCTATATTCTCTATGTTTTGCAATATTAGTAAGTATCTGGATTTTTCTTACAAATTGTATATAGTGCTACTTAAAAGGCTATTTACCCATTATTAGTGCCTTCAATTAAGGGGTTCAATTACATCATTTTTCCTCCTTTCCTATTCTTTCTCCTAATTTTTTCCCATCAAAATCCCTTAATCTATGCCAACAATCTCTATGTTATCTCTTCCCACCATTGTTGATAACTTTATAGTATTAAAAAATAAAATATTCAGAAATTGTATGATAATTGTATCAGATACATCAGTCCCAAATCATAATCGTATCACACTTGTATCACATCTTTATTTAACTTGTATCTGGCACATATCCCAATATAATACATGATACAATACTAATAAATTAATATACAGTTACCATATATTTGTAATACAAACTGTGAAATTCGTCACGAACTCACAACTGCTCGTAATAATATACACCAAAAGTAATTATTATACATTTGTAATATAATTCCTACAACTATTATGATATATATACAATTATAATACAATCACGATACATTTCTAAAAAAATTGTGATGTAATTATGATCTTCTTCTTTTTCAAGTTTCAATCACAACTGTACACTAAAAATTTAATGTAATCTTATTATAATTATATTATATTATTTTGGGTATTGATGTATCATATACAAGCCACAATAAAAAATTTAGAAAGAAAGAAAACAAGATTCAAAACCACCCACATAATTCTAGAGCAATATTTTTTGAATTTCGTCTATTGTGTGTTAATAAGAAATAGAGATAAGAAAACGAGAAATTGGGTTTGAAAATCTTTGGAAAAGGAAATGAATCAGATTATTAAGAAAGAGATAAAAAAGAAACAGAATCTTAAATGCAGGGGAGGGATTGGAAATTGGCAAGAATTAAGAGATCTTGAATTTTGTTTTTAATGATTTTATATATAAATCGTAATATAAATGAACGAATTAATTAATAAGGACCCTAAATAAAGGTGATAAATATATTTCTATTATAATATAGCTAGGTACAAATCTCCCGAAAAAGAACTCTAACTTAACGCGAGAGTCCATGGGCTTTATATTGGGCTAGTTCAATCTAAGCTTGGATCGAGAGGAATTGACATTGTATAACTACCCTTCAGTATATTGGCCATAAATTTAGATTGGCACTAGTAGCCCAAAAGTATTGGCATAAATTAGTTAAATTCCAAAAGACACGATTATACAACCTTCAAAAATAGGGGTTTTATCCCCCAATCACACTTGCATGATGTATCCCTTGAGAAGCATAACTACTCGGTCGACCAAAATAAAATCAAATGCAGAAAATATTTCCTTCTAAATAATATACACACCAGGATAAACACACAAAATAATGGTATTGTTAGTTGAAAGATATACACACCAGGATATACATGTTAGATCAACTAAATGTAAACATGTATATGTACATGTGTTGATATACATGGGAACGAAGAGATACACAAAACTAGAATAGTAGGTTCGTGGATATACATAGTAGTATATACATGTTATCTATGTTAAATGTATGCATTTATTTATAAAACTAAGTATTGATATACAAGGGATAGATATACATTTAAAGATATACAAAACATCATATATATATATATATATATATATATATATATATATATCTAAAACAAATGTATACATGTATTTGACAATAAATTATTGATATACATGAGGATGAAGATATACACAACACTGATGTAGTTACTTTACAGATATAAATATCAGTATGTAGAAGTTAGCACACTCAAATATTCATATTTAGTTGTATAATTAAGTGTTGATATACACGTGGATAGATATACACAATGCTGGTGTGTTAGTTTACATTAAAAAGACACAGTAGAGAATATAACACGACTGAAAATAGAGAGAATTGGGAGTTTTAAAAATTTTAAATTTTGAGGATGATAGAGAAGAAAGCATGAAAGAAGGAGAAAGGGGAGGAGGGAGAGAAAAGTTGGAGAAAGTGCTGAAGGACAATAAAGTAGGTTATGCTATACCAATTTAAATAAATAAAAAATCAAAGTAGGGCTATAGGGTGCCAATAAGTAAAATTATGACTTTTTATGCCAATTTTCTTATTAGGTTGTTATACACCATTTTCTCTTGAACTAGATTGCATGCTTTCATCAGGAACTATCTTGGATGATGACACAAATAGGATTATAGGACATTTCAGTATTACTATTGATTTTTGAGATTTTTACTTCCTGTACACTATATGAAACTATATTATCCTCCTTATTTAAGTTTTACTATAATTATATTTTATATACTTAATTATCATTTAAGTATATTTTAAGAGAATTAGTGATGTTAATTAGTGTCCTAAATAACTCTACCTTATATTTCCATCTCCCCCCCCCCCACGTTTCTATCTCCACATCCCACCCCTTTCACCCACGTATCTTGCACTCACTCACGATTTTTCCTTTCACAAATTTTAGAAATCCTCCATTAATGCCTATTTCATCTCTTCTTCAAAAGCCAGACGAAATTTTTACTCTTATTCAAAATTCCTACATCCATTAACGTCTCTAATTAGCTTGATTTTCAATGAAGAAAAAGATATCTTCAAAGTACAGCCCTACAAAAGACAAAGGAGCAGATATTCCTTCATTTGATTTAGGTTTTCGAAAAATATTATTTGTTTGAATTGGGTGTTGTTGCAAAGAATTGTGATGCTCTCTATGTCTCGCTCTATCTCTGAATCTCTAATTTCAGTAATGTAAAGCAAATAAAAAGAGAGCAGCAATTCCAGCATGGATAGCCATTAAAAAGTTTTGCAGCTTTGAATTCAAATTTTGGTTTTTAAAAAATATTATTATTTGATTGGGTGCTGTTGCAAACAATTGGGTATATGGTTTGGAGTTTATATCTCAATTTTGAGGGTATTTTGGTGAAGATTAGACTTGATTTTGGTCGGATTTCTGATTAAAATTCGAAGAAGAAGAAAAAGACATGATATATTATATTTACGGAATTGCAGTAAAATTGTTGAAAAGTTACAGAAAAATTGTATTATGTTGTTTATATTTTTTTTATGTAACTATTGTATGAAAGTTGAACAACATTATAAAAATTATATTTGAGTTGTATGATATTGTAGTTATGTGACAAGAGATGTTGCTCTGATGGTAAGCAACCTCCACTTTCAACCAAGAGGTTGTGAGTTCGAGTCTCTCCAAGAGCAAGATGGAAAGTTCTTAGAGGGAAGGATGAGTTGTTGTTGTTTTGATATTTGTAGTTGTATATAGCCGAATAGAAATAATGTATGAAAATTGTAGGTAAGTTGAAGATGTATAATATTAGTTGTATGAAATTTATTTTTACTATGTATAAATCAGATATAAAATATACAAAGACATATTGTATCATTTAATATAAAATTTATATTTAAGTTGTATGTTCTTATAGTTGTATTTAACCGAGTAGAAATAATATGCAAACATTATAAATAAATTATAGATAACCATTTGTCTGCTAGACCATGAGAAGAATCAAATAAATGTAAAACATCTTGCTCGCATTTGTGATTTTAACCTATGCAGCACACATATATGACCAAAATTCTAGTTTATCAATTATTCATTGAATTATATTTAATCCCCAATAACAACAACAATAATCCAGTATAAGTCAATTATACTTCTAATTAGACCTTTGATATCCTTTCCTCCAATAACTTCCCACCTTGCTCTTGGGGAGATTCGAACTCACGCCCCCTTGTCTAAATTGACACCAACTAATCAAATTTAACAGTATAGAGGATTTATTCGTGATTTTGTGTCTGATCAAGCTGCGTATTCATTCTTGTATTAGCTGTATATTTCAATGCAAAGTAGCTAACATAAAGTAGCAACAATTAAGGGTAGTGATTAATTCAGAGCTCTTAAAATACTCCTCGTTCTGACTTTAAGCTATGTGAGTATTTTATCAGTGAACAACAACAACAACAACTATCCAGTATAATCCCACAAGGTGGTGTCTGGGGAGGGTAATATGTACACAGGCCTTACCCCTACCCGAAAGGGCAAGAGGCTGTTTCCAAATCGACCTTCGGCCCAGGAAAAGGGGAATAAAAACAAAGCAAAAACAAGAGAGTATTAGTATCACATAGACAATTATCAAAACATATTTTATCAGTGAATTAGTTTAAAATAATGGAAGATCCGAAGAGAAAAGGAAGAGAGGAGAAAAAAAATGGTGTAACTACCCTTGATTGAAAGCACAAATAATAAATTTGGGAGCCCTTTAAGGTAGATTGTATATATTTTATAAACAAAACTTATTTATGTCGGATAATTAGCTAAACATACATTAAGGATAATAAAGTTTCAAATAGTATATAGGAATAAAAAAATGAAATTTTTTCATAAAGCACCATCTTTTTTGTCTAATTAACCATTTATAGATACCCTTTGCTATATTACGTGTTATAGATACATTTTATGTTTTTATACAATGTATTTCATGTATTTAAGCTGTTGTATTCATTAATACAACCAAAAAAATAGGCGTAAAATCTGAAATTCCAGCTAAGTTTGACATGTATTTAGTTGTATTCAAGCGACATTAACATTAAATACAACAAAAAATGTAGGCATAAAATCTGGAATTCCAGCTAAGTTTGACATGTACTTAGCTATATTCAAGCGACCTTAACATTAAATACAGTAACGTATCTGTGCTAAAAATGGAAGAAAATAAAACCACATGATATTCTCCTAAAGATTATAACTGAATAAAGAGAAATACATATGAACAATACAGTTGAATACAACAAAATACACCTTAATTCATCCGAATAAAACACTTGAATACAAAAAAATACAGCTGAATACAACTTAATAAACTATTGAATGCAACAAAATACAACTACCTTCTGCTAAAAAAATAGTTGAATATAACTGAATACAATTGTATAAAATACTTGAATACAACTAACTATTGCGAATTAAATAGTTAAATACAACTGATTAAACCTGAATACGACTAAAGAATACATTTGAATACAACTGAATACAAAATATCATGCTAGAATTCACACTGTTTCAGAATCGTGAGTAATAGGTCTTGTATATTTCTCTTGAAATCTCTACAGAAAATTATATCTTTGTCCAATTGCAGAAAGAAAAAGATGGGATACAGTCAACTAAGCATATGCCTAGGAGGACCTTGAATAAAGATGCGCGCAAGAACGTAATGACTTCAAGTTTTCCATCAGAAATTCCTCAAATTGTAGCAAAGGTTTCAGGAAAATTGCATCTTTACCATTGTAGAACGAATGTTAACACATTAGTAAAATAACTAAAATCCAATACAAATACGCAAGTGTGGTTGCTCATATTCCGACTCAGACAATAGCTGATGATAACGTTGGTGACGCGGAGCAAAAAATTGAGAATTTGGGTGGGAGAAGAGTTAAGAAACTAGGGTTTGTGGGAGAAGATTTACGGTAATGGTGGAGGAAAGTGTATGTGAAAAAGAGAGAGAAAGTATTTGTGGAAGTTTTACAGTAAGTATGTGAGAGAAATTAAAAAAAAAAAGAAATATCTTTTTTGGCATATATGGTGCCTTAAATTTAGGATATAACCATAAATAATTAATTTGCTATTTAGGATAAAAGGTATCTATATGATGTAATATTTTTAAATGATATTTATTATTGATAAATAGGGTAGTAAGGTTTTGTATAGGGTGTAAAATTTCCTAAAAACATTCCTTAATATTTTTGACTCTAGCAAAGGAAGTTTGGGGAAAAAGTCCAAGACAGAATATGAAATCCTACACCAACTATCTTTAGGGCCAGCCAATGGACTTTTTGTTGGGCCAACTAATGGATTTTAATCCAGTGCCATAAACGATAATTTTTACAAAGCACTATTATTTAGTAGTAATTAGTTATTTTTAAATAACATTTGACATATTACAGATTATAGATACCTTTTTCGTGGTTATAAAATATATTTAATGTATTTAAGCTATTGTATTCATGAATACAGTAGCAAAAATATGCGTGAATCAGGGAAGTCCAACTAATCAGTTGTTGTATTCGAGTGTATTCGACTGTATTAATGGAGTGAAACATGGGATTACAACTGGACAAATTATTGTATTCGACTATATTCGATTATATTCGAGGCATAAAATAGGGGATTACACTGTTTTTAAAACGCAAAATGAATCAATTAACATATTAGACTCCTAATATAACTCAACAAACTCAATTATAACAAAAGAAAAATGTATTTTCAGTTATAAAAAAGATTCTCAACCGAAAAATACCCCAAAAATATAGCAATATTCAGAGAAATTATATAATACATCTGAATATATAAATTATATTAATTAAAAAAATATATGAATACATTCATGGCATATGGCGAGACAGTGAACACAATAAAATACATAGAATAACCGCATGATACATTGAAATATAATGAAAAAAAGACAGTGAATATAATGAAATACATGGAATACAACGAGATATATTGAATTACAATGAAAAAAAGACAATGAATACAATAAAATACATGAAAATACGTTGAAATATAATAATAGAAAATCATGTTGCTCAGCCCCAAACTCCATCGACTTTTTTGAAGAATTAACCCTAATTTCCGGCGAATCCGTCGTAGCAACGTTTGAAGGTACAACACGAGACACATTTAAGATTTGAAGGTACAACACGCGACACCTTTTTTCGTTACAATGTTGCTAGAATTATACAAGGGAGCAGCAGATATATCATAGCCAAATAAGTGATTTCCAAATGAGAGACTCCGATTTTGAACTCATGTCATCTTCCTTGCCCATTCCAGCACTTGTACATTCACAAAAGTGCTTATAAGATAATTTTTGTTGCCTTTGTACATGTTGTCTTCTAAATTTTCCCATTATGTTTCTTTTGGCTAGGTTATCGACGAATCAATTAAAAAGAATCCAAAATAAAACACCGACAAACAATACTGATGTGATGAGATCCCCTGATATTCCATGGTTACCTAACTCAAAGCACCCAATTGTTGTAACCGAATCCAGAATTTTCGAAATTGATTCATTGCTTAACGACGCTAAAGACTCATAATTGAATTTTGATAGATTGTGAATCGATTTTTGCCTGGGAAGATTCGATTAGGAAGCCTGAGATCCCCTGAATTTCATGGTCGAAATCAGGATATCTGAAGTGGGTTTTGCACAAATCCGGTGGAAGGAGGAGGAGATCGGCAATTTTAACGGGATGAGGTAAGAGAATGAGACGTAAAGTAGAGAGAGAAAGAAAATAGTATAACTGTTTAGTATATTTAGTGGCTTAGGTCTAGGAGGTGACCAAAATTTAATATTTTACTATAAACCTTAAAATGTATCTATAGAATATAATTTTTTTAAATAATATTTATTTAAAATAAATAAGGTGTTAATCTTTGTTATAGGAGATAAAAATTTCTAAAGCATATGATTTATATTGGACTACATAGTAAACTATGATCTTGGATCTAAGGAACTAAAGTTAAAAAATAGATATTTTTTGGATATGTAATTAGAAAAATAGCCACACAATTAAAAGTCAGTGAAAATAGTCAAATTTTGAAAGAGATAATATTCTTAAACCCGCCTAAACTATACTATTTTTGTCAGTTTAGTACCTAAACTATTGAGTATCCCTAGAAATCTCCTGAACTATATCACCCTTCGTATAAAAACCCCTATCACATTAGCTGTAGTGCGTATGATACACGCCCTAATTAAATTATAAAATATGCCATGTGGCATGCCACATGGGTAATTAATACTAAAATCCACATAAGCGACAGAGTGGTTTTTATACTAAGGGGGATATAGTTCAGGGGGTTTTCGGGGACACTCGATAGTTTAGGTAGGAAACTGACTAAAATGGTATAGTTTAGGTGGGTTTGAGGATATTAACTCTAAAACAAATAGAACGGATTTACTTTTTACATCCTAAACTCAGTAAGAAATCATTTACTCTGACATTTGAACAAACAAAAAATACACATTGAAACATATACTAATAATAAGCAGCATCTTCAACATTTTCTTCTTCTTCAATTCGGCTTCGAGTTCCATTTTATCCTTCTGTAACCCAAGAATTATCACCTTACATTGGCTAGGAAATTTTGGATCATACCATTAGAAAAATCCATAAATCTCACGATTCTTCTACAATGAGTGTTTTTCTTTCAAATTAATTTGGGTAACAATGAACGATGGATAAAATGAGAAAGATAAAAAATAAATTCGATAAACAGAGAAAGGATTTCAAATGGATTAAGATAAAGAAAGAGAGAAAAAGGTGAAGAAATGATGAAGAAAGGTGAAAAAATGGTGAAGAAAGGCGAAGAAATAGAGGAGACGATGTAATATAAAGAAAAATGAAATAAAATATAAGTTTTTTTTTTTTTAAAAAAAATGGGCTAATTAGCTGTTATTAAAGCTGCCAGATGGATCCCGTTTCATGCTAATTTCAGTATTCACGCGCTCTTGCGCAATTAATTTCACGCAGTACGCCACATAAGCAACACATGTGTTTAATTACAAAGGAGATATAGTTCAGAAGATTTCAAGGGACACCCAATAATTTAGGTATGAAACTGATAATAATCATATAATTTAGACGAGTTTGAGGGTATTAAGTATTAACTCATTTTGAAATCATACATTTTTCCGGACATGACTTTGCACACTGTGCTGGATGAATCAAGACTTCAGAAAAGTGAAACTCTATCACAGTGTGCTGGATGAATCTAGACATGAGATTGCAACTTGCAAGTCTATGTAGCGGTTCTCAGTAAAATATATCGTGTATTTATACAAGCCAATAAATATAAGTAATATGTTTTACATATATATTTTTAACAATTAATTTGATTAAGTGATATGTACTTTCAATCTTAATTATTGTTTCTTAAATTAATTATTTAATTAGATGTAACATCCTAGGTAGATGAAGATTACAAAATGCATTGGTTAAAAATACTTAAAATGAAACATCAAGTGTCTTTTCTGTTTCCTAAGAGAGACAAACCTTAACGAATACAAACAGTTGAGAGGATGTGATGTTAATTAATGACATAAAATAAATGACTGATTTGTGCTTGACACACTCATCTTTCAATTATTAGTATCTAATCATCTATTATCACCTTATTTTTCAAAGAAAAACGTACAATTATTGTATTATCGGTGTCTTAACTTTATTTGGAATTAATGTCACCAGTGAATGTTGGGTTTCAAAAAATTTGGCATACGATGTCGTTTTATTGTCAAATCACATGCAACTTGTGAATTTGAGCCTGACTTTATGATGGTTTTATACATTACCCTTATCTCAATTAACATACACTTTATAATAGTCACTGATAATAGGTAAATATGACTATAATCACACCTTAAATAATAACCTTCTTATATTGTTTTGATGATATATATGATGACAAAATGCTCTTATTAGTGTTTTTCATGATTTGTAGGTAATAAATGGTTAAGGAAGGCTAAGGAGCAATTTTGGAGTCAAAAGTAGAAGAAAAAGGCCAAATATGCAAATTCCTATTGAAGCCACATCCATACAGAGATACTGTTTGGCCGCGGTCCTACCGCGACCGCGGCAGAACTGCGGTGGAAGGCTGTTGCGGAATCTCAGAGAATCAGAGAGGTTGTTTGGCCGCGGTTCTACCGCGACCACAGCAGAGCCGCAGCAGGAGGCGAAAACTGGAGGGACTAAAGTGTAAAAACGAGATTTTTTAGACCTAAACCCTATATAAAACATTAGAATTCGCCCAAAGGAGACATGTATTGATTTTTAGAGTACTTTTGCAAGGAAACCTATTGTGAGAGATTTCTCCAAACATCTTTTTTCTTTTCTTTTGAATTTTTATGATGAATTCTATTCTAGCTTTTGTTTCCCTAGTTATGAGTAGCTAAATTCTTATCTAAGGTTTTGATGGAACCTATTGGGTGATGAACTTCTGATTTATATGAATACAAATTGTTAGTTAATATCTATTTGTTCAACTTCGTGTTTGTTGTAGTTAATCGACATGATCCTCAATTAGCCGTGCCCTATTGAGTTGCATAACTTGAAAAAGAGTGCATATTTAGGTTATTGTTGAACAACACCACTCCTAGATTATTAGAGGAATCTATAATTACGGGTTTAAAGGCGAGATTAGGAATAACGAAGCCTTGAGTGTAATCTAAAGTGATTGTGTTAATTAAAGTAAGCTAGTATAACTTGGGAGAGTGCAATAGTAAATTACTGTGATTACTCAGGAGAGATTTACGGTAAGATTAGTGTTCATGATTGATAGAGGGATATTGATAAATTTGTATGAGCATAAACAGAAGGGATTCCATCAATAGGGGAAATCATTACCTTAGTTCTTTCTCATCATTGTTTACAACATATTTAGTTATTTTATAATTATTTAGTTCTTTGCAAAAATAGTTATTAAGGAACACTCAACGAAGATTTGAATATTTGGGAAGCTGATTCTGAAGAGTTAGTGGGTTTGAAGATAGTAGTTAATAGGTCAACTCTTTAAGGATTCGACCCCGAGAGTAATACTTGAGCTATATTTGTTGCGACCGCATTGTCCTTTTTTATAAGACATAGTTGGACGTGATCAAATTTTAGCGTCGTTGCCGGGGAGTTAACGGAACGGAAATACACAGATTCTTATTGTAGTCAGTTTTCTCTCTACCCAACTTTTTATTGAAAATTTGACGCTTGCTGACTTGGTTAAGGTGCATCCCTAGAAAATCTACAAGGACTGAAGAACTACTTGAAGGACTCTCAGACCTAGAGCAAACATTCCGGGCATTGAACCGTGCAAACAAACAAATTCAACAAACCCAATAGACATTGAAATTCGAAATTGACATGGGAGACGTGAATAATCTCAATGGAAACGGTATGAATTAGCAAGCCGGTTTGAATGCTAGGGAAGATGCACCTCCTGTGCCTGAGGGTGCACTGTATGACTGGGCACAACCCACTGCTGACAACTTGGCTACTGCCATTGTTGTGCCCGCAATACAAGATGAATCGTTCCAGATTACAAATAATATGATACACTTGTTGCAAAACAAAGGACTCTTTTCTGGGACACAAGTAGAAGACCCTCAGCAGTATTTGAAGAATTTCCTTTCCATATGCAAAACACAAAGACAACCTAACGTGACTCCGGAAGCAATCAGGCTATTATTGTTTCCATTCTCGGTGACATGAGCTACACATGTATGACTTAATTCACCCCCTATCAACTCTATAGAAACTTGGGATGAGTTAGTCAAACAATTCCACAACAAGTTCCACACGCCCAACAAAACTGCTCAACAAATTGATGAGATCATGAGCTTTAAGCAAAAACCAATGGAGACTTTACATGAGACATGGGGCAGGTTTAAGGGAATATTGGTCATGTGTCCTCACCACGGTGTTCCAGAACAGATGTGGGGACAAAGGTTTTACATGGGGCTGTCTGATAGCATGAAAAATATTGTGGATGGCTTAGCAGGTAGGGCATTTTTTAGTGAGACCTGGAGAGAAGGTCAGAATTTGCTAGACAAAATGGCACAAAATTCAGGGTGCACTCAGTGCCTCTTGATTCTTCAAACACTATGGCTGAAAATATGGCGACTCTCTTGAAACAGATGAGCATCCTCACCAAAAAGGTGGAGGAATCATGAGTTAAGCAGTAGGTACATATAGTAGACACTACCAATGGGGGCTTATGCACATCTTACATTAGCCAACCTATGGGTAATCCATGGACTGCAGAGCATGAACATCATCATCAACATGAAGATATGAATTGCGTGGCTAACTATGGGGGTCAGAGATAAATAAATCAGAATTGGGGTCAGCAGACTCAATAATAGTACAGGCCACCTCAGCCACAATATAATGCAGGAAACATGGGAGGTATGAGACCCCCTAATAATATGGCACCATATCCTAGACCACAAGCATTCAACAATCAGCAACAAGGGTATCATCCACCTCAACAACAACATGGTGGTAGACAAGAAGATGGGTTTGCAAGACTAGAAGCTATGATACAACAGGTTATAGGGTCCAACGACAAGATTAATGAAAGAGTGGATGCACATGATGCAACCATTAAAAATATTGAGGTACAAGTGGGCCAGATTGCAATGTCATTGAACAATCGTCCTCAAGGGACATTACCTGTAGATACACAAACCAACCCAAAAGATCAGGGCACAAAGCAGATGATGGCAGTGAGTCTTCATAATGGCACGGATCTTGATGTTGAACAAGAGAGAGATCGACGTAATTTGCAGGCTGAGACACTCATTCCAGTACCCATTGAACTGGATGAGTCTACAGGATTGACAGAAGTTACAGTCCAGCCCGTACATGAAGATAAAGATATGCAGCAGGAGACCGAGAAAGTGGCTGACCCAATGGAAGAGCCAATAATCGAACGAGTAGCTGAGAAAGAAAAGTCCCAAGTGATTGGGAAGAAGAGACCTCCTGCACCATTCCCATAAAGGTTGGCCAAGCACCAAAAGGAGGAGCAATGCGAGACGTTCTTTGAAATGTTCAAGCAAATCCAGGCAAACATTCCTTTGATTCAAGCTTTAAAAAAGATGTCTGCATATGCTAAAATGATGAAGGATTTGATGTCCCGGAAGTTCGACTTACAAGACTTGGACACAATGACGCTTACTCAAATCTGTAGTGCAGTGGTGTCTAGACCCGTAGCTGAAAAGTTATCTGATCCAGGTAGCTTTACAATTCCTTGCACTATAGGGAACATCGCCTTTTCTAAGGCACTATGTGATTTGGGGGCTAGTATCAATCTTATGCCCTTAGTGATTTATAAGAGGCTAGGCATTATGAGAGCTAGACCTACCTCGATGTTACTGCAACTGGCTGATAGGACCATGAAATGTCAACTTGGGATTCTAGATGATGTACTTATTCAGGAGGGGAAATTTATGTTCCCCGCAGATTTTGTGATCTTGGACTGCAAAGTGGATGAAGAAATTCCTATTATCTTAGGAAGACCATTCTTGGCCACTGAGAGAGCGTTGATTGATTGTGAAACTGTGGAGCTCAAGATGAGGCTAATTGATGAAGAAATCATATTCAATGTGCAAAAATCTATGAGGCGCCCGAGTGAGTTTGCAAATTGCCCCCTTATTGATGTAGTAGATGTTATTGTGGAGATAGATGATGAGGTGTTGACGGCTGAGGACCCCCTAGCAGCATGTTTAATGAACTTAGATGAAGTAAATGGGGAGAATTTGGCAGAATGGGTGTTAGCACTGGAAGGTAGAAGGTCATGGGATAGAAATCTTGAGTTTGAACCCTTACATTTAGAAAAGAGAGAGATCCCTCTAGCAAAACCATCCATTGAAGAACCAACTAAGCTGAAACTCAAGCCATTACCAGCCCACCTCAAGTATGAATTTTTGGGTCCCAATTCCACTTTACCTGTTATTATCTCATCTGGTTTGCTACATGTGCAGGCTCAACAGCTTATACAGGTACTCAAGGAGTGCAAAACTGGCATTGGATGGACCATGACAGACATTAAGGGGATCAGCCTCCCCTATTGCATGAATAAGATTCTATTGGAAGAGAGGCACAAACCTTCCAGGGAACATTAAAAGAGGCTGAATCCAAACATGAAGGAAGTGATGAAGAAGGAGGTGATAAAGTGGTTAGATGCGAGAACTATTTTACCAATTTTTGACAGTATCTGGGTTAGCCCAGTTCAGTGTGTACCTAAAAAGGGGCATGATGGTGGTGAAGAATGAAAATAACGAGTTTATCTCAATAAGAACCGTCACAAGCTGGAGGATTTGCATGGACTACAGGAAGTTAAATCTAGCCACCCGTAAAGACCACTTCCCACTTCCCTTCATTGATCAGATGCTTGATAGGTTGGCAGGGAGGTCACACTTTTGCTTCTTAGATGGGTACTCAGGGTACAATCAGATCTCCATTGCCCCCGAGGATAGAGAAAAGACCTCATTCACATGCCTATACGACATTTATGCCTTTAGGAGGATGCTATTTGGCCTATGCAATGCACCCGACACACTCCAAAGGTGCATGATGGCCATATTCACTAACATGGTAGAAGATATAATGGAGGTGTTCATGGATGACTTCTCGGGGGTGGGGAATTCATTTTGAGGAATGCCTAGTAAATCTGATGCGTGTGTTGAAATGGTGCATCGAGACCAACTTAGTTTTGAATTGGGAAAAGTGCCATTTCATGGTATAAGAAGGAATAGTCTTGAGGCACCGGGTGTCAAGCAAAGGGATAGAGGTCGATAGAGCAAAGGTTGATTTCATAGCAAAGTTGCCTCCACCAACTTTAGTAAAAGCCATAAGAAGCTTTCTTGGACATGTCTGTTTCTATCGGCGGTTAATGAAGGACTTCTCCAAAATTGCCAACTCCTTCTGTAAGTTAATAGAGAAAGATTTTGTATTTTCTCATGATTGCAAGGTAGCTTTTGAGGAATTGAAGAAAAGGCTGGTCATAGCACCAATCATTGTTGCCCTCAACTGGGAGCAACCATTTGAGCTAATGTGTGATGCTAGTGAGTATGTGGTGGGGGCAGTGCTGGGCCAGCGAAAGGACAAATTGATGCACCCAATCTACTATGCTAGTAGAATATTGAGCAGAGCCCAGTTGAATTGCACAGTAACGGAGAAGGAGATGCTTGCTGTCGTATTAGCTTTTGACAAGTTCCGGTCCTATTTGATAGGATCCAAGGTAATTGAATATACGGACCATGCAGCTCATAGATATTTAATAGACAAGAAAAACTCTAAGCCATGCCTGATTCATTGGGTGTTGCTATTGCAAGTGTTTGATCTTGAAATTCGTGACCGCAAGGGCACTAAAATTCAAGTCACTGATCACTTATCACGACTTGAAGGAACTGAAAATGTTGTAGAAGTTGAAGAAATTATGGAAACTTTTCCAGACGAGCAACTGCTCGCTACCACTCATCTCGAAGCGCCATAGTATGCAGACTATGCTAATGACCTGGCCAGTGGTATTGTTCCTCACGACCTGTCATCGGTCCAGAGGAAAAGATTATTTCGTGAAAGCCAACTGTATTATTGGGATGAACCCTACTTGTTTAGAATTTGTCTTGATAACATGATTCAGAGATGTGTCCCCGAGATCAAGCAATCTTCTGTCTTACAGGCTTGTCACGCTTCGGCATATGGCGGGCACTTTAGAGGGATCAGGACAACAGCTAAGGTGCTAGAGGCCAAATTTTTCTGGCCAACAGTTTTTAAAGATACTCATTTGTGGGTCAAGGGTTGTAATGAATGTCAACGCATAGGGAATATCTCCCGGCGTCACAAGATGCCAATGAACCCAATCCAGGAGGTGGAAGTATTTGATGTCTGGGGGATAGATTTCATGGGATCCTTCGTCAGCTCCTACGGTAATATGTACATTCTTGTTGCTGTAGATTATGTGTCCAAATAGATGGAAGCTGCAGCATTACCCACCAATGATGCTAAGGTGGTGGTTGGGTTTCTCAAGAAGAACATATTCACCTACTTTGGGACACAACCTGCAATTATAAGCGATAGGGGCACTCATTTTTATAACAGGGCCTTTAAGAAGTTATTGGCGAAATATGATGTGCACCATAAGGTGGCTACTCCATACCACCCGCAGATTAGTGGACAGGTTGAAGTGTCCAACAGAGAAATTAAGAGCGTATTAACAAAAACGATGAACGCTCCAGGGACTGACTGGTCAAGGAAGCTTGATGATGCATTATAGGCTTACAGGACAGCTTTCAAGACACAATTGTCATGTCACCCAACACGTTGGTGTTTGGTAAGGCCTATCACTTACCGATTGAACTTGAACATAAGGCGTGGTGGGCACTTAAACAACTAAATTTAGACTTAAAAGCTGCGGGTGCGACAAGAGTCAATGAATTACATGAGTTAGAGGAGTTCCAGTATTTAGCGTTCAAAAGCACACGACTATATAAGGAGAAAATGAAGCGGTTACACGATCAAAAATCATTAAGCGAAGTTTCAAGTCCAGGGACAAGGTTTTGCTTTATAACTCAAGATTACGATTGTTCCCGGGTAAGCTAAAGTCAAGGTGTTCTGGATCATTTCGCGTGGTTGAAGTATTTCCATCCGGAGCTGTGGATGTTGCTACTGAAGATGACTCTCGCACATTTAGATTCAATGGTCAGTGGTTGAAATTGTACATGGGTATGGACGAGCCCAAGGAGAAGTCCGAGCTACATTTGAATGATCCACAGAGGTCGAGCGAACTTTAAATACGCTTAGATGAGTCATGTTGCGACGTTAAATCAAGTAATACATGGGAGGCAACCCACAAATTGTTATAAGTGTAATGTAGTTTACCTATTAATAAATAAAAAGAGCAGCTGTGCGTTAGAATCAGAGAGTGTCGCCACCGCGGTTCCACCGCGACCGCGGTCAAACGCCCTCTCTGGAGTTGATCCACCGCGACCGCGGTCAAACTGCGGTGGATTAAGGTCTCTGAATCTTATCGCTCGCGGTTCTACCGTGACCGTGGTAGAACCACGACGATTCAAATCGCGGCCGAGGTGAGTTTTCTTTTAAAATTTTAATTTTTTTAATTCCCCCCCCCCCCCCCCTGTTTTTTATTCACTAGTCGCCCTCACCCCTTTTTCCTCTCCCCTCTCTCTACAACAACCCTACCTCTCGCCTCATATTCTTCTTCCTCCTTCACCTCAATCTCAATTCCCTCCATTATAGCAACTTGCAACCTTTATCTTCCTCACATCAAGTAAGTTTTTTTTACTTTTCTCTCTATTTCTTTCTACTTAAAGTAGTGTATTTTAGTTAATTTGTAGTTTTAAATTAAATCCTAGTTAGGCTTATTGTAAAACTTAAAATATTTCTTTATTTTAAAGTGCCATTGTTGTAGATGATGATCTTGGAGTTGTTTGATGCTAAAATCTTGTGGGTCTCCATGATTTTTTAATTGTGAAGTTGTTTTGGTGGCTTGGAGGCCTAAGAATATGATTTTGTGGTGTAATATGGTGATTAGACCATGTGTTAGCATTCTGTTGTATATTTGTGGGGTATTTTATACCCAATTTAGGTTTGGGTTGTTGTACTTGTTGGAGTATGTGTGTAATTGATTGATGGTGTTGTTGTAATGGATGGGTGATGTTTATATGGTGGCTATGTAACCTATGTTTAACATTAAAAAGTGTAAGTATGGGGTGTACTATGCCGGAAACGGTAGAAAAGTTGAAAAATTGTGGGACTATTGTGGACGTAGTATGAATGAATTGAAGGAGTGTATTTGGTGTCATCGGGTGGTGACGTCTGAGTAGCCATCCGATTTTCTAGTGTTAAGGGCATATTTTGATATAGTTTGCTTGCTTCTTTGTAGGACTATGGCTCCCAAAAGGTCAAGACAAGCAGCAGGGCCCTCTAGGCAACCAACTTATGATGAATCATAGTTTGAATCGGAAGTGGCTAAGGATAATTTCCATGCCAAAGCCACAAAGAGTTTTTTGCATGAGATTCCGATCGACCGGGTTGCTCTCCGTGCTGAGAAAGCGGACATGTATGAGGAGATTAGGCGACGGGAGATGGAATTATTGTTCCAGGACCCAGCTCCTGTCAACAAGATGTTAGTACGTTAATTTTATGCCAACTGCACATTCCACATGTGCAAGGAGGTGTTTATTCGTGGCAGAAGAGTCATTTCCAAGGTTTCGACGATACGACAGGTGTTGAGGTTGCCACCATTCACTAGTGACGTGGACTATTATCACGATAGGCCTAATGTCACTTGGGAGGTTATGATAGAAGCACAATGTATAGGAGTGCGACCTATATGTATAAGTTACCAAATCACCCTCAATTCCACCTCATTCACGCACTTGGCCAAATGTTGGCTAACAGTGATTTGCAGCAGGTTCCTCCCATCAAGCAACACTACGGATGTAAACTTCAACAGGGCAATCATGACTTGGTGTTTTGTCACTTAGAAGGAGTTTCATGCAGCCTGGATAATTGGACACGAGATGATACTCCGGGGTCCACTGAAGACAACAACAACAACAACTACCTAGTATGTTCCCACAAAGTGGGGTCTGGGGAGGGTAATACGTACACAGGCCTTACCCCTACCCGAAAGGGTAGAGAGGCTGTTTCCGGCAAAGGGATTATATTTGCCTTCCTTAGTCACCACACTGTGTTTGATGTGTAATACACCCACCTACCCAACTGGTGTGGAATTGCTACCGAAAGCTCCATTCAAAGCCTCTGGAATTAGGGTGGGCCGAGGTGTCAGCGCAACAATTGACATTGATGATGAGGATGATGACCTTGTCCCCGTTGCCCCGTCTAGGAGGTCCACAGATAGTGCAGGTCCTTTTAGGCGTATACACTCTAGGTCTGGACTTTCAAGATTGCAGTCCATGAGTCCTATGCTATGGTCTTTTGGAGGAACAGGTAGCGGATCTACGCTCCTCAGTGGATGGCTTGCATATAAGAATGGATGCCATGTCCTGGAGGCAATCCAGCACTGAGAGCCGATTCATGGCTTGGTTTCGAGCATCAGGGACATCATACCATGTCGACCCCAGCACTGTCTCAGACTCTGACTGAGTCCAAGGGAAGTTTTCTAAGCCCTCTATTCTTTATTATGTTTATATGACATGGGGACATGCCATAATTTTAAGTGTGGGGTGGGAGATTTTCTCTATTGTATATTGTATCTTGTGTAATTGTATTGTAGTGTAACTTAGTGTTGTATATATTGGAGTAAGTCTATATTAGGATTAACTGACTTGGCCCAACGACGGACACTTGTCGACAGGTTTCTTGAGGGTCAATGTTGGAACTGCTTATAAAAAAACAAAAAAATGAAAAATTATAAAATCCCAAAAAACAAAAGTAGAGGGCTCTTCCTGATGACGGACTACGTGGACAGTACTCTTGAGGTAAGTAGTCCATGTAGATTTTCTATTTTTATTTTTATCTTTTAGGTAGTGTATTACCTCCCCCTTGGTTTTTCTTTTGATCATGGTTCTTTTTCAAGGGTTTTTCTTGAACCGGGTTAGGTAGATATTTTGTTTCTAGTTTTTAGGATTAGATGGGTGAAGGTCAATATGTAACTAAAAGAACTTGAAAGTGTGATGTCTAAGCTTGATTGTAGACTCATAATATATGCCTTAATTTTGCAGAACTTGTCTTGCTTGAACACTCGTATGATTCTGTTGATGAATTGATTTGGAATGAGTTACATGCTAAGTGTGTGTGAGTTTTTTTACTTGCATTATGTATTTGCATATGATACCTAGAACTTGCCCTGTGTGTTTGCAAAGCAAAATAGAAGTCGTTTAGTTTTAGAGATGATAGAGGCATTTCTTTGTGCAACCCTATAAAACTGTAAATCAACATGTACATAATACCATAGTTAATCCCTTTGAGCTTTAAGTATGTTCTTTGATAACCCTACAATGATCTAAATAGCTGTATTGAATAAGCTAAATGTTTGAACCCTTACCTCCTAGAAGCACTTGTATTATTAAAGAAGATGCAAAAGTTAAAGTGTGGGGTAGTAGGGAGTTAGTGAAACAGAGAATCAAGAATGAATGGTTGAATTGGTGAACTGTCATTTGTATAGTAAATGTTATAAACAAAAGCTGTTGCACTTAAAGAAAAGTGGGAGTTACAAGTAAATAAAAATATGGTATACTGGTTGGGTTGAGCATAAAAGTGAAACAAAAAGGAAGTGTGTATTTAAAGTGCTTAGGGAGGTTAGCCACTATATCCAAATGTATCCTACCCGTCCCTTAGCCTACATTACAACCTTTAAAGACCTCTTGATCTTTGACTGGATGGCTCGATTAGTAGAGTATTACACTAGGGGCAAGCTTATGGTGTGTCTGTGTGGCATGTGAATGCTCTTTGCTAAGAGTGAGTGAATTCTTTCTATATATAGTTCCTTGTTAATTTTTTTTTGTGTGGAACTTCTCTCAGTTTTTTAATTGCGAGGACATGTGACTTAGGAAGAAAAAGTGAGTCTTCACTTCTGTTAGAGTAATTAGAGTGGCCAATAATGTGTCTTGACATGGGAGTCTGAAGTTGTGTAAGGATTGTTGCAATGTTTAGGTTAATAATTGATAATAGCGAGTGTGAAATATTTTGGGGCAATACATTGAAAAGGTTAGGACTAGAAGTGTGATTAAATTTGCTCGAGGAGGGTGTTTATAATAGGTGAATTTGACAATAATCACGTCTTAAATAATCACCTTCTTATGTTGTTTTGATGACACATATGATGACAAAATGCTCTTATTAGTCTTTTTCATAATTTGTAGGTAATAAATGGTTAACGAAGGCTAAGGAGCAACTTTGGAGTCAAAAGTAGAAGAAAAAGGCCAAATATGTAAATTCCCATTGAAGCCACGACCATACAGCTCTTAGGATTCAGAGATACTGTTTGGCTGCGGTCCTACCGCGACCGCGGCAGAACCGCGATGGAAGGCTGCTGTGGAATCTCAGAGAATCAGAGAGGTCGAAAACTGGAGGGACTAAAGTGTAAAAACGGGTTTTTGTAGACCTAAACCCTATATAAAATATTAGGATTCGCACAAAGGAGGCATGTATTGATTTTTAGAGTACTTTTGCAAGGAAGCCTATTGTGAGAGATTTCTCCAAACATCTTTCTTCTTTTCTTTTGAATTTTTATGATAAATTTTATTCTAGATTTTGTTTCCCTAGTTATGAGTAGCTAAATTCTTATCTAAGGTTTTGATGGAACCTATTGGGTCATGAAATTATAACTTATGTGAATACAAACTGTTAGTTAATCTCTATTTGTTCAGCTTTGTGTTTGTTGTAGTTAATTGAAAGGATCCTCAATTAGCTGTGCCTATTTAGTGTGCATAACTTGGAAAAGAGTGCATATTTAGGTTATTGTTGAACAACACCACTCCTAGATTATTAGAGGAATCTATAATTACAGGTTTAAATGCGGGATTAGGAATAACAAAGTCTTGGGTATAATCTAAAGTGACTTGTGTTAATTAAAATAAGCTAGTGTAACTTGGGAGAGTGCAATAGTAAATTACTGTGATTACTTGGGAGAGATTTACGGTAAGATTAGTGTTCATGATTGATAAAGGGATATTGATAAATTTGTATGAGCATAAACATAAGGGATTCCATCAATAGGGAAAATCATTACCTTAGTTCTTTCTTATCATTGTTTACAACGTATTTAGTTCTTTGCAAAAGTAGTTATTAAGGAACACTCTACGGAGATGAATATTTGGGAAGCTGATTCTGAAGAGTTAGTGGGTTTGAAGATAGTAGTTGATAGGTAAAATCTTTGAGGATTCGACCCCGAGAGTAATACTTGGGCTATATTTGCTGCGACCACATTGTCCTTTTTTATAAGCATAGTTGGGCGTGATCAGTCACAAAAAAAAAACTAAGAAAAAACATCTCAATTAAATTATTGAACCCAAGCCACATAAGAGAAGCAAACTTAGAACATATATATATATATATATATATATATATATATATATATATATATATATATATATATATATATATATATATATATATATATATATATATATATATAATTCCTGTAGTAAACTAGTAATAACGTTACTCGGTGCATATTCAACGAATAGTGACTACGCATTTTTCTGGAAAGTTTTCAGGAAAAAAGAAAAACAACGTTATGATCCACCAGGAAGGATATAACGGAACACGAGGTATGCTGGATATACATTTAAAGACAGAGCTAGGATTTGATCTTTATGAGTTCTTAATTCTTGGAAATGAGGTATTAGTGATTGAGTTCTGAATTTTATTTTTACATATACGATAAATTTCTTAATACAAATACAAAATTTAAACTAAGCCTATTGAAGTCAACGAATCCTAACCTTCTAGCTCAGCCCTATATAATTAGAAAATGATTTAGATCAACCATGTTAGAAAACTCCGTTGGAGAGCACAGAACACACGATGAAGAAGAAGAGAGTATTTGGAAAATTTCCACCTGACTTTTTTTGTATTAACTGAAATGGTTATATACTACTAATAACTAATAGAAAAAAAGTGAAATAATAAGAGACCCCTTAACTTCTGTTAATTACAATTGAATCCTATTTCTAGTTTATAATACTCCTAACTTCCAATAAACCCCAATCTTCTTTCGAATTATTGAAGAGGCTGGTGGACCAACTAGCATTTTGGAAATTTTTAGAGGGGAAAAAGGAAGAAATGTGAAAGAGGGGACCTTTTTTCAAAAAAGACAAGTTTTGGGCCTCCCAAATCCTATATATAAACATATAGTAAGAACAAGAAAGGAAGTCTTGGAGTAGCGATAAAATTATTTCTATATAATTTATGGGTTACGAGCTTGAGTCATAGAAGCAATTACTAATGCTTGTTGCATTAGGTTTGGTTATCTACATCACAGCTTCTTTAAGGTGTGATTCTTCCTAAATATTGTACAAATACGTAATACTTTATATATCGGTTGTCATTTTATCATATATAGTAAGAACAATTATATGGGAGGAAACATTTAGAAAAAGAGACAAAGACATCTTTATTGATGTTGGTAATAGACCAGGAAAAGCATGTAACAGAATGTGACCCTTTAAATAACACTGTATGGTCCCCTCATCAAATTAAGATCCAATATTTACTAGGACAAAATCACTAATTTAAATGTCGTTACCCTCAGGAAAGTAATTAATCGAGTCCTTAACTTCGGCTCTGACATTGTACATTTACTAAAAAATTTATTAAATATATACAAATAATATAATTTGCCGATTAAATTTGACGGGATGTGATAGATTCTGATTATTTAAGCATAAAATTCAGATCCTGAATTTGCGTTTGTTAATAGTGACTCCATACATGTACATGCAAAGAATCGCATACGAGCAATTCGAACCTCCAGCCTAAATTAACTTTTAAACCGCGTTTACTAATATTGGAATCATTCCTTCTGTCAAGAAAGTTAATATATATACAAAAATAATCAAAAATAAATTATTATAGCCATATTTGCCTAGATTTTTTCAATACAGGAGATTTAACTGAATTTTCTTCTTCGGGGATTTCTTTTTATCTTTAAAAAAACATTAAAAAATTGTCGTTGCAATAAATATCAATTCTTAACCATTGTAGCTAAAATATATAGTCAAGAATATTTTTATATTTAGCTATTGTATATTTCGTTACTAATATTATTGTAGTGTCATGACTCATCACAATCAAAGAGTTACCAATTTTGGTAGAATAATAAGTATTCCTTTTTTTTTAGCCCGAACTCTGGGCACGAAATCACTTTTGTTAAACAACATTTTACTTTTATTTTAAACACAAATCTAAATTTAATGGGACGTAATATAGATATCGGGGTGGAAACAAAAAAGACAAAAAAAGTTATCTTTTAGAAAGACAACTTGCTTACAATAATGATTTCGAACTTTGAGGTTTACACAGAACACGTATAGCAAAGGAAATCATTTTCTTTTTATTGCATTGTATTTTGTTGACATCTCACTAGGAGAAAAAACAAATATCCCAAAATGGATTTGGACAAGATTGGGTGTCTTATTCGAGAAATTTTTAATTATTGCGTGGATGAAACTTCTCCTATTTAATATATCTCATTCTTGTGGTTCTTCTTTGTGTAATGTATGTTTTCTCTTTGTATTTTTCTTCCACTACATTGTCATATATAAATGGAACAAACCAGAAGTTGGGCCTTTATTAAAAAGAATTAACGTAAATAATTATCGACCAACCGCTTAAATAAAAAAGATAGTAATATATATATGTCACGACCTACCCTAACCCTGTCGTCATGGCGTCTATTATGGTATTAGGCTAGCCGATACATTATCAAAAACAAATTGATATTTTTCATTTTCAAAACAAATCCCAAGCTATATAATATAAAACCTTAAATAAGGAGTTCAAATAAAAAAAATGAGTAAAAAAAGCCCGACATCGGAGTGTTACTAAGTCATGAGCAATGACTATAACTGTTCCAAAAAGAGTAATACTAACATAGTCTAAGAATAACCAAAATACACTAAAGAGAAGATAAAGAAGGAGAAAAGCAGGACTGCGATCGTCAGGCAACTTCCTCGCTATCTCGGTTGATCAACAACCGCTACCATGACCAGAGATACCTGGATATGCACACGAGATGTAGGGAGTAACGTAAGTATACCAACTCGGTAAGTAACAAGTCCATACTATGACTGATAACCAACTTAACCTCAACAGGTATAGAAATAAATTATGCAGAAAAGTAGGCATATTTTCAATTCAAGTATTCAGCTCAAGCAGTACAGAAAATACATATTTGGACAATGTGGAGTATAAAGCTCACCTAATCTCGATGCGCCAATGCACAGAATGCATGAAAATGTACCATGTACCTCCACTCTTAAGTGCTCAACCACTCAGAACTATATATGGTCATCCGGCTCAGGGAAGATCCATCTCGGAATATATACACATCACTGACAACAATCGCTTAGTACCGAGGAAGGCCATTTCAACCCTATGGAGAAGTTTCATCTCCAGGTATAAATACTTCGGATAAGATCCATGTCCAGGGAAGATCCATCCCTCAATAATATCAATTGCGCTCACTAGGGGTGTATTACAACCTCTGGAGGGGCTCATACAGCCCAAGCGCTATCATAATCATCAACATAACCGGTGCGGCATGAAGCTCGATCCCATAACTGTCACTCATAATCAGGCTCTCGTCCTCACTCAGTCATCACTCTCCATTCTCATACACGGGCTCACAATGGCATGAAAACTGGCCCATAACAATAATATGATGTGCCAATAATTAACAACTGAGACTGAGAGATGATATGAAATGCATGAATAGGATTGAGTATAGAATATCAATGAAACTAGTGAGATGACAGCAAGAAAACGACCACTCGGATCGCAACAATATCGGTATAAAGCCCTAACATGGTAGCTAACATGATTTACAGTTCATTTACTTAATCACATGATGGAAACACAGATATCAGTAAGAAAGAGTCACTAAACGGTGCCATGGAATGAACTAGGTCACAATTCTCACGGTGCACATCCGCATACCCGTCACTTGGCATGTACATCACCTCAATACTAATCAAATAACACATAGTTTTGGGTTTTGAACCCTCAGAACCAAGTTTGGAAGCGTTACTTACCTCAAACCAAGCTAAAATCCTATTCCACGATGCTCTTGCCTCTCGAATTGGCCTCCAGACGTCTTGAATCTAGTGAAAAGTAATAAATTGCAATCAATACAGGCCAAGAATCAATTCCACACAAAAATTTACTTAATTGGACATAAATCTTGAAATTCTCCCAAACACGTCTAGACCTCGTCCTTATATAACACCCACCGTAGCTTGTAGCCCGGTTTAAAATATTTCACATCATATAAAAAATGAGAGGATCTCATCCTCAACTCGGAATCAAAAGTATTTGCACATTGTGCCAACTGATTTTTTTTTTTCATTTCCTTTCTTTATTCTTTTAAATAATTTCCTTCAATCAAAATCACAACATATAATGAACACTCATACCGATAGGGCATATAATTCACAATTGAATTTAGTTATCCTGAATTCACATCAAAACCCACTGTAGTAAGTACTAAAAAGTCACTTTTATCCTCATAGCTATTCTTAGTGACGAACACATAATGATAGAACTAGCTATCTCCATATAATATCCCAATGTGAGTATTCACATAAGTAGATATCAGGATTATGAAGCTCACTCATGAGTGGATCATATTAAGAGGACTCGCCTCAATTTTCAGAACCAAATCAAATTAAGGAAAAATATCCTTTTTGTAACAATCGTAACTACACTTGGAATGACACCATCGGGTGTAGTGGCCTCAGCCACATCGTAGCAATTATATCAATAGGTCGTGCCTCCACCTCTAACTTGTAGTGTATGTAGATTAGTAACTATAACAGAGTGTGTGGACTAAGTGTTCTGATGAAATAGATTTCCCCCAAGTCTGGGATAATTTCTCATGTTGTTTCTAGTATCACCACATTCATAACAACCCATTTGCAGTTCGGCTACTCATAGTCTGCGTCGGATAACTAGAATAAACCTTTAAGGATCCCATGTTAGTGGTGCATTGAAAGATGGTTGTCCCATGAGAGGGCCCTGATTAATTGGAGCATTATAAGTATTCTAAAATTGTTTCCATTTCCCTGATGATACTGAAATGTAGAATTATTATGGGCATAGGAATATTGAAAGTCCAAACATCATCTTTTACAAATCTCAGCTCTTACTCATATACAAGTTTTAGAGAACTTTTGAATACCACATAAATACATCTCAGGTCAAATCTGATATGACATATGACCTACAATTTGATCGTTGATAGTTGACTCCCTTCACTTGGTGCAAAGCCATAAGATACATCCTGATACTCCACAATACTAACCTTTATCGATCGTACGTCACCATCATAAGACACCTCAAGACATTCGTTTGGCACATATCATTCTTATGACAGTTAAACTCACTTCCTCCAGTATCTCGGTTGTAGTAGTACCCTTCGCTAAATAGACATCTCATACGAACCATAAGTCTCTATTACCACCAACTATCTTTAGATGTACATCCGCCTCGTGACTCTACCATTACTGTGACGATTAGGCAGTTAAGTAAACCTTCTTAAGACTGTACTTATCAACCGAATGTCAGAATCTAGTGCACCCCCATGTGAACAATTGAATGGATCTCTGAATACTTCTGTATTATCGATATGGATGACATGCGGTAACAATGGTTGAGTAAATTCTTAGCTCCCCTAAAATCCTTCTGTAGCATCACGAACCGTCGCGTCATACTTGATATTGAGCAATTTCAATACATGAGTGGATACAAAAGAACATATGATATAGGCTTCAACTGAATAAATGACGCACGATAAGGAATGAAATGAAGTGGAATTTTCCTAGTGGTTACATAGCCTCTCATAGATAAGTACAGATGTATCTGTACCGATCAACGAGACTCTAATAAATCGGCCTGTGTTATGTGACTCCTATGAACCTAGTGCTCTGATACCAACTTGTCACAATCCCAATTCGCCCTCCATGAACATGTCGTGATGGAACCTAGTCCCTACAACTAGGTAAGCTTAACAATGTGAAATTTATAGAAGTTTTGGAAAACAAACTAACTTGCGGAAGCAAACAACTTAAATTTACTGTATATAAGTGCCACTTGGAATAATACAACCCGTATCACGAAATCCAAAACAAACTCCCAAAACCCGGAAACTCATAGGAAACACAAGCTAATAGAAACATAAAACACTGCTCTAACTTCAAAATGTCTAAACAACTGAAAGAAAAGATAAGCTAACTACTAAAGCTGGAATAGAGTAGACACTCCTGGTTTGTGAATGCGGCAGATATAACTCAAACTCTCCGCTAGATCGCTCCGCCTCGATGATAGTATGCCTGGGTGGAGGAACCTGGATCTGCACATGAAAAACATGCGCAGAAGAGGCATGAGTACACCACAGTGGTACTCAGTAAGTGCCAAGCCTAACCTCGGTTAGGTAGTGACGGGGAAGGTTAGGGCCCTACTAATATAAACATAATAAATGATAAAATAAAGGGAACAATATAGATGAAGTCTACAACGAGAATTGAAACAGGATAAACAAGGAATGCAGTAATAGAAAGCAGAAATAAAACAATACAAGGTAAACACTACTCACATCATGCATGATAATCGGGGATCTCTTGGTATCCCGAGGATCTCTTGGTATCCCGATTAATAATTTGGGGATCTCTTGGTATCCCAAGGATCTCTTGGTATCCTCAATAATAATCAGGGATCTCTTGGTATCCCTATCAATAATTCGGGGATTTTTTGGTATTCTGAGGATCTCTTGGTATCCTCAATAATTATTCGGGGATCTTTTAATATCTCGAAGATCTCTTGGTATCCTCAATAAATATATACACATGTTCCAAGGATTCCTTAGTGTACCGCACTCCCAATCTAGAAAATAAAATGTGCAGGGGAACTCCCGGGATACCATCCCGTAGTCCTGATTTAAAAAAACAATAACAACTTAAAATATCAAATAAATGCCAAACTCATAACAAATAATAGTAAATTCTAGCCTAACATACTTCATAGATTACAAACAAGGCAGTTTAAGCAAGTAGGCAAGTAAGTCAATTAACATGCTCATCTAACTAACAGAGGCTAAATTTGCAATTAGAGTAAAATAGGTAAGCAAGAAAACTCAATTTAAATACTCCAAATAAAAATGGATTTTTCAACAATTAGCTCAAGTACACACTCATCACCTCATGTACAAGGCTTTCAGTTACCAAATATCAAATCCTAAGGGACAAAGTCCCCACACAAGGTTAGACAAGCCACTTACATCGAACAAGTGCAACTCAACCCGAAACCACACTTTTGCCACGAGTATCCGACTCCAAATGGCTCAAATCTATTCAATAACATTTCATACCATAAATAATAATTTAAGTAATTGATTATACAATAAAATTCTAAGCTAATACGTGAAATTATGTAAAATGACCAAAATGCCCCTCGGTCCCACATCTTGGAATCGGATAAAATTTATATTTACAGAAACCCCGTACTCTCACGAGTCTAACCATATCAAAATTATCAAAATCCCATAATATTTCGACCCTCAAATCATCAATTATATACGATAGGGTTTTCTAAATTTTTCCACTAAATTCACCGATTAAATGCCAAAACTTGTAATAGATTCGAGTTATATAACTAAAATTAAGTTAAGAACACCCTCCCCTATTGTCCTCTGCAAAAATATCTTGATAAATTGCCTTAACCGAGCTCCAAATTGTCAAAAATGGAAAATGAGAAAGAAGTCCCATTTTCAGGACTTAACCTTCTACCCAAACATGTTTTCTGCTTCTGCGGTCATTTAACTGCTTCTGTGGTACTGCCTCTGTGGTTATAAGATCGCTTATGCGGTCTTTGTTGACCAGACTTGGGTCCGCTTCTGTAATGAAAATATCGCAGGTGCGAGATCGCTTTTGCAAAAACTCGTCCGCTTCTGCGAAAAAATGGAGGGAAGCCCAGCTTCCGCTTCTGTAGTGCCCAGGTCGCTTATGCGGCTCCCAAGCCACTTCTGCAGCTTTGCTTCTGTGGTTCCCAAGCTGCAGAAGCGAGAATACCAGAAGCTTTGCTGCTGCAACATTTAAAAAACTGAAAATGCCCCATTAAGCATCCGAAATACACCCGAGGCCCCTGGGACCTCAACCAAAAATACCAATACCTCCTAAAACATCATACAAACTTGATCCAATCATCAAAATGCCACAAAAAATGCCAAACTATCAAATTACATCGAATTCAAGCCTAAGTTCTTCTAAAACTTCCGAAACATGCATTCGATTAAAAACCTAATCAAATCTCATCCAAATGACCTGAAATTTTGCACATCCCAATTGACATGACGGAGCTGCTACAACTTCCGGAATTCTATTCTGACCCTCGGGTCAAAATCTCACTATCGGGCGGAAAACTTCAAAAATTCAAACTTCGGCATTTCAAACTTAAATTAGATACGAACTTTCAAAATTTATTCAGAACACTCTCACAACCCCGAAATCACCTAACGGACCTAACAGAACCATCAGATTTCCATTCTAAGGCCGTCTTCACACTGTTCCGACTGCGAACTATTTTCCAACACTTAAGCTCTCATTTAGGGACTAAGTATCCCAAAACTCTCCGAAACTCAACACTGAACATCCCGACAAACCAAAATAGCATAAATGAACTTTGGGTAAGTAGTTAATAGGGGGTCGGGGCATAAATTCTAAAAATGACCGACCAGATCATTACAATATCACATCTGAAGTTTAAAATTTTAAGAAAATATAATATGAAGTTGAACCCAGAAAAATGTACGTTTGGTGTGGCATCAGGTAAGTTTTTATGTTTTCTTATTTCTAACCGTGGTATTGAAGTAAATCCTACACAGATTAAGGCTATTGAATAAACCCAGAAGTACTCTCAAATAAGAAAGAAATTCAAAGATTGACAATGAGAATCGCAGCTTTGGGGAGATTTATTTCCAAATCATCGGAAAAATGTTTTAAGTTCTTCTCAAACCTTAAAAGGCAGGATCATTTTGAGTGGAATGAGGAGTGTCAACAAGTACTTAGGAATTTGAAAACTTTCTTATCAAATCCACCTTTGCTAGCAAAGCCAAAAGCTAGGGAAAAACTTTTCATCTACCTTGACATTTCAGAAGTAGCGGTAAGCGCTGTTTTGGTTCGAGAAGAACAAGGTAAACAATTCCCTATCTATTATGTTAGTAAATCTTTGTTAGATGCAGAGACACGGTATCAACAGTTAGTAAAACTAGCACTTGCTTTAATCATGGCATCTAGAAAGCTAAGACCATATCTTCAGTGTCATCCTATTGTTGTAGTAACTGCATACCCCTTACGCAATATATTTCATAACCATGAATTATCAGGGAGGTTAGCTAAATGGGCTATATAACTAAGTGATTAAGAAATTGCGTAACTACCTAGAACAACAATAAAGTCTTAGGTAATGGCAGATTTCGTGGTTGACTTTAGCCAATGGATGCAATTAGAAGCAGAAAAAGAAGTTCAGATACTTAATGGGGCTAATCCAGGAACATGGACCTTATTTACTGATGGCTCATCTAACACAAAAGGTGCATGATTAGGAATTATTTTAGTAACACCTGCGGGTGAAACTATTAGGCAAGCTATTAAATGTCATTCCATAACTAACAATGAAGCGGAGTATGAAGGTGTTGGCAGGTCTGAAATTGGTACGAGAACTTGGTATAAGTCAAGCTGTGATCAAGAGTGATTCTCAACTCGTGGTTAATCAAATGCTGGGGACTTACACGACTAGGTAAACAAGGATGCAACAATACTTGGACAAGGTACGGGAACTGATAAAGCAATTCCAAACTTGGAAGGTCATACAAATACCAAGAGATGAAAATGTTGAAACGGATGCCTTAGCTAATCTCCCATCTGCAACTGAAGTATCAAATGATGCAAACACCTCAGTTATACATTTATTTCACTCAATATTCGAACTTGATAAGAATGAGGTAAATTTTAATAATTTAACTTGGGATTGGAGGAACAAAATTGTTGATTTTTTACAGTATGGTACCGTCCCAGATAACAAGAGACAATCACATGCCCTTCAAAAAAAGGCTGCTCGTTACTGTTTAAAATAGGGGAATCTTTATCAAACAATGTTTGGTGGTCCCTTAGCAAGATGCCTCGGACCTTCTCAAATGGAATATGTAATGAGGAAAATACATGAGGGGCATTGCGGGAACCACACATGAGGAAGATCACCGGTAAGAACCTTGATTAGAGCAGGGTACTATTAGCCCAAAATGGAAGAAGAAGCAAAAATTTCGTGACTAAATGTTACAAATGCCAGCGATACGATAACAATATGCACAGACCAGCAAAATAGGGGATAGATATTGTAGGACCATTACCTCAAGCAAAATGACAGGAAAAGTTTCTGCTCGTTCTTACTGATTATTTCACTAAACAGGTGGATGAAGGAGCATTTAAACAGGTGCGAGAAAAGGAGGTCAAGGATTTCATTTGGCGTAATATTATTTGCCGATTCGGTGTACCGAAGGAAATCGTATGTGACAGTGGTTCTCAATTTATCAGACCTCAAGTCACAGAGTGTTACGACCCGGATTTTCCCCCAACATCGGGATCGTGATGGCGCCTACTCGTGGTAGCTAGGCAAGCCACTTTATTCACACTATCCTATATTTAGCAATATTTCATAATCAATTTAACAACCAAAACCATAACCTTAATTAAACAAGTGTGGAAGACATTATAAAAATAGTAATAAGCAGTTTCAAGGTAAAATAATATTGAAATCCTCTACCCAAGACGTGGAGTCACCAACTCATGAACTACTACATGAATACTACACAAAAAGGTCTGAAAGAAATATAACATAATCTGTTTGTCTCGAACAAGGAGACTACAGCTAATAACATAATGAAAAGAAGAGACGCCGGGCCTGCGGACGCCTGCAAGCTACCTCGGTCTCAAATATGATCGACTCCCACGCAAAAGATTTACTACTGCTGCTCCTGATCGAAACCTGGACCTGTGCAAAAACGCACAGAAGTGCAGTATCAGCACAATCGACCCCATGTGCTGGTAAGTGCCTGGCCTATCCCGGCGAAGTAGTGACAGGCCTAGGACCAGACACCCACATAAACCTGTGCAGTTCTATATATATGTACACCACAAGATAACAAGAAATAACCAAGTAACATTGCAACAAGGAATGTCATAGAAGAGCTCAACCATTAACAACAATCATTAAAATCAACAAGTAAAAACAAGTATAATGAGAAACAAGAAACGTCAAGTCAATGAAATAGCAAATAAAGTGCACGGCATCACCCTTCGTACTTTTACTCTCATCCTCACCAAATAAGCAAATAAAGTGCACGGCATCACCCTTCGTGCTTTTACTCTCATCCTCACTTCCATGGTACGGCATGATCCTTCGTACATGGTTTAATAACAAGGCACGGCATGATCCTTCGTGCATAATCAATAACATGGCATGACATTAACCTTCGTGCATAATCAATAACAAGGCATGGCATTTACCTTCGTGCATAAACAATAAATCAAGGCACGACATCACCATTCGTGCATTATCACTCTTCCTCACCCAAATAACAATCACAGTTAAGGGCAGAGATTGAAAACAATAAATCGTGAACCGTCCCGGCAAGGGACACAATAATCATCACAACAAAGTCCCGGCAAGGGAAATCAATATCTCACTTCACAACAAGTCCCGGCAAGGGAGAAGAATAAGAATTGTACAACCCGGCAAGGGTTCAACAATTTATCTTCAAATATGTATCACAACAAGTATCAACAACGACTCACGGTCATGCTAGACGCCGGTGTATGGATGCTCGTCACCACAGCCCATACATCGCACTCGATCACATAACACATAGCACATAATCCTATTCCCTCAAGCTAGGATAGAACAAACACTTACCTCTTGCCTTGAAGTCCAAATTACTCTTCAATTATAGCTTTTTCCCCGAAATTCCACTTTCAACTAGCTCGAATCTAATCACAATTGATTCTATTATATTAATAAATACTAATTATCTTAGTTTGAATGCTTAAAAATAGTTTTCTCAAAGTTTACCCCAAAATTTCCCAAAATGCCCTTGGCCCACGTGGTCGGAACACGGGGTTCGGACCAAAATCCGGTTACCCATTCCCCCACGAGTTCAAATATATGATTTGTTTCAAAATCGGACCTCAATTCGAGGTCCAATTGCCCAATTCATGAAAAACCTAGGTTCTACCCAAAAACATGGATTTCTACCATGAAAACCTTTGATTCTTATTGAAAAACATGTTTAATGTTGTTAGGAATTGAAAGAATTAAGTAAAAAGTGACTTACAATTGCTTTGGAGTGAATTTGGCCTTGAGTGCTCGTGTGTGGTGTGAGGGTTTTTGAAAAAGTGAAGAATGAACTGAAAAATTCGTTTAAGTATAGAATTACACAGTTGCGGATATCGCAATTGCGAACATTTGTTCGCAATTGCGAACGCTACAGGGTTGGGGACTGTCATGGTCGCATTTGCGACATAATGTTCGCATTTGCGAACAAGGCTGGATCAAGGGACCTTCGCATTTGCGACAAATGCTTCGCATTTGCGAAGCGAGGCTTAACACTGAAGGCCTCGCATTTGCGAGGTTAACTTCGCATTTGCGAAGCGATGCTCAACCCTGCCAACTTCGCATTTGCGAAGTATGGTTCGCATTTGCAAACCAAGGCCAGTCTGGGACTTCTCGCATTTGCGAGAAAATCTTCGCATTTGTGAAGCCAACAGCTGGGTGAAAAACCAGCAGTGTAAAAATTCAGAATTTGAACCAACGGCCTACCAAATCTTTACCCGAGCCCCCCGGGCTCCCAACCAAACATGTACACAATATCAAAAACACATTACTTGTTCGTGCAATCATATCGCCAATATAACATCGTTTTCATCAACTCAAGCCTCAAGTTCATGATTTTCATACTTTTGGTTTTCAAAACTTTCAAACTTGGAACTCAAGGTCCAAAACATATCAAACGACATCCAAATGTCACCAAACTTTGCAGAAAGCACATATATAATATTTAAGACTTGTACCGGGCGTCGGAACCAAAATACGAACCCGATACCATGGTCAATTAATTCATTTTCCTTTAATAGTTACAGCAAAAATAATTTCACAGAAAAATTCATAACTTGGGCTCTAGGCCTCAGAATTCGACTCCGGACACATGTCCAAGTCCCATATTTTCCTACGGACCTTCCGGGACCATCCATCCGTTCTCGGGTCCGGGTCCGTTTACCAAAAATGTTGACCAAAGTCAACCATATCAATATTAATATTATTTTTCTCCAAATTTCTCATAGAATTCATATTTTCTATCACAAAATCTTTTCGGCTACATGCCTGGATCATGCACGTAAATCGAGGCAACATAGAATGTAGTTTTTAAGGCCTCGGAAGTGTAGAACAAGCGAGGAAAACAAGTGATGACCCCATTGGGTCGTCACACAGATTCTTCTTAGAGTTGGCAAATAAAAAGGATTATGTCTACACCTATCATCTAGTGGATAATGGGCAAGCAGAATCAACAAATAAGGTCATAATCAACAATTTAAAGAAGCGATTAAAGAAGTCATAGGGTAATTTGCCTAAAATGTTACCCGGAGTTTTATGGGCATATCATACAACAACAAAAACGAGCACAGATGAAATGCGCTTCTCTTTAGTTTATGGAGCTGAGGCACTAATCCCGGTTGAAACAGGATAACCAAGTACAAGATTCTCACAAGCAACACAAGAGTCAAATGATGAAGAGATGCGGGTCAATTTGGACTTATCGGAAGGCAGGAGAGAAACTGTGTTAATAAGAATGGCAGCACAAAAACAAATGATCGAACGATATTACAACGGGATAGCTCACCTGAGATACTTCAAAATTGGGGACTTCGTACTGTAGAAAGTTTTTCAATCTACAAAGGCAGCCAATGCAGGTAAACTAAGCCCAACCTGGGAAGGACCCTATAGAGTTCGTGATATTGTAGGAAAAAGGGGCATATGAATTGGAAACAATGGGCGGGAAGGTGTTTCCTTCACATTGGAATGATGTTCATTTGAAGAGATACTACTTCTAATGAAAAACCCACGGTCAGGTATCAACATGTTAAATTTTATTTTTTGAATTATTAAAATTTTACTAACGATTTTAGATGATAAGAAAAGCGGTAACCTATACTAAATGAAGAGTCACGACCTGTAAGGCAAAACGGAAAAAACTAAAATTCCTGGCCAGGGTTACAATTATTCTGATATAAATATAAATGGGATAAGCAGTCTTCATCTATAATCGCACCTCCAAGTCCCGTATGTATTTCCTTTTCAGGAAAAGGACCAAAGAGACTATCAAGTGCTCGAGGCTTCATACTTCAACACTCAAACACTTGGGGGACTACATAGTATACACAGTCACATGTATAAAATGGCAAAGAAGATTGAGGAAAAATCAATCAAGCCTAGAAGAGTCAAGTGCGGGGTGAAAGTCATAAAGTCATGGCATCCATCATAGTATTCTTTCCCATGAGAATAATGGAGTCACCTCTCAAACCCTTCCTAATATTTTAAAGCTAAAGGGACCTAGTGTACCTCAATACAGTTAGGGTAAAGACCATATACTAAAACGGGTTATAAGGAAAAATCCTGTATCTATTGTTCTTCTTTTGTATAAATTTGTTACAAGGAAAACAGTTACGAGAAAGTTATATATGTAACTCAAATACATGTAAAGTATTACTCAAAACTTATTAAGGTTCAGAAATAAAAACTTGTCAAAGTTATTTAAAAAACATGTGTGTTTCTATTTCAGTTATCGTATGATAACACCATTATGAAGTTGAGACGTTTTCTTCATTAAGTGTCAAAATATAAAATATCCCTCTTTTATAAAACTCATGTTATTTATTCATAAGATTATGTAACGACCCGACCGGTCGTTTTAGAAAATTACGCCCCAATCCCTAATTTAACTGTTCCCCTAAGTTCATTTCTGCTATTGTGGGTTGCCGGGAGAGTCGGTTCTGAAAATTTAAGCATTTTGGGACACTTAGTCCCTAAATAAGAGCTTTGAAGCTAGAAAATGGCCCGTAGCCGAAACAGTGTTAAGACGATCTTGGAATGGAAATCCGATGGTTCCATTAGTTCCGTTAGGTGATTTCGGGGTTGGGAGCGCGTTCGGAATGTATTTTGGAGGTCCGTAGCTCAATTAGGCTTGAAATGCCGAAGGTTGAAATTTTGGCGAATCCGAACGATAGGTGAGATTTTGATTCGGGGGTCGGAATGGAATTCCGACAATTTCTGTAGCTTCGTTATGTGAATTTGGATATGTCCGCAAAGTTTCAGGTCATTCGAACGTCGTTTGTTTGGGTTTTAGATCGAATGTGCAATTCGGAAAGTTTTAAGAAATTTAGGCTTGAATTCGATGTGAATTATGGGTTTTGATGTTGTTAGACGTGTTTTTATGATTTGAACGAGTTCATATCGTGTTTTGGAGTATGTTGGTGGTTTTCGTTGGGGTCCCGGGAGCCTCGGGATGAATTCGGGGGTCCAAACGGATCAATTTGTGCCAAAAGGCACTGCTGTTCTGCTGCAATAACTGCAGAACAATTTTGCTCTCCGCGATCGCAAAGATGGCCATGCGATCGCGTAAGGGAGAAATCCTGAGCTCTGCGATCGCGAAGTAAAGCCTGCGATCGCGTAAGTCTGGAGGTTGAACCAGTGCGATCGCGTGAGGGAGTATGCGATCGCGTAGGGTATTGGTCGGAAGCAGTGCGATCGCGTGAGGGAGTATGCGATCGCGTAGGGTAGTTGGGGAGCCGGACGAGTTTGTTCTTCGCGATCGCGTTAGTACGTTTGCGATCGCGTAGTGTTGCTGAGTTGTTCACTACGATCGCGTCCAGGGTCACGCGTTCGCGTAGAGGAAAATTAGGCCGCCCATATTTTGTGCATCGCGATCGCAAGCCCAGTGCTGCGATCGCGTAGAGTAAAATGGCCTGGCAGTAACTTTAAGTCCAGAACATTTCGGTCGCGGCCTAACACACCAAAATCGCCATTGTTGAGCTCCAAGAGAGGATTTTGAAGGGGAAACGCTGGGATATCGTCGGGAAATCATCGGGGGTAAGTTTCTTGACCTTAATTCGTTGGTTTATCATGAAATCCGTGATTATTTCACTGAAATTGGAAGATTAAAGGTGGGTTTGAGCCCTAGGCCTAAATGTTAGAAAATCTCCGATTTGAGTGGGCAAATGGAGTCCGATTTTGGTAAATTTTATAGGCCTAGACTCGTATTGAGATAAGGAACCCGAATATATAATTTTCGTGATTTTTCGATAAGCGTACCGAAAGTCGGGTTTTGGCAACTTGTGGGTTTTTGGCGTATTTTGAGTTGTTTTGATCGGGTAATGCCCAATTGACCTATTTTGATGTGATTCTATTGATTTTTATCAGATTCTACACTTGTGGAGGCCGACATTCGCGGCAAGAGAGTTGTTTCATAGCGGTTTTGTACCGGAGTCGAGGTAAGTGGCTTGTCTAACCTTGTGTGGGGGAATTTTCACCCCTAGGATATTATGTGATAGTTTAAATGCCTTGTACACGAGGTGACGGGCGTGTACATGCGCTGGTTGTTGAACACGTACTTTATTTAAAATGTTCGATGAGCGATATTTCTGTCTTTGGCTGTTGATTTGATATTTTTACCCGGTAGTGGTTAGAAGAGCATGATTAGGTAGCACTTAACTGTTTAGTTGCCTAATTGCCTTATTTGAACTCCTTGTTAATTATTGGCACTATTTTTCGGTGAAGTTATAGTTAAGCATAATTATTCTCTCTGTGGATTCCTTTATTGGCTGTGCTTGTGGACTGCGGGTTCGATTCCCGGAGACCCAGGGCTGTGGGTTCGATTCCCAGAGACCCGGCGTGATATTGGTAGGGACTGCGGGTTCGATTCCCGGAGATCCTGAGATTTATTGAAATGTGGACTGCGGGTTCGATTCCCGGAGATCCTGAGATTTATTGAGATGTGGACTACGGGTTCGATTCCCGGAGATCCTGAGATTTATTGAGATGTGGACTACGGGTTTGATTCCCGAGATCCCGAGTTATTGGTAGGGACTACGGGTTTGATTCCCGAGATCCCGAGTTATTGGTAGGGACTGCGGGTTCGATTCCCGGAGATCCTGAGTTATTGAGATATTATTGAGACATGGGCTGCGGGTTCGATTCCCGGAGACCCAGAGGTACTGAGAATGGGACTGTGGGTTCAATTCCCGAGATCCTGAGTTATTAGTAGGGACTACGGGTTCGATTCCCGAGATCCAGAGTTATTGGTAGGGACTGCGGGTTCGATTCCCGGAGATCCTGAGTTATTGATTATTTATTGAGACATGGGCTGCGGGTTCGATTCCCGGAGACCCGGAGGTACTGTCAATGGGACTGTGGGTTCGATTCCCACAGGTCCTGGACTGGTTTTATTGAGTTGACTATTTGTTGTTAGCTTAATTGTAGACGATTGCAGTAATTATTTATTGTTGTTAATTTCGGAAATTATTATCATTTAAACTACTTATTATTGTTATTATCATTATATTATTTGTTTCTCAGTAGGGCCCTGACCTTCCTCGTCACTACTCCATCGAGGTTAGGCTTGGCACTTACCGAGTACCGCCGTGGTGTACTCATGCTACTCTTCTGCACACTTTTGTTGTGCAGATCCAGGTACATCAGGACAGGCTTATATCAGGTGATTCAGCAGCGCTTTGGGAGACCTCGAGGTATGATCTGCTACGTCCGCGGATCTGGAGGCCTTCCTTCTATTCTAGTGCTAGTAGATGTCTTTCCTTCATTCCGTTGTTAGATACTCCTTTTACATAGAGCCACAATTGTATAATCTCTTTTAGTCTGTGTTACCCGTGGGATTCCGGGTCTTGGTAGTGTTTTAAACAGCGTATTTGACCGGTGTATGTGCCAAGCGGCACGGATTGCATTCCTTTCATCTTATTTTCCGCTAATTCTTATTAAATATTCATAAACTGGTATATTCCACAACGTGTTAGGCTTACCTAGTCGTGGGGACTGGGTGCCATCACTATTGGTGAACTAGGATCGTGACAAGTTGGTATCAAAGCACTAGGTTCATAGGAGTCACGGGACACAGACCGGTTACTTAGAGTCTCGCTGATCGATACGGAGATGTCTGTATTTATCTACGAGGGGCTATGTAACTGTTTAGGAAACTCTTCATTTCTTTGGATTCCTTGTCATGCGACATTTTTGGCATCAAAATCTAAACTATTGATTTCTATTCTCTCACAGATGGTGAGGACACGAGCTACTCACGACGATCAGGTACCCGCGCCCCCTGTTGCCGCCGTCAGAGGTCGGGGCCGAGGTAGAGGACAAGGACGCGCCCGAGGTGCAGCCACAGCACTCGCGCGCGCTGCCGCTGAGGTGCCACAGGTAGACCAGGTTGGAGCGCAGGCACCCGGTACACCGACTACAGCTGCTACTACTCTAGCACTACAGGAGACCCTGGCCCAGTTCATGAGTATGTATACCACTTTAGCTCAGGCAGGACTGCTTCCTCTTGTCGCAGCTACATCTCAGGCCGGGGGAGGGGCCCAGACTCCCGCAGCCGTTACACCGGAGCAGCGTGTGCCAGTGGGACATGTTCCAGATGTTTTGGTTATGCCTCCTGCCGCCCCAGCACAACCGGGAGGTGGACCAGCTGCCTCTGAGGACGAGCAACGTAGATTGGAAAGGTTCAAGAAATATGACCCTCCAGTGTTTAGTGGTTTGACTTCAGATGATGCATTGGGTTTTCTAGAGGAGTGTCATCATATTCTTCGTACTATGGGGATTGTGGAGACCAGCCGGGTTTCCTTCACTGCTTTTCAGTTTCGTGGGGCCGTTTATGATTGGTGGCGCACGTATGAGTTGGATAGTCCAGAGGAGTCTGCTTCATTGACTTGGACGCAGTTTTCAGATCTGTTTTTGAGGGAGTTTGTTCCACAGAGCCTTAGGGATTCTTGGCGCTCGGAGTTTGAGCGGTTGCGACAGGGCTCCATGTCAGTATCGGAGTATGCTATCAGTTTCACCCGTCTAGCTAGGCATGCACCGGCTTTGGTAGCCACGGTTCGGGAGAGAGTGCGGAGATTTATTGAGGGCCTTGTTCCGCCTATCCGATCCAGCATGGCCAGAGAGCTTGAGACAGATATATCTTATCAGCAGGCAGCTAGCATTGCCAAGAGGATCGAGAGTATGCTCCCTAGAGAGCGGAGAAAGAGAGAGGCCAAGAGGTCTCGTAAGTCGGGCCATTTCTCCGGTACCCGCACTTCATCAGCCGGTCATTTTGGCAGGGGTTATTCCGGCCGACCAGTTCACTCAACATTGCCCGCAGCCGGTAGTACCCCGGCTCTTCCAGCACCTCGGGAGCCTTATTATGCTCCCCCGGTTTCCGGTGCACCTCCTGCGCGGGGTCCTTCCGGGGGTTAGACTAGTGGGGGTGAGGCCGGTCGATCTCAGCCACCGTGTCCTCCCACAGCTTGCTTTGGGTGCGGGGATACTCGCCATCCGGTTAGGGAGTGCCCCAGGCGTAGGAGAGGAGCACCTCATCAGTCATCACAACATCCGCGTGGTTCTCAGGGCCAGCATGCTATCATTCCAGCACCAGCTGCCACTCCACCTGCCCAGCCAGCCAGGGGCGGGGGTCAGGGTTCTAGAGGCCGCCCTCGAGAGGGGGGACAGGCCAGATTCTATGTTATTCCTGATCGCGATGCGGCTGTTGCATCTGACTCTGTTATCACAGGTATTATTCTGGTTAGTCACAGGGAGGCATCGATTCTATTCGACCCTGGTTCCACTTTTTCATATGTGTCTTCTTACTTTGCTTCTCATCTGGGTGTGCCTCGGGATTCTTTGAGTGCCCCCATTTATGTTTCCACTCCGGTGGGTGATTCTTTGGTCGTGGACCGTGTATATCGGTCGTGTTTGGTTACCATTTGTGATTTTGAGACCAGAGCGGATCTATTGTTGCTCGGGATGGTCGATTTTGATATTATTCTGGGCATGGACTGGTTGTCGCCCCATTATGCTATTCTTGATTGTCACGCCAAGACCGTGACGCTGGCTATGCCAGGCATTCCACGTATTGAGTGGAGTGGTACTCTAGATCACACCCCTAGCCGTGTTATTTCTTTTCTCAGAGCTCAGCGTATGGTTGAGAAGGGGTGTGCTGCTTATCTAGCCTATGTGCGGGACGTCGGTGTTGACACTCCCTCTATTGATTCTGTTCATGTGGTATGTGACTTTGTTGATGTATTTCCAGCTGATCTTCCGGGCATGCCGCCCGACAGAGATATTGACTTTGCTATTGACTTGGCAATTGATTCACGTCCAAGCAACGGTCGTAGTCAATATAACTTGGTTTAATAAGTCCAAGATCGATCCCACAGAGAATTAACCTATCAATCACAATTTTCACAACCCAAGAGTACTTACGAATCAAGTTCCCAAAAGTTTGAGTATCTTTGTGTATGATTTTCGAATAGCTAGTTTGCAAGAATTAAAGAATGCTTTAAAAGAAAGAATTGAATGTTGAATGAAATAATATAGAGAAAGACTAAGGTATTGATTTCCCTATTGACGGAATCCCTTATCGTTATGCTCATACAAATTGTTAATATATTCTATCAATCATGAACGCTATGTGTATCGTAACCCTCTCCCGAGCAATTACAATAATTTACTAGTGCACTCTCCCGAGCTACCCTAGCTAGCTTTAATTTGAATAGTTCACTTTAGATTGCACCCAAGACTTCGTTATTCCTAATCCCGTCTTTACGCCTAAAATTATAGATTCCTCTAATAACCTAGGTGTGGTGTTGTTCAACAATAAACCTAAATATGCACTCTTTTCCAAGTTATGCACACTAAATAGGCACCGCTAATTGGGACGTCTACCAATTAACTACAATAAGAATGAAGTTGAACAAATAGAAATCTAAATCACAATTTGTACTCACATAAACGATAAGTTCATCAATCAATAGATTCCATCAAAACCTTAGAAAAGAATTTAGCTACTCATGCTTGAAGAAACAAGAATAATAATTGAAATCATAAAGAATTGCTTGATAAAAATAAAGAAAGAGTTTTGAGAGGAATCTCTCCAACTAAACCTTGCAAAAGTATTGAAGAAAATAAAGTACATGCCTCTATGGGGCAAACTAGGAGTTTATATAGAGGTTTTAGGGCTTAAAAACTAAGTTTGAGTCCAATTGGGATTTGCTGCAGCGGTGACTTCCGCGGTTCGTTCACGGCCGCGGATGGACCGCGAACAGTAAAACTTCAGAGAGCCAGTTTTTCCGCGGTTCATCCGCGGTCGCGGAGAAACCGCGGTTTTTCACCCTGTTCCGTTGCGAATTTGGAAAAACGCAAAACATGAAAGTTGTAGCCCTTTGAATTATCTTTCCAACCATATATTATGGAGCCAAAATGGAGATCTGAACGAAAAGTTATGTCAAATGTACTAAACGGTGCACAATATGCCTCATCCATTCTTCGCTTGTTCGACACTTATCAAATTTGACCCCCGAACTCGATCCCGGCTTAATTCCTTGAGCTTTTACTCAGACTTCAAAGCTCCAAATCACTTAAATTCATTCCATAACATCCATATAACTCGGAATCACACCTTTCCGGCTACTTTCAACATAAGTTCTTGACTTGTACCACTTTTTGGCCTTTTTCACCATCTTTTGACTCCAAAACTTGCTCTTTTAGTCTTCATTAGCTCAAGTGTACCTATAACACACTAAGAACACTAATAAAAGTATTTTGTCATCATAAACAATATCAAAACAACAATAAAGCGTGATTATTTAGGGCATTAATATAGTCAAATTCACCTATTATCAATACCCCACACTTAAACCTTTGCTCGTCCTCGAGCAACCTTAATCACACTTTAGGCCAATTTTATTTATGTCTCCCCCAATTATGTCACAAAAAGCTATTTTTCATGATTAACCTAAGATATGCACAATCCTTACCTAACCGTAAACTCTCATGCCAACACATTATTGCTTACTCTAATTATTACCAAAAACTTGCAAATTTACCTTCTTCCTCTTGAGTTACATGCTCTCACCAAATTTATTGAGAGAAGTTCCCACACATAAACAATGAAGAACATAGAACTTATAAATATCGGAAAATTCACTCACTCTCAACAAAGAACATTCATATGCATACAGACACACCATAGGCTTGCCCCTAGTGTAATACTCCACTAATCGAGTTATTCAATCATAAATCAAGAGGTCTTTAAGGGTTGTAATGTAGGCTACGGGACGGGTAGGATACTTTTGGGTATAGTGACTAGCCTCCCTAAGCACTTTTCTTTTCTTTTTCACAACTTTCCCTTTTAGTTTTCTTTTCTTCCTTATGTCTCCCATAAACATTTATTCGCCTTTATTTGCTTTTAATCCCCATTTTCCTTTGTTGGTGTAACCGGCCTTTTTAGTTTTTTTTTCATATATACATTGATATAGCTCTTTTTCTCATTGCTTTGCACACATTTGCATTATTTTGGCCAATTCACTATTTTCTACCATTCATTCTTGATTTTCCCTTTTCAATTTCCCTTCACCACACACTTAAACTTTTGCATATTCATTACAATACAAGTGCTTCTAAGAGGTAAATTAGAACAAAATATAATAATTTTGAAGAACATTCAAGGGTTATCAAAGAATAGGCTTTAAGCTCAAAGGGGTTAACTAAGCTATAATGTACGGGTGAATTCATGTCTATTGATATATGGGGTTACACAAAGAAATGCCTCTATCCTTTCTACAACCGAACAACTTCTATTTCGCTTTGCAAACACACAGGGCAAGTTCTAGGCATCATGTACAACATACAATGTAAGTAAAAACCTCACACACACATGGCATACAACTCAATTGGAATCCGGTTTATCTACAAAATCCTATCAATGTTCAAGCAAGCATTACTTGTGCAATTTAAGGCATATTGAGATTCTACAATCAAGCTTAGAAGATACATTCTCAAGTTCAATTTATGCTTTCGCTAATGTGCATATTCGGGGTTACATGTTGCCCTTTTACCTCTAATCCTAAGAAAAGAAAGGAAGAAAAGAGAAAAAATCTACCTAACCCGGTTCAAATAAAAACCCTTGGAAAAGAACCGTGGTCAAAAGAAAAACCAAGGGGGAATGATACATTACCTATAAAAAGAAAATAAAAGAAAGAAAAATTCCTACGTGGACTACTTCTATTTTTGGATTTTTAAAATTTTCTGATTTTTTTGTATTTTTATTATTTTATATTACTTACTACACTAATATATACATCATGTACAAGATAAGTTTCCCACCCCACACTTAAAAATATGCCATGTCCTCATGGCATAATAATACATGTATAGCACAGAAGGGTGAGACAACTTACCTGGGATCTACCCCGTGTCTAGCCACTTTATCACTTTCTTTTTCATCCTATCCTTCATATTCGGTTTTAGCCTTCTTTTGCGTTTCCTGGAAGGTTTGTGCCCCTCTTCTCGGAGAATCTTGTGCATGCAGTATGCAAGGCTGATCCCCTTTATGTCTGCCATGGTCCACCCAATGGCAGTCTTGCATTCTTTTAGTACCTGTATAAGCTTTTGAGCCTGCACATCTAACAAACTAGATGAGATAATAACAGGTAAAGTGGAGTTAGGGCCTAAATACTCATACCTGAGGTGTGATGGTAGTGGTTTAAGTTCAAGCTTCGGTGGCTCTTCTATGGATGGCTTTGCTGGTAGGTTTTCTCTTTTTCTAGGTGTAGGGGTTCGAATTCGATCTCTCGCTTCCAAAATCCCTTGCCTTCCAAAGATAATACCCATTCAGCCAAACTTTCACCATTTACCTCTTCCATGTTCATCAGGCATGCTTGCAGTGGATCTTCGATAGTCAATTCTGCGTCGTCGGTTTCCACTATCACATCAACCGCATCAACTAGAGAGCAATTTGCGAACTCACTAGGGTGCCTCATGGATTTTTGTACATTGAAGATGATCTCCTCGTCATTCAACCTCATCTTGAGTTCCCCAGTTTCACAATCAATTATGGCTCTCCCAGTGGCTAGGAATGGTCTTCCCAGGATTATGGGAATTTCTTCGTCGACCTTGCAATCAAGAATAATAAAATCGGCGGGAAACACGAACTTCCCAACCTGGATTAGCACATCATCTATAATACCAAATGGACGCTTAAATGTCCTGTCAGCAAGCTGTAAAAGCATAGAGGTAGGTCTGGCTCTCCCAATACCTAACCTCTTATAGATAACTAAGGGCATGAGATTAATGCTTGCCCCCAAATCACATAAAGCCTTAGTAAAGGCATAATTCCCTATAGTGCATGGGATGGTGAAACTACCTGGATCAGATAGCTTCTCAGCAATGGGTCTGGAAACCACTGCACTACAAGTCCGTGTGAGTGTAACTGTGGCCAAGTCTTGGAAATCAAATTTCCGCGACATTAAATCCTTCATCATCTTAGCATAACCAGGCATTTCTTTTAAAGCTTCAATTAATGGAATGTTTACCTGGATTTGCTTGAGCATCTCGAAGAACTTTTTGTATTGTTCCTCTTTTTGGTGTTTGGCCAACCTTTGGGGGAATGGTGGTGGAGGCCTCTTCTTCCCGGTGACTTGGGATTTATCTTTGTCTATCGCTTTCTCATCAATCTGCTGCTCTACCTTTTCAATTACTTTTTCCGCTCCCTGTTGTGCTTCTTTATTTTCAGCAATTGGCTGGATTGTGGCTTTTGTCAATCCTGTGGATTCATCCAGTTCAATGGGCAATGGCGTAGGTGTCTCAGCCTGTCTGTCAATATTTTCACTTTCATTCTCAGCATCAAGATCTCTACCGCTTCTCAGAGTCACTGCCATTATTTGCTTTGGGATTTGGTCCTTTGGGTTCGTTTGTGTATCTGCAGGTAATGTCCCTTGAGGACGGTTGTTGAGAGACATAGCAATCTGCCCCATCTGCACTTCCATATTTTTGATCGCTGCATCATGTGCATCTATTCTTTCATTGGTCTTAGCATTTGACCCGATTACCTGCTGCATCATAGCTTTCAATTCTGCAAACCCATCGTCATGTCTACCCCCATGCTGTGGTGGAGGTGGATAATATCCCTGCTGCTGATTGCCAAAATTCTGAGGTCTAGGATATGGAGCCATGTTGTGTGGTGGCCTCATACCTGCTGTATTGAATTGTGGCTGGGGAGGTCTGTATTGCATTGGAGCCTGTTGGCCCCAGTTTTGATTACCTTGTCGCTGTCCTCCATAGTTAGCCACATAGTTCATATCTTCATGCTGATGATGATGTTCTTGGTCTGCAGCCCATGGATTACCTATGGGTTGGCTAATGCAAGATGTGCATAAACCACCATTGGTAGTGTCTACAATGTGAACTTGCTGCTTAACCCCTGATTCTTCCACTTTCTTTGTCAGGATGCTCATTTGTGTCAGTAAAGTTGCCACGTTCTCCTCCAGAGTGTTGGATGGATCCAGAGGTACAGAGTGTACTACTGGTGTGATAGAAGCATTCCTGGACATCCACCCGGAATTTTGAGCCATCTTGTCTAGCAAATTTTGGCCTCTCTCCAAGTCTTGCTCAGAAAAGCCCCACCTGCTGAAGCATCTACATTGTTCTTCATGCTGTCTGAAAGTCCCATGTAGAACCTTTGACCCAACATCTGTTCGGGAATCCCATGGTGAGGACACATAACAAGCATGCCTTTGAATCTCCCCCAAGTTTCATGTAGTGTTTCCAATGGTTTTTGTTTGAAGCTCACAATCTCATCAATTTGTTGAGTTGTTTTATTGGGTGGATGAAACTTGTTGTGGAATTGTTTGACTAACTCATCCCAAGTTGCAATGGAGTTTATTGGGAGTGAGTTTAGCCATATCTGTGCTGCTCCTGTAACTGAGAATGGAAAAAGTAGTAATCTGATAGCTTTCGGAGTTACATTCGGTTGTCTTTGTGTTTTGCATATTGATAGAAAGTTCTTGAGGTGCTGCTGTGGATCTTCAACCTGAGACCCAGAGAATAATCCCTTGTTTTGCAACAAGTGAAGCATGTTGTTGGTAATCTGGAAAGACTCAGCTTGAATTGCTGGCACAACGATGGCAGTTGCCAAATTATCCGCTGTGGGTTGTGCCCAGTCGAACAATGCACCTTCTTGTGCCTCCTGTGCCTCTTGCATGTTTAGCCCGGCTTGCTGGTTTTGAGCGTTCATGTCACCCATGTCGAAGTCTAGTTTGATTGGTTGTTGAGATTGTTGAATTTGTTTGATGGCTTTGTTACGTGCCCGGAAGGTTTGCTCGGGGTCTGAGAGTCCTTCAATTAGTTCTCCAGTCCTTGCAGATTTTCTAGGCATGCACCTGAATACCCAAATCAACAAACGTCAAAATATTCAATGTAGAGTGTAGAAAGAACCTGAATACACAAGAATCTTGAAGTTCTGGCAATGGCAATTGATAATTCCGTTAATTCCCCGACAACGGCGCCAAAATTGATTCACGTCCAAGCAACGGTCGTAGTCAATATAACTTGGTTTAATAAGTCCAAGATCGATCCCACGAGAATTAACCTATCAATCACAATTTTCACAACCCAAGAGTACTTACGAATCAAGTTCCCAAAAGTTTGAGTATCTTTGTGTATGATTTTCGAATAGCTAGTTTGCAAGAATTAAAGAATGCTTTAAAAGAAAGAATTGAATGTTGAATGAAATAATATAGAGAAAGACTAAGGTATTGATTTCCCTATTGACGGAATCCCTTATCGTTATGCTCATACAAATTGTTAATATATTCTATCAATCATGAACGCTATGTGTATCGTAACCCTCTCCCGAGCAATTACAATAATTTACTAGTGCACTCTCCCGAGCTACCCTAGCTAGCTTTAATTTGAATAGTTCACTTTAGATTGCACCCAAGACTTCGTTATTCCTAATCCCGTCTTTACGCCTAAAATTATAGATTCCTCTAATAACCTAGGTGTGGTGTTGTTCAATAATAAACCTAAATATGCACTCTTTTCCAAGTTATGCACACTAAATAGGCACCGCTAATTGGGACGTCTACCAATTAACTACAATAAGAATGAAGATGAACAAATAGAAATCTAAATCACAATTTGTACTCACATAAACGATAAGTTCATCAATCAATAGATTCCATCAAAACCTTAGAAAAGAATTTAGCTACTCATGCTTGAAGAAACAAGAATAATAATTGAAATCATAAAGAATTGCTTGATAAAAATAAAGAAAGAGTTTTGAGAGGAATCTCTCCAACTAAACCTTGCAAAAGTATTGAAGAAAATAAAGTACATGCCTCTATGGGGCAAACTAGGAGTTTATATAGAGGTTTTAGGGCTTAAAAACTAAGTTTGAGTCCAATTGGGATTTGCTGCAGCGGTGACTTCCGCGGTTCGTTCGCGGCCGCGGACGGACCGCGAACAGTAAAACTTCAGAGAGCCAGTTTTTCCGCGGTTCATCCGCGGTCGCGGAGAAACCGCGGTTTTTCACCCTGTTCCGTTGCGAATTTGGAAAAACGCAAAACATGCAAGTTGTAGCCCTTTGAATTATCTTTCCAACCATATATTATGGAGCCAAAATGGAGATCTGAGCGAAAAGTTATGTCAAATGTACTAAACGGTGCACAATATGCCTCATCCATTCTTCGCTTGTTCGACACTTATCAAATTTGACCCCCGAACTCGATCCCGGCTTAATTCCTTGAGCTTTTACTCAGACTTCAAAGCTCCAAATCACTTAAATTCATTCCATAACATCCATATAACTCGGAATCACACCTTTCCGACTACTTTCAACATAAGTTCTTGACTTGTACCACTTTTTGGCCTTTTTCACCATCTTTTGACTCCAAAACTTGCTCTTTTAGTCTTCATTAGCTCAAGTGTACCTATAACACACTAAGAACACTAATAAAAGTATTTTGTCATCATAAACAATATCAAAACAACAATAAAGCGTGATTATTTAGGGCATTAATATAGTCAAATTCACCTATTATCAGGCACTCAGCCCATTTTTATTCCACCGTACCGTATGGCTCCTCCTGAGTTAAAGGAGTTGAAGGATCAGTTACAGGAGTTATTGGGCAAGGGTTTTATTCGACCCAGTGTTTTGCCTTGGGATGCTCCTGTATTGTTTGTGAAGAAAAAAGACGGTTCTATGCGTATGTGTATTGACTATCGTCAGCTGAACAAGGTTACAATGAAGAACCGGTATCCTTTGCCCCGTATTGATGATTTATTTGACCAGCTACAGGGCGCACATGTGTTTTCTAAGATTGATTTGCGCTCCGGGTATCACCAGCTAAAGATTCGGGAGCCAGATATCCCGAAGACTGCCTTCAGGACTCGGTATGGTCACTACGAGTTCCTCGTGATGTCTTTTGGGCTGACTAATGCCCCAGCAGCCTTTATGCATTTGATGCACAGTGTGTTCAGGCCTTATCTGGACTCGTTCGTGATTGTTTTCATTGATGATATTCTAGTATATTCCCGGAGTCGGGAAGAGCACGAGCAACATTTGAGGATAGTGCTTCAGATTCTGAGGGAGAAGCAGCTATATGCCAAGTTCTCTAAATGTGAATTCTGGTTGAGTTCAGTGGCATTTTTGGGCCACGTGGTGTCGAGTGATAGTATTCGAGTAGATCCGAGGAAGGTGGAGGCCGTGCAGAGTTGGCCCAGACCCTCCTCCGCTACTGAGATTCGCAGTTTCCTTGGTTTGGCGGGCTATTACCGTCGTTTCGTAGAGGGGTTCTCTTCGATTGCAGCACCTATGACTAGATTGACCCAAAAGGGTGCCCCTTTTCAGTGGACAGACGAGTGTGAGGCGAGCTTTCAGAAGCTCAAGACAGCTTTGACTTCGGCCCCTATATTGATGCTGCCTACAGGTTCGGGGTCCTATACTGTATATTGTGATGCCTCACGAGTTGGACTCGGTGCGGTATTGATGCAGGACGGTAGGGTGATTGCCTACGCGTCGAGACAGCTGAAGGTGCATGAGAAGAATTACCCTGTTCATGATTTGGAGCTAGCCGCCATTGTTCACGCCTTGAAAATTTGGCGTCATTATTTATATGGGGTTCCTTCTGAGATCTACACTGATCACCGGAGCTTGCAGCACTTGCTTAAGCAGAAGGACCTGAATATGCGTCAGAGGAGATGGTTGGAACTACCGAAGGACTATGATATTACTATTCTCTATCATCCGGGCAAGGCTAATGTGGTTGCTGATGCCTTGAGTCGTCGGGCAGAGAGTTTGGGGAGTTTAGCATATCTACCGGCTTCGGAGAGGCCTATGGCGATGGATGTTCAGGCTTTGGCCAGGCAGTTTGTTAGACTGGATCTTTCGGAGCCCAGCCGGGTTCTAGCCTGTGTGGTTTCTCGGTCTTCTCTATTTGATCGCATCAGGGAGCGTCAGTTCGACGACCCTCATTTGCTTGTCCTTCAGGATAGAGTTCGGCGTGGTGATGCTCGAGATGTTACCATCGGGGACGATGAAGTCATGAGGATGCAGGGGCGTATCTGTGTGCCCAATATAGATGATCTTCGAGAGCTGATTCTAGCAGAGGCCCATAGTTCGCGGTATTCCATCCATCCGGGTGCCGCGAAGATGTATCAGGACTTGAAATAGCATTACTGGTGGAGGCGGATGAAAAGGGATATAGTTGATTATGTTTCCAGATGCCTCAACTGCCAGCAGGTGAAGTATGAGCATCAGCGTCCGGGTGGATTGATGCAGCAGATTGAGATTCCCGAGTGGAAATGGGAGCGCATTACCATGGACTTTGTATCCGGACTTCCACGGACGGTTAGGAAGTTTGATTCTATTTGGGTCATTGTGGATCGGCTGACCAAGTCCGCCCATTTTATACCGGTGAGCACTACATATTCATCGGAGCGACTGGCGGAGATCTATATCAGGGAGATAGTTCGGCCGCATGGTATCCCAGTGTCCATCATTTCAGATAGAGGCACTCAGTTCACTTCACGGTTCTGGAGAGCTGTACAGCAGGAGTTAGGTACTCGGGTGGAGCTGAGCACAGCGTTTCATCCCCAGACTGATGGTCAGTCCGAGCGCACTATTCAGATTTTGGAGGATATGCTCCGTGCGTGCGTGATTGAGTTTGGAGGTTCATGGGATCACTTCGTGCCACTGGCGGAGTTTGCTTATAACAACAGCTACCAGTCTAGTATTCAGATGGCACCGTACGAGGCCCTATATGGTAGGAGGTGCAGGTCTCCCGTGGGTTGGTTTGAGCCGGGCGAGGCCAGGTTGCTAGGTACTGATATGGTTCGGGAGGCTATGGACAAGGTCAAGGTGATTCAGGACAGACTTCGTGCAGCCCAGTCTAGACAGAAGAGTTATGCGGACAAGAAGGTTCGCGATGTGGCTTTTATGGTTGGCGAGCGGGTTCTACTTCGAGTCTCACCCATGAAGGGCGTTATGAGGTTTGGGAAGAAAGGAAAGCTGAGTCCTAGATTTATTGGCCCTTTTGAGATTTTGAGGCGTGTTGGGGAGGTTGCTCATGAGTTGGCCTTACCTCCCAGCCTAGCCGGAGTTCACCCCGTATTTCATGTCTCCATGCTCCGGAGATACCATGGTGACCCGTCGCATGTGTTGGATTTCACATCCGTTCAGCTAGACAAGGATCTGTCTTATGTTGAGGAGCCAGTAGCCATTCTAGACAGGCAAGTCAGAAAGCTGAGGTCAAAGAACATCGCTTCGGTAAAGGTTCAGTGGCGGGGCCAGCCGGTCGAGGAGGCGACTTGGGAGACCGAGCAGGATATGCGCAGCCCGTACCCTCATCTTTTCACTACTCCAGGTATGTTTTCTATGCTCGTTCGAGGACGAACGAATCTTTAAGTGTGGGAAGATGTAACGACCCGACCGGTCGTTTTAGAAAATTACACCCCCAATCCCTAATTTAACTGTTCCCCTAAGTTCATTTCTGCTATTGTGGGTTGCCGGGAGAGTCGGTTCTGAAAATTTGAGCATTTTGGGACATTTAGTCCCTAAATAAGAGCTTTGAAGCTAGAAAATGGCCCGTAGCCGGAACAGTGTTAAGACGATCTCGGAACGGAAATCCGATGGTTCCATTAGTTCCGTTAGGTGATTTCGGGGTTGGGAGCGCATTCGGAATGTACTTTGGAGGTCCGTAGCTCAATTAGGCTTGAAATGCCGAAGGTTGAAATTTTGGCGAATCCGAACGATAGGTGAGATTTTGATCCGGGGGTTGGAATGGAATTCTGACAATTTATTTAGCTTCGTTATGTGAATTTGGATATGTCCGCAAAGTTTCAGGTCATTCGAACATCGTTTGGTAGGGTTTTAGATCGAATGTGCAATTCGGAAAGTTTTAAGAAATTTAGGCTTGAATTCGATGTGAATTATGGGTTTTGATGTTGTTAGATGTGTTTTTATGATTTGAACGAGTTCATATCGTGTTTTGGAGTATGTTGGTGGTTTTCGTTGGGGTCCCGAGAGCCTCGGGATGAATTCGGGGGTCCAAACGGACCAATTTGTGCCAAAAGGCACTGCTGTTCTGCTGCAATAACTGCAGAACAATTTTGCTCTCCGTGATCGCGGAGATGGCCATGCGATCGCGTAAGGGAGAAATCCTGAGCTCTGCGATCGCGAAGTAAAGCTTGCGATCGCGTAAGTCTGGAGGTTGAACCAGTGCGATCGCGTGAGGGAGTATTCGATCGCGTAGGGTATTGGTCGGAAGCAGTGCGATCGCGTGAGGGAGTATGCGATCGCGTAGGGTAGTTGGGGAGCCGGACGAGTTTGTTCTTCGCGATCGTGTTAGTACGTTTGCGATCACGTAGTGTTGCTGAGTTGTTCACTGCGATCGCGTCCAGGGTCACGCGATCGCGTAGAGGAATATTAGGCCGCCCATATTTTGTGCATCGCGATCGCAAGCCCGGTGCTGCGATCGCGTAGAGTAAAATGGCCTGGCAGTGACTTTAAGTCCAGAACATTTCGGTCGCGGCCTAACACACCAAAACCGCCATTGTTGAGCTCCAAGAGAGGATTTTGAAGGGGAAACGCTGGGATATCATCGGGAAATCATCGGGGGTAAGTTTCTTGACCTTAATTCGTTGGTTTATCATGAAATCCGTGATTTTTTTCACTGAAATTGGAAGATTAAAGGTGGGTTTGAGCCCTAGGCCTAAATGTTAGAAAATCTCTGATTTGAGTGGGCAAATGGAGTCCGATTTTGGTAAATTTTATATGCCTAGACTCGTATTGAGATAAGGAACCCGAATATATAATTTTCATGATTTTTCGATAAGTGTACCGAAAGTCGGGTTTTGGCAACTTGTGGGTTTTTGGCGTATTTTGAGTTGTTTTGATCGGGTAATGCCCAATTGACCTATTTTGATGTGATTCTATTGATTTTTATCAGATTCTACACTTGTGGAGGCCGACATTCGCAGCAAGAGAGTTGTTTCATAGCGGTTTTGTACCGGAGTCGAGGTAAGTGGCTTGTCTAACCTCGTGTGGGGGAATTTTCACCCCTAGGATATTATGTGATAGTTTAAATGCCTTGTACGCGAGGTGACGGGCGTGTACATGCGCTGGTTGTTGAACACGTACTTTATTTAAAATGTTCGATGAGCGATATTTCTGTCTTTGGCTGTTAATTTGATATTTTTACCCGGTAATGGTTAGAAGAGCATGATTAGGTAGCACTTAACTGTTTAGTTGCCTAATTGCCTTATTTGAACTCCTTGTTAATTATTGGCACTATTTTTCGGTGAAGTTATAGTTAAGCATAATTATTCTCTCTGTGGATTCCTTTATTGGCTGTGCTTGTGGACTGCGGGTTCGATTCCCGGAGACCCAGGGCCGTGGGTTCGATTCCCAAAGACCCGGCGTGATATTGGTAGGGACTACGGGTTCGATTCCCGAGATCCTAAGTTATTGGTAGGGACTACGGGTTCGATTCCCGAGATCCCGAGTTATTGGTAGGGACTGCGGGTTCGATTCCCGAGATCCTGAGTTATTGGTAGGGACTACGGGTTCGATTCCCGAGATCCCGAGTTATTGGTAGGGACTACGGGTTCGATTCCCGAGATCCCTGAGTTATTGGTAGGGACTACGGGTTCGATTCCCGAGATCCCGAGTTATTGGTAGGGACTACGGGTTCGATTCCCGAGATCCTGAGTTATTGGTAGGGACTACGGGTTCGATTCCCGGAGATCCCGAGTTATTGATTATTTATTGAGACATGGGCTGCGGGTTCGATTCCCGGAGACCCAGAGGTACTGTCAATGGGACTGTGGGTTCGATTCCCACAGGTCCTGGACTGGTCTTATTGAGTTGACTATTTATTGTTAGCTTAATTGTAGACGATTGCAGTAATCATTTATTGTTGTTAATTTCGGAAATTATTATCATTTAAACTGCTTATTATTGTTATTATCATTATATTATTGTTTCTCAGTAGGGCCCTGACCTTCCTCGTCACTACTCCATCGAGGTTAGGCTTGGCACTTACTGAGTACCGCCGTGGTGTACTCATGCTACTCTTCTGCACACTTTTGTTGTGCGGATCCAGGTACATCAGGACAGGCTCACACCAGGTGATTCAGCAGCGCTTTGGGAGACCTCGAGGTATGATCTGCTACGTCCGCGGATCTGGAGGCCTTCCTTCTATTCTAGTGCTAGTAGATGTCTTTCCTTCATTCCGTTGTTAGATACTCCTTTTACATAGAGCTACAATTGTATAATCTCTTTTAGTCTGTGTTACCCGTGGGATTCCAGGTCTTGGTAGTGTTTTAAAATAGTGTATTTGACTGGTGTATGTGCCAAGCGGCACGGATTGTATTCCTTTCATCTTATTTTCCGCTAATTCTTATTAAATATTCATAAACTGGTATATTCCGCAACGTGTTAGGCTTACCTAGTCGTGGGGACTGGGTGCCATCACGACATGTTCACGATTGGTGAACTAGGGTCGTGACAGATTAACAGAAGCATTTTCAATGGACAAAAATGCAAACTATACTTTAAGTCCTTGATATTAAAAAGCACGAATAGAACAGATGGAAGGTTAATGATAACTTCTTAATATTTTAAAACTAATGACTAAGTATAAACTTAGTCATCGAATTGTCCATACAAAAATGCCCCATAATAAGACTTTGGGACTTGTTTTTCTAAAATCAAGCCTTAACTGATAACCAAGGGTTTGATTACAAAAAACTATCACAAGAATCAAAAATCTTTAAACATAGTTTTCCAGATAGGTACCTGCAAAAAGGGAATTTAAAACAATATAAATCTTTTCACTAAGAAGAAGGAACTGAAGAAGGATCATCAGTGGGCTCAACTAGAACAACATCATTAACAGATGAAGGTTGATCTTCAATCACAGCAGTTGGAGCATCAACAGGCAAGTCTCAACTTGGCTAGCAGCAAGAGGCACGGATGAACTTGAAGAAGGGGTGACACCCGTGGCAATTTCAAAAGTCACGGGAACTTCAACTGCGGGAGTCTCAGCCAAAGAAGTTTCAATCACATGAACTTCAACCTTGGGAGATGGAAAATCTTGTGGTTTTTGAGCTCGTTCAATGGTCTCATTCACCTTAGATAATTCTGATTCCAGGTTGAAACCTTCTTGGCCCATTTCCACTAAGGTGTCACAACGAGTATTTAAGAAGATCCAACTTACCTCAACATTGGTTGACTCTTCAAGAAGTTCATAATCTCTCTCCCAAGCAGCAACTTCATTCTTAAGTTCTTCATTTTTTGCCAAGACAGAACTGTAAGATGATTGAAGGGTGGTATGAGAACTCACTAGGGCACGTACCTTGTCCACAGAAACTCGTAGGTCTTCTTATGCCTAGGAAATTTTTTGTACAAGCTCCCCAGCATGTATTTCCTTCTGAGCCAACAAAGCCTTTATAGCCCTATTTTCCTCATTGGCCTTGGATAGCTGCTCCGAAAAGGAAGATTTAAGGCGTTCTTTTTCCTTCTCCGTTTGGCTTGAGGAAAACTTAATCATCGCCAGCTCCGAGGTTAATGTTTAAACTTGCAGCTCTAAGGTATTTTTCCTTTCCTCCAAATCCTCCATATCGATTTGGGCACTTTCAAATTGGCCCTTCCAGTTGTTTGCCTCCAACTGAGAGCCACGGGCAGCCTCTTCTGCATCATAAGCAGTCTTCTCCAAATCATGATCCAACTTTTCCAAAAGGGAGACTCAGCTCATTAGCTCAGTACCGATGAGGTTGGCCTACATAAACAAAAAAGACGGGGTCAGGATTTCAAAGTCAGAAGTTTTTATAAAATAAGGGGCAAGAAAATACGTTTAGAGTGGAATGTACTATATCATTCATGAGGGTGAAATTACTATGGCTTTCAAGTTTAGCCTTCTTAATAGGGGAAATCAAAGGCTCGAGCCAAGTATCGGCTTGCCCGTACTTTCTTAAAAGATTGTTGTTGGCAAGAACCTCAATGGTTATGCTCCTCATAGCGGAACCCCTACTTGAAGAACCCACCTACATAGGGTGGACAATGGGGAGAGGAATTACTAAAGGAAGAGCAGTGGAAGGAGTAAAAATAATGGAGGAAGGAACAGAAGTAGTAGTTGATGAAGGTAAAGATGCAATCACATGTACGGAAGATGTAAAAGAAGACAAATGAGGTTAATTTAGAACAGGCCCTAATGCTTCACTACCGAAACCACTAATAAAGAGTTGATCTATTGACTCACGAGTATCGTGAGGAAAAATATCGTCATGAGGAATGATCACTGGAGTAATAACAGGCTCGGAAAGAGGTAGGTGAGGGGAGACATCAGCCTCGTCTTCAGCGACGATACGTCTCCTAGCTCGTGGTCTTGATACCAAAGAACCCTCATCATCTTCCTCTGAATTATCTTCTTCATTAGATTTTCTCTTTACAGAGCCCAAGAATATATCTTGGGCTAAAGAGGGACGAGTACTTAAGGAGTCACGAGATGCCAATATGGCCTCTGCAGTAACTTCTCGAATGGAATCCTGATAAAAAAAAGGGTAAAAAATTAGAACAGCAAAAATATTTATATACAAATAAGGTAAAAATGAAAATCCATACCATGAGTTTTTACTTTCCAACCGTAACGATTAGAAAGAGTTTTCCATGATCTACCCTCAATCGGGGCAGTTTTCAGTAACTTTTCTATCCAACCACGGAAGTTGGGCACAGACTCCACAATACCCATGGTTGCTGAAAAGAAAAAGAAGCAAAATTAAGAAAAATAAGTAAGTCTTGAAATAAAAAGGCACGAGAATGATTTAACACTTATGTGCAAAGTTCCACTTCTCAGGGAAGGGAATATTATTTTCACCCACTAAACCAGCAATGGGAGCAGCAACAAACCAGGCATACCAGCCACGGTCTTTATCATCCTCGGGACGCACTAAAACCATCTTGCTCCTGGCTGCTAAGCCAAATATGCCGTTTCAAAAAAAGTCTAGGGGAGTAGAGGTGAATTAGGTGCGGAAAAGTGAATTCAACACCCACCATGCTAGTGAGGTGCCTCAAGCAGGCAACAACCCTCCAAATAATTGGACCAATTTGACCCAAACACACATCGAAAAAATGATAAAAGTCTAGAATGAACCGGTCAATGGCCGGTTTAAACCCTAGAGTAAAGGGATATGTGTAAACAAAAGAGAATATTATTAAGTAAGATGTGATTCTTTGATTTGGGTTAGGAATAATGATCGGAAAATCGTCACTCCAATGACAATCCTTACGAACTACAGGAGCTAAAATATCTATTATTTGAGTAGGAAAAGGATCAACACGATCTAAAGAGGCAACTTGGGATCTAAGAGACTCTCTATCATGATGAAAAAAAGAGTTCAGAAGGGATAATTTCCTCCACTAAAGGCTCACTAAGTGGCTCAGAGGATTCTTTGTTCTGAGAAGAACTCCTTTGAGAATGTGAACCTCTAGTCCTAGAAGAGGGACCAGAGCTAGAAGAAGGAGTTGACGCACCACCATGAACAGATCCTAGGCTACGGAGTCTACGCTTTCTTCTATGTCTAACCGGAGCATTGGAGAAGCTATCTAGAATCGGGGTTCTCCTAGGGTTAGGTTTTGGTGAAGCCATGACAAAGAAGTTTGAAGTGAAGCAAAAAATAATAAGGGAGTTTCGAAGGATTAGAGTGTATGATACGCTTTATGTGAAACAAGACAAGAAAAAAAGTAATATTTATATTAATGGGTAACCGACAAAATGAAAAAGTACGATGATGGAAGAACCATAATAATGATAAGTGACACTTCGTAAATAGTGAAGCCGAAAAGAAAGTATGAGAAAGTGCCACCAAATTGTGCAACAAATAAGAGGATGACATGTGCCTAGTGCATTAAAAAGAAGTGACTATTGAAGCATCAACTCTATCAGAGCATTAATGGTGACAAAAATATTCAAACTGATGAATAAATGAAAAGTGGAGGAACTATCTATATTGGAAAAAGTTGTATTCATATATATGGTGATGTGTCGTGACACGCGGGATGGTAAATAAATTATACTTAGCTACGGTTCGAGAATACAAGGCAGGCACGAGTAAGAAAAAAGGAAGAGGCATGGGACAAGAGGATCACCGCTCGTTCCTGTCTAAGTTTGTTTACATCCGAGCAATGGAAAGAATGAACTTCGCTATAGAAAAGAGTGCAGATACGGCTCTTAAAGAATATTAAATGCTGAATCCGTTAAGGAATATACACATTCAATATAATGATTGTATAACGTAGCATTTAATGTCATTAATTACTCATAATAGCCTCATTATGATTTAGACATAACGTACATTCCCAAAAGAATCAATAAAAGGGGAGATATGTAATCAGTTGAGACATAAGTTACTACTGGAATATACTTTAATTTACTTGCTTTCTGTTTCTGATAATATCATTCTCAAGTCTCTTTCTTTACATACTATTTCGATTATCAGTAACCCGATTCTTCTAAATTCTAGCTTTGGTCAAAAATCTATTTTTTGGTTAAACCCATACGAATTTAGTCCAATCACTAAATCACCTCGAACAACATCCAAAAAAACGTGAATTATCCCCCGATTCAAGCCTACAAACTTCTATCTTTGAACTACTTACTTTGAGACTTAAGCGTAATTATTGTTGTTGTTGACATCCTTAATATGTTTAGTAGCAAATAAAGATGACTCAAACGATTTTAATGTGTTAAATTTAACCAATATAAAAGTGTATAATTTTGTTTACAACTTTAGATAGATATTTATAAGTGAACTATGTTACAACTTTAGTGATGTTTTCCTAACACAAATATGTTTAAACACCAATATCTTTAAAGTCTAACCCATATTCATATATCATTCCTTGAATATTATTAGTATTATTATTATTTCACATGATTTCAAAATTTCCTGTGAATTCATCTTCAGAAGGTAGCCCCATGAATTAAATGTCATATTATGTACAAGCTTGGACTTTAGTTTCCATTTTGAAAACAAGCTGCGAATGAAAAGACAAATTTGTTAGGATTCGAGTGTAAAAATATATCTAATTAAGGCCACTCATTTACTAACGTTGGGTTTTAGTGCAAGGACATCACATTTTATGTCTAAGTTTTTGTACAATTGTACGTATGATAAAAACAATTGTACGTATGATAAAAAGGATAACATGCGTTCTCTCTCTCTCTTTTTGAACTAATAACATGCGTTCTTGAATTGGGATACTTTAATCAATATATGTTGTTGATATAAGTCAATAGTATCATAGTTTGAATTCTTATTAACATTCGTGAGCTTATTATGTTTTCATTGATGAAGATTTTCTCCATCAAAGTAATCCAATATTAATATAATATTTACGTGAAGAATTAACCTATATAGTCGTCCAATCAACTTCTTAAACAAAAAAGAAAAGCCTGCAAATATAATATATATAAAAGTCATGTATAAAATATGTATAATCATGGGTAATCAGTATATAATCTTTGTATACTTGCTAGTACAAGTAACCAACGAATCAGATGGCTATTTGTGTAAAGATTTCTTATTATTTCAGGTTTAGCCGGGTACTTAAGTTGCTTAGCTACAAGTTAAGGGAATAAAGTAAATAATTGTGAACTACTAGATGTTTGGCGAAAAGTACGTAATTTTGTATCTGAACTGCCTCACATTTTGCTCTATTCGTATTGGTTCTAAATGTAATTAGTATGAGTTAGAGAAATTTTTTGGTGTTTATATGTGTAGAAATCAATTGGAAGTACAATTGAACTGAATATGCTTGAGTTGGAGCTAAAAAAGGGAAGAAAATGGAGAAAAGCCGAATTCTAGTCCAGGGTAGCGTGACGCTCTACGGTGGCGCTAGAAACTGAAGACCAAAATTTTTAGCGCTAGGCTAGAGCAACGCGCTGCCGAGGGCGCCCACTCTCAAAAATTGTCTTATATCGATTTTAAGAACTTTTTGGGTCCTAGACACCCCAACGGCCCAACCTCGTATAAACAGTGTCTTAAACCTAATTTGGATATCTAACACATTTTGGGAGGGAGGATGCCATTTTGAAGGAGAAAACACATCGGGGCAAGTTGAAGCAAGCTTTCAACTATTTTTTTTTCTCTTCTCTTCCTTTAATCTCATAGTTTTGTTAGTTTTAGAGTTGTGAGTGCTACATCGTAGTTTGAAGTTTGAATTATTATTTTATTATATTGGTTTCTTTACCAAATCTTGCGCTTAATTATTATTTGATTACCTGATCACCAATTGAAATTATCTTCGAATCTAGGATTGAACTCGGAAGATGTAATTATATATTGCAAATAGAATTGAGTAGAACAAGGTATCGAACCTGGGCATCGGGGAAGGGATTCACGGTTAGGATATGAATATACCTAACCGCTTGTCACGATCCAAAATCATGTGACCGGCACCCGGCACACTACCTGACCTGAGCGAACTAAATCATGTGATGCACCCAAATCATAAGCATGAAAACCAATTTAACTGCGGAAGCTCCTTGAAAATCTTATACATTTTCAAGTTAAATGATAAAATATTTTTCAATTCAAAATCACACATGACGTCTTTCATAATAATAACAATGAGACTAAGTAAAATAAATATACTTTCATGAATGTAGTGTACAATCTCGTTACTACAACCTTTCACAACTATATATGGATCCTCTATACCAAAGAATAGAACCTACGGTTGGACTGATTCCAACAAAATAAAATAAGGAAGAACATGATAGATACCGCAAAATAAAAGTAGTGCTTCATTATACCTCGGAAAGAGAGCTATCCTGGCCTGATCACATGCCACGTATCATACATCATCCTGAAACATGTTAAGTAAGCAGGGCCCTAGAGGGAGGCCCCTAAGGGATGAGTACACCACATCGGTACTCAATAATTGTTATAGATTCTCTCCAACTTAAATTCTTGGGACAAACTTTATCAAAAAAATAATACACCAATATTTGATATAAAACGATAAGAAATTTTATCAATTCATGACCCTTTTTGTTTTAAATGACAAGCAAGTGAAATATAACCCACAATATAAACTTTTAAAACATTTACATCAATTCAAAATTTTGATTAAATCGTACAAAATAATTATGTATACTTTAAGCCATCAAAATCGTTTTTGGATCCTTAGGCCTAAACATAAGAACATCATTCTTAGCTTTCACTGGGAGTACTATACCATCACCGACATAACAAAGTCAACTAGTTTATGTATCTAGCGGCAAGTAACATATACCGTACTTGTTTAGGCAGTCTCATCATAGTATCGTACGAATCGACTCAACTATATTAATAATAGCACAAAATAGTACTCTCTCAAGGGAGAACACTCTGTCGTAGTCTATACCACAAAGTGGCTATCTACGCCTACACCGGCACGTGTAATTTCATGACAATAAACATAATATATCTGAAGTCAATTTCGATGAACACAAGTAACTCCCAAAATATTTGATACTTCAAAAGTAGATTCCTAGTTAGGAACTTCAAAAGGATAATCATAGCATTAGAAAATCTAAATCATTTGAATAAAAATTAAATAAATAACCTTTTACATGCTAAAGCCTTTAAAAATTTAATATCAAACTTTAAGGATATCACAAGAGCTATTTTGCACACCAATTTTCAAAAGTAATACGTTCCATAAAAACTTATCTTTAGCACTCAATTATGTATACTCTTGTTAATACGTAAGTTTTGATAAAAAATTATAACATTTACCTTGAGTGTCATTTTGCCAACAAGATTTGAAATAAAATATTACGAAATGGCATGACACTAAATATGCAACATAATATTTTAGTACATGGAGACATCCGTACTTATTTATTCCTATAAGCACGCAAGTACATTTGCAAACAACTTAAGTATTAACTTGAAACATTCTTTTGGAGAAAGTCCCTCAAGAAGAGTAAGTCTTAACCAACTTTCATCACTTTTGCTTTATTAACATTCACAAGCTTTTAATCTTCTTCCATCATTCCAATGTTGATTAAAAAAACTCAACATCACCAACAAGTCGATATCTACAATTATATATCTTAATTACATCATAATATGATCTAAGATATTAATCAATATCTATATATGGGTCATAAATTAGCTACAAGACTCCAATAACTCAAATTGCCAAATAGATTTACAAGCTAGACCGTCCAATATCATCCTTATATTTTTATACCCATTCGAAGTCGTTAATGTTACTACATCAATTGTCCAATGCCACCAAGTTACTATTCATCATCTTTATAATAAAACTTGCACAATATAAAATTTGGATATTTACTTAGTTGATCACTTCCATATTTTTCTAACAAATAATTCCATAGGTTCATTGTATACAATCAATTTTATCGCCAAGATTCACCATTCATCTTCTCTCTTATTTTCTCAAATGTACTATTCATGTCATGAACTTGAATTTTATAATCCAATCTTTCAACCAATAAAACTTGTAAAAAATACTTCTAACTATCCATAACAAACGAGTTTGAAGCATTGGAATTAGCTCTAGTAGATCAATTTTGAAAAATTACAACTTTGGTGATTTTTGTGTTCTTGAGGATTTGATGATGAAATCTAAAATTTGGATGTTAGAATGGTGTTAGAACTCATGTATGTTGAGTAAGATCAATCAAATACATTATTAACAACTTATTAACTCGGTTGATTGGACTTGATTTGAGCTCAAAATCACCCCTCCACCTCAAGAACCCTAATTTCCAAATACTCAAAACACTCCCTCCACCGACCTTGTATTTATAGGCCCAGATTTCTATGTTTCGGATGCGGTCTCGGATGCTTCGCATCCCCAGTTCACTCCTCTTCGATGCTCAGATGCGGACCTGGATGTTATGGTAGCACTTCACTGCCAGTACCTTTTTTCGGACACGACACCTGATGATTCACATCCGCAGACTCCTCTGCCAGCCTTTGGTAATTTGTTCATAACCTCTTGTAGGAATGTCCAAATGAAAAATGGCTTGATGTGTTAGAAACTAGACTCAAAGATATTTAATTGTATAGGTTGTCCATAAAATAACCCTTTGTATATATGTATATATGATCGTCCAAAGTTAGGTCTTGTGCGTACTCATTTGGAACTTTAGTCTATCATGTAATTTCCATCTTGATTTGCCCCAAGGGCTCTCCTTATGCCCTATATCACCTCAAATACACATGAATACTTATTATCATATTCAATTAATATCCATTATATTAATAATATTCGTCTCACACAAAATAATGTAGTTAGCACATATCTACTTTTTTAATAGCGCTTAAGTACTTCAAAATTTTCCGGGGTGCTACACCATTTTGCTTGGTTATTGTACTAAAATTACTAATATGTTCTTTTTTATCATTATTCCATAGGAATACAGACGTTAAATTAAATTGAATAGGCGAGTAGTACTTCAAAAAAATACTACGAGTAATATTAACATTGTCAATTAATAAACCAGATAAATTAATTAGACCATTTAAGTGGAAGACTCAACTGGATTGTTAGCTAACCTATGGCTCTAAAATATTTTCTCCTATTGAATTCGTCTCTAAGATTGCCGACATTTTATTTCTTAGTTTACTACTCTAGATTGGTTTAGTTAAATAATTAGACTGTATAAAATCGCTTGAATAGATCAAGTGTTGTTGTTCAGTTTAATTTATACAATCAATCCTCTCTATAACAGCCTCGTTTATTCCTATATTTTTTTACTTTTATAGTGAATGACTGTTATACCCCTATAATAGCATTTCATGTTTAAACATCTTTTGGTTGTTATAGATAAAAATTATCTAAAGATTGGTTTTTTTTCTTTTTTAATATTACATATAAAAGATAAGAAAACTATTCAAATTTTATATCTCAAGATATGCATATTTCACTAATTAAAGATTGAAGAAAGCTAATATATTATTAATAAATTCATAACTAAACCTAAACATATTTAAACTCTATAGCAGACATTTAAAACTATACCTAGAAAGATAAGTTCTTTCAAGATTAATGGAAGAAACTTATAATTGTGGCTTGTTTCGTAGATTTCATTCTCTTACTAATATAACGTTAAATTGGCGGTTCGCGGCCAGATTTTTAACTAATAGGTATCCAATAGATGTCCCTTGAAGACAATCTAAGAGTTTAACAGTAAAATTTTCAATCTAAATATTTTGTGAAATTTATCCAATAGAAAAGATATCAATCTTCAAATTTTATATTATACAAGATAGAAATTTTTTTTTAATGGAAAAGATTGTGTGCATATTTTTAGAATTATTAGTAGTATTCTTAAAGATTCTATATGGCTGTTATAGAAGGGTAATTTTGCAAAGAGTGTTCTGCTATAAAGATGGTCGTTGCTGTTACAGGTAAAAAAAAACGTTATTAAAAGGTAAAATATAACTTAAAAAATTGATTCTGAGAAAAACACGATTGTTGTAGTGAATGATTGTTGTATAAGGTTATTGTTATAGAGAATTCTGACTATAGTTAATCACAAGTTTTCGTGAAAACAATACTCTACTCGCTCTTTATTACTTGTCAATATGTGTACTTGCTTGTACATTTTAGAGCCATATTAAAACTTAGCTTTAAAGCAGAGGTATGACTTGAGATGATTTATAGCTAATCCAATTTAAACGGAAGAAGGGTAATTAAATGCAAAGAAAATGACACAATAGAAAGTGATATCTCTACATCTTTCGTAAAATTGATGGAGACTGTTCAGTTATTATAGCATCTTAAATATAGGTACGGAAGTCCTAATATCATTAAGTGTTTGGATAAAAATTTCATCAACGTGTTTTTTTGTTTTTTATTCAGTATTCGAAATTTGTATTGCAATCCGATTAAATTTGAATTTATGCTGAAAATTCATTAATGGAGGATAAACACACCGTGACACTATAACAAAGGCCATTTCATATGTTTTTTGGGTTGTTAGGTATATTTTTTTAAGCCGATTGCGAGGTGGTCCTGTTCTGCAGTCTAATTAATCTTTGCTCTGTACTAAATTTTTTAATTTCGCGGTACTTTAATTTTAGGCAATGTTTTTTATTTTTTTAATAATGAGGCCTCATTATATTTTGCTAAATAGCGGATGGTGTTTTTGATATATGAGGCATCACTATATTTGTAAAAATACACTCACAAAAAAATGAGGTAGCATGTTTGATTATAACCCATTGTTTAACTCAAATTAATTCGTACATTAATCTGATAGCCCGACTCTTTTTTTATTGGGGCATTTTCATCTATATCCGCTTTTTGTGCCATATTTTAACTTATGTCCGCTTTGCAAAAAAATTTGCAAGGGTACCCGCTTTTTCACATAACTTCAGCACACGGGGCTGAAGTAGCAAAGGCAATTACACAAAATTTCAGCATTTTAGTAGCCGGGCCTGATGTTCAGTTCTAGAGCTGAAGTTTTTATCTTGTAACTCGCAAACTTTAGCTCAAGAGCTGAAGTTGCTAGTTATAAAATAAAAAATTTAGCTCTAGAGCTGAAGTTTTATTTTATAAGTTTTTGTTTAATAACCGGAAAACTTCAGCTCTAGTGCTTAAGTTTGCTAGTTATAAAATAAAAACTTCAGCTCTAGAGTTGAAGCTTTTGTCTTTGTAACCAGAAAACTTCAGCTCTTGAGCTGAAGTTTGCTAGTTATAAAATAAAAACTTCAGCTCTAGAGCTGAAGTTTCTATGTAGTAGTAACCCAGAAACTTCAGCTCTAGTTATAAAATAAAAATTTCAGCTCTAGAGCTGAAGTTTTCAAGTTATAAAATAGAAATTTCAGCTCTAAAGCTGAAGTTTTCCAGTTATAAAATAAAAATTTCTGCTCTAGAGCTGAAGTTTGCCGGTTATAAAATAAAAACTTCAGCTAGAGCTGAAGTTTCCTAGTTATAAAATAGAAACTTCAGCTCTAGAGCTGAAGTTTTGGTTTAGTAACTCGGAAACTTCAGCTCTAGTTATAAAATAAAAACTTCAGCTCTAGAGTTGAAGTTTTGGTTTAGTTACCCGAAAACTTCAGCTCTAGAGCTGAAGTTTCTCAGTTATAAAGGGAAGCTGATGTTTTGTAAAAATTGGGTACGGATACAAACAAAAAGATAAAATGACTACAAATTAAAGAGGGGCACCCAATAAAGTGCCCCGTGCACGCAATTTTTACTTTTTTATTCTACTTATTTTGACCCACTTAAATATAATTCCAACCTACAAATTTTACACTCTAATAATCTATCCTTATTTTTTCTCGCTAGAAATTAAAGCAAACATGCATGTAGACTCTTCTACACACCAACCATGAGAAAATAAGCAAAGCATGTTATATTAACTGTATGATATATCATGTTGCATTTTTTTTTTCTTACTCTATTCAAACGGATATACATGAATTCATTCATATCGATCCACTCTTTAGTGGAAGACTTTTATTTCTAGAGCTCGAACTAGAATATTGAAGGAGTCAAAAATAATTTCATCATAACTCTGAGGCAGTTTGAAACCTTCACTCCATATTATTTGTATTAGGGTAGATTATTTACGTCATGTTCCTTAAGTGTAGCTCTTCTTCTACGAATTATGCATGTATGCAGAATACTCTGTGCACCGAGCTACTCAATGTTATAGTAACAACAACAATAACTATCCAGTATGTTCCCACAAAGTGGGGTCTAGGGAGGGTAATACGTACACAGGCCTTACCCCTACCCGAAAGGGTAGAGAGGCTGTTTCCGGCAATTTTATAGTAAAAAGAAACAAAAGCTAATAGAACAGCTCACGAACTTTTGTATTGCTAGATTTTTTCTATATTCGAAAAAAAGGCCATCCACAAAGCCTTTAAATATTAAAAGAAAATACTATTATATATTATTAATTCAAGAACAAGCCAAAATAAATAGAAAAAGAGAGACGTTCTACACATGTGGTGGAAATCAAATCTTTCCACCCTCTTATACAACAGTTCTCTCCTCAGTTCCATAACTTAAATTCTTTCTCTTTTTGGTGTTTAGTTTCCAGTTTTTGCATCCTTATATTCATTTGCGTGGCATTAATTATAACAAAATTTAAGGTCACTTACATTTTTGGGATGCTAACTGTATCACCTTTGAGCTACAAAACCACCAAAAATGACAGGGATAATCACATGGAAAGTTTCACGATTGAAGGAGTCGATGATTTTCCAGATTTTGATGACCGGAATTTGCTCGAAAACATTGATTTTAATGACATTTTCTTGGGGATCAACGTCGACGATGATGTTCTACCAGATTTGGAGATGGACTCAGAGATTCTTGCTGAGTTCTCAGTTAGTAGTGGCGACGAATCTGATCATATGAATTGTTATAATACTACTACACCACCACTACAAGTAGAAGAACACAACTCTTCTACAAAAGAAGAAGTGGAAAAAGTAGTTTCAGATTTGAATCAGAAGAGTGAAAAATCTAAACCTAAGTCAAAGGAGAAGTCCAAGAATCCTGAAGGGAAGAGAAAAGTGAAGGTAAACCAAAAAAAAATAAAAGATTTGAATGAAAATATAATTCAAAAATATCATCTCTCGTCTTACCTTTTTTTTTTTTTCTTTCCGTGCTAATGATCTATCAGAAACTACATCTCTACGGTTAACTATATAATGATAAAACCTGCATATTGACTATCCTTTTCAAATCGCTCTTATGGAATTACTGTCTGTTATTGGTCTTAGTTTTTTTTTACATGAAATAGCATGAGGAATGAACTTTTCACTATCCACCACATTTTAGTAGTATGTTTTTAGGGTTTTCATGTAATTCATAGGAAGTAAACATTTCTTTCGGAGTTTAAGTTCAATGGTAATAAATATATTTAAACAATTAGATCATTGAAAAGATAATTGCAGATAACTTAAATTACTCCATAAACCTATATTACATAGGTTAACTGTATTTTGTTATATATAGGAGGACTAAAATAACAATAACAAATTCAGCCTAATCTTATAAATAATGCAGGAGGATAGTGTGTATGCAACATACTTTGTGAAGGTAGAAATATTATTTTAAATTTGTAATAGATTCTCGGCTCAAGCAAAACGGTAATTAAAAAAAAATATAATAATTAAAAAGATCATTAAAAAGAAGGCAGTAACAAGAAAAGTTACTGTTTTTCTCTCTCTTTGTTTGTTTGTCCTTTAATTTTTTTTCTTTCCAGCTTGAGTTTTTATTTTTATTTTGGATAAAATGAAAAGTTTCTTGAATTGTGTGAAGGTGGATTGGACGCCAGAGCTACACAGGAGATTTGTACAAGCAGTAGAGCAATTAGGTGTAGATAAAGCAGTCCCATCTAGGATTTTAGAACTTATGGGTGTTGAAGGCCTCACTCGCCATAACATTGCTAGCCATCTTCAAGTAAGCATTCTTCTCTTCGTTAGATGGATTCAAAATTTAAGTTCTATATCAAATATTTAAGATTTTTTTGTATTGAATTTATTATATTTTTAAGATTATGAGTTTATATCTGGTATTTTATGCAATTTTAATGAACTTTTTACACTTATATTTGTGCATTCCACCAAAAGTACTGAATTCAGGTGATCGGTACTGAAAAGCCGTATAAGCCTGTGCGTATTCGGCCACATCCGATTTAGTTTTGAACTTGATTTTTTTTTTCTCTCTTTGTGGTTAAGTTATATATATATATATATATATATATATATATATATATATATATATATATATATATATATATATATATATATATATATATATATATATTCAAGAATAAGAAGTACAACAATAACAACAACTCGGGTTGAATTTTACAAACGGGGTCTAGGAAGAGTAGTTTATACGCAGATTTTAACGCTATCTGAAGGCTATTTCCGATAGACCCTCGGCTCAAGAACAAAAAGAATATAATCATTTTTCAGTAGATTGAGTGTACTAGTATCAATGGTAAATTAAAAGTCCTCATCAAGAGGAGCTTAGTGGAAATTAATTTGAAAAAGGAATAGATCACAATCAATTGTACGAGCTATTATGGCTGCATTCCCTTGTTTTTGGCCAAACAGCATATTTCTATCTACAAAGAGAAAAGCATGTCTTGCCTGCAAATTTCGAAGCTTTCTGCTTTTCTCATAATAGAAGTATATTTTCTGGGGCAAAAGCCAAAAGATGAATAAATTCTCTCTTTTTGACTTCAATTATCTTACAGACCACCTTTTAATAAAAGACTAGAGCTTGCTAGATAAGGCGGATCAAGAATTTTAACAGTGATACAGACCATTACTATTCACTCAACCAGTGTCCCACAAAGGTTTTTAGTATTGAGGGTACTAAGTTATTTATATAATCATTTGTAATATATACATATATATACATATACAAGATTTCTGCCGAAGTTTACAAAGTTCGATGACCCCTCAACACTATAAATAGGTCTGCCTTTGTGCTAGATTACTACAATATTGCGTTCTACTCTAGTTCAACTAGTATAATTAAATACGATTACACAATATATATTTTGTATAACGGATTGTTGGGACTAACTTTTGCGCACCGCAATTATTCTATCAACTATGTGTTACCTTTCATCAAAGGTTGCATGCAGGATAAAGGCTTAGGTAAATGGAAATTAAAGAGCTAACAACATATTTTTTTTGTCTTTATCGTAATTTAAATCTTGTTCTCCAAAGTTTGAACCTACTATATTGAAGACTAAGTCACACCCTCAAACATAAAATAATATTTTTAACTATTTCACAACACATATTGCAACAAATAACCCCAAGTTGATAGAAGGGACATTAATTGTTATATGTGCAGAAATATAGAGCCCATCGGAAACATTTGCTTGCGAGAGAAGCGGAGGCGGCAAGTTGGAACCAAAGAAAACAAATGTACTGCGGAGCCGTGGTTAGAGGTTCCGGAAAGAGAGATATAAACCCATGGCCGCCAGCACCGACCATGGGTTTTCCACCTATGGCGGCGGCATCTATGCCGCCTCATTTTAGACCTCTACACGTTTGGGGTCATCCACCCGCCGATCAATCTATGATGCACATGTGGCCGAAACATATAACACCTCTCCCACCAGCATGGGCACCGGTTATTTCTCCTCATTCTTCACCACCTACGGATCCTTCCTTTTGGCAATATTCACAACATCAAAGAGTGAGTGTCTTTTTGTTCTCAATCTCTCTCTCTCAATTACATATGAGTTTAAGTTATATTCATTGAATTAAAGCAATAACACGAATATTTCTAGTAGAACATTAACAGTGTAAGGATATTTAGTAGTATATTTTTTTACTTGAAAATATTATAGTTGTTGAGCGAATGAACAAGTATGGCTTGAATTCACAGAAGGAGCCAGAATTTTAACTTTATGAGTTACGGATCTTGGCGATGGCGGAGCTACATGCATCCAAGGAGTGTCAACTGACACCCCTTCATCGGAAAATTATAATGTTTAGCTCAGTAATTTAAAAAAAATGTATATATACTATATAATGACACCCGTTGACTTCTTGGTAAGTTTATTTCTTTATATTTTGACTCTCCTTAATGAAAAATTATGGCTCCACCACTGGATCTTGGAACGATGATTTCAAGTACTAACAACTGAGTTCTAAATCTAATACTTTTAATTTGTATATTTTTAAAGAATTTCTTAGCGCAAATACACTATTTGAGCAAAAGTTACTGAATTCGACCAAACACTTAACCATGCTTCTAGCTTCGCCCCTACTTGAATCTGTGGAACTTATATTCATATAATTGTGGGAGAGAATTAATATTCTCTTTTCTTTTGGTGCAGGTACTAACCTCTCTTGCACCAGGCACTCCTTGTTTTCCTTCACCAATAGCACCCATGGTAACAATTCAATCAATCAACTATTTACTATATGAAGTCTATTAATTTTTCAGTTGCATGTTATTTGGTTTTGGATACACTTAGAAGAGGGGACTCACTTTGGTAAAGTTGCTGCAATATAACCGAAAGATCACAAATTCGAGCTTAATGCACCAAGCTGCTATTTTTATATATTTCGTATTAATGTGAAGAAAACCAATTGCATACATATTTAAATAAGTTTTTTGTCTTATTTAATCACACAATAATTTCATGCAGAGATTTCCAGTTTCGTGCATCCCACCCCCTGCCATGATCAAAGTTGTCCCTACTGGAGCACGACAAGATTTGCCTAAACCTCCTTCTGATTTTTATCCTGTGAGTTCTCTCTCTTTTTCGAAAATTAAATTTGTGACGTTAGTGTTATAGTTATTTAGTTCAATTACTTTATTGTTACCTAAAATAATTTCGTGACTTTATCGTTATTAAAAAAAGGTTCATAAATGAGGAAAAATGGTACATTTGTTCTTTGATCTCTTCTAAAAGTATAAGTTACACAACCTTAAATATTCAAGTAATAAATATTGTTAGTCGTCCTAACTTTTATGTACTAGTGAATTTGCTCATTACGTGTTTCAATATTTTGATGATTTTATTTCCTGACATATTTTTATAAATATTGTGATAGTCAACGGAGAGCATAGATGCGGCCATTGGAGATGTGTTAGCAAAGCCATGTCTGCCACCACTCCCCCTCGGACTGAAACCTCCCTCAATCGACAGTGTGTTGAATGAATTACAACGTCAAGGGATTAATAAAATACCTCCAACTTAGGTTTATGAGTTTCAAGGTGCGGGGGTGGAATTAATTTTTTCGGGTTTTAATTTCTTTGATCGCTAAGAATTAAAACCTTCAATTCGACGACATTTCTTGCACTTGATGCATGAATAAGAACTCAATAATGGAAAAAATCATCTATAACGCGAGTATTTTCTTCCTAACTTCTTGTACTCTTTTGTTCGTGTTTCCTTTTGCACAAGAACAATGATTTAACTTAACAATGGGTTTGCACATGCATGGAATGGTCATTTGTGACTATTTTGTCACCAATTTGAGCATCTAATAATGGCGAGAGCTTATTCCAAACTTGCTCCAACTTTTCTTCTATTTCTATCGTATAACAAGGAGCATTATTAAGAAACGAAATTAAAAGAACAATAACGAAAGCCAAGCAATGGTAAGAAATGATATATTCAAGATAAGACAGAAAAGGAAAAGGAAAGAAAGACTAAGGCCCCATTTGTCTAATGAAAAAGCTTTAATCTTAATCATTCATATTTCATTTATTACGTAGGATTATTTTTAGGTCTTCAATCTCAATTATTTATATCTTAATTATTAAGTAATTTTTTTTGTCTTTTATAACAACTTAATAGGTCTGAATAGGCAATCTAAATAATTAAGACATATACCAAAGTCATTAATATCATTAAGATGCTCCATTCATGTATTTCTTCAAATATGGCCTTTCACTACTTCTCCATCCCCTTTAACCGCTAAATATCATTGTTGTCATACACCATTATTAACTACCATCACACATTATCCACTATCAACAGGCACCATAGTCCGTCATCACCACTACCGTTGCCACAACTGCCACCAATTAATATTGACAATCACCATTATCATAGCTCACTAGCATCCACCATAATTATTAGTCGTGGACACCAACTACAACCATCAGGTGCCACCAATAACCCATTGTTGTATTTCACATCACTACTAGCTACTAACTTTAACCACCATCATCACTCAATAATCGGAGGCGAAGTCATGATTTAAAATTTATGGTTCGTAGTTGTAGTTCGTTAAGTTACAGTGTTCCAAAAATTTATATATATTTAATGAATTTCTTAAGATAGTGGGTTTCACCGAACCCGTGTCTCGCATGCTAGCTTCGCCCTTGCCAATACCACCTATGCGCATCATCACTAGTCGGCACCAATAACCACCACTTATTGTAGTCATGCACTCCAACCAACCACCATAAAATTTTTAAAAATATTTTGGTGATATAGTATCAGATTAATTAGTATTTGTATTTGAATTTTATATTTATTAATTTTTAAATATAGACCAATTTTACACATTCGGATGTTAAGAAAATAATCTTAATAGTTAGTATTCAGATCTCAATAACATCTTAATATTCATATGCATATTTAGACATTTTAATATTAATACATATCTTTATGTTGCGGAATATCGTGGGTTAACTATCACATAATCACACACAAAACAAATAGAGAAGAAAAATCAACACAAGAATTTAACGAGGTTCGGCTAAGCCTAATCCTCGGGGTAAAAGCAGAGAGAGTTTTTCACTGTGAATGAGAAGAAAATCACAAGGCAATCAATAGAATCTCCAACTACAACCCCTGTTTATAGATCCCAAAAGGTCCCAGAAATATATGAGAAAGGTTTTTCAATTCGACAAGGACTATATGTTTTCCTTTCCCAAATCTATTAGGACAATGAATTTTCCTAAACCTATAAGGACTATGGCTTTCCTAAAAATACAAAGAAATAATTCAAGCCACAAATAACAAATCTTCCCCTTGGCTTGAGTTCTCTCCACCAACAGGAACAACGTCTCTCTACTTTTCCCCCAGCCTTCGTAAGGGCTCTATTGAGTATTGTACACACCAATCAAGTCTAGGCAATGCATAAACTTATTAAGAGACTCAATCTCTTTAGCCATAACATTAATCCATAGATTTGGTTATGTACTTTGAATATCTTTTGAGTAGCTATAACACTCAAATGAATCAACGGTCTCTGCAATTGCCAAAGCAAATCCCACATGATTTGCATATTCAAGAAGATTCCCATCAACTACATTTGTAAATATTTGCAGTCGATTGATCAATCTCTTCTTTCTGCCTGTTGTAATGCTATATGGTGGTTATTGTGCAGGTGCATCAATATTATCGTCTTGATCAATATTTTCACCTCCTCCATTTCCTGTACTTTAGAACTATTGAGCCGAGCTAGTGGAGATTTAATTTCTAGCTCTATGCGGTCACTGACACCACGATCTATTTCTGCTATTTCCTTATCCCTCTAACTATCTAGTGAGGTAGATTCATTGAATGTTACATCCATACTAATATTAGCCCTGGAGTCTTTTGATCTGTGCACCACAATATTTATCCTTACTGATATGCACTTATTTGCCCTCGGGTCAAGTTTTTCATCCCTCGCATGAACATAAGCAGGACAACCAAATATCCTTAAATTTATATAATCAACAGGCAAACCGGACCATACCTCAAATAGAGTTTTAAACTTAATAGTTGTGGATGGAGATCTATTAACAAAATAACAAGTTGTATTTATTGCTTCACCCCCCCCCCCCCCAAATATCTTTGCTAACACATGAGTGTGAAAGCATGCTTTGTGCCCTATAACAAAGTGTATTATGCATATATTTTGCAGTGTCATTTTGTTGTGGTATTTCGGCACAAGTGTGGTGTCTCACTATGCCCTCCTTGCTACAAAAATTATCGAACTCAGAATTACAAATTCCAATACATTGTCAGTTCAAAAATGCCTAACTTTTCTTTTCATCTACCTCTCAACCATCGTCTTCCATTTAACAAATATCGAAATTCCTCATCTTTTGTTTTCAAAAAATACACGCATACCATCCTTGAGTGATCATCAATCAAAGTCACAAAAATCCTGGCACCACTTTTGGAAAGAACTTTGTTTGGACCCTATAAGTCAGAGTGTATATAATCTAACTTGTCTCTGCTCTTGTGCTCGGATTTCTTCATGAACTTTAACATTGTGTGTTTACCAAACACACTATGCTCACAAAAATTCAAAACTCAAATTTTGTACTTGTTCAGCAAATTTCGCCTACTCAACAGAGACTATACATTATCACTCATATTGGCAAGTCGCAAGTGCCATAACTGAGATTGATTCAAATCACTTTTCCCAGAAGTTATAGCAGCTTCCCCTTCAACTACACTGGCCTGTAAATGATACAATTTAGAATTTAGTTTACCCTTCATGAGTACCATGAAGCCTTTACACACTTTAGTATTCCATTCTTGGAGTGAAATTTATACCCTTAATCATCCAAAGTTGAAAGAGAAATTTAATTTCTATTTTTCCTAGGAACATGCCAACACTCAATGTTTCTGATAATTCCTTCGAATATTCTCAATTTGATGTTACCAAACCCCTCTACTGTTATGGATTATCATCTCCCATATAGACAATCCCATTCATTTCTTTGTAAGTTGCAAACCAATTCCCGTATGGACACAAGTGGAAAGTAGCACCAGAATCAAGAACCCAAGAATTTTGCCCATGACTAGAACTCACAGCACAAACTTTCCCTACATAGTCACTAGCATCAGAATTATTGCTAGTGTCCACAATATTTGCCGAATTATGTATTTTCTGCTTCCCTCTTTTTTTCTTCAGCTTAGGTCAATCTCTCTTGTAGTGACCTTGCTCCCGACAGTCATAACAGTGTTGCTTCCTTGCTCTAGACTTTGATCTTGCGGTTGAATTTTTCTTGTTAAAGTTATTTTGTTGTATTCTTCCTCTAATCACACGACCCTCGCCCTCAATTCTGCTATCTGGAAAGATCTTTTTGAACTCTTTAGATTTTAGTGCATTACTAACATCTTCTAGTGAAATATTATCTTTCCCATATAGTTGTGTATCGGCTGATCCTTACTCTTAATTTTGATATCCACATTCTTCAGGTCCATTATAATTGAATTAAACCCATCAAGGTGAATTTTAACAGGTGTACATTAGTTCATATGGAGATTGTATAACAGCTTTTTCAGGTGGAGCCGGTTTGCCAGTAATTTCTTAGAATACAGATCTTCCAGCTTCTTTCACGACGTTGTAGAAGTTTCTTCAGCAATTTCATGAAGAACACTATCTGTAACGATCATGAAGATCGTACTTAAAGCCCTCTCCTTCAGGTCTTCCTTCTTTATCTGTTTCATATCTTCAGAAAAATCCTTACCAATTGCTTTCCATAGTCCTTATAATGACGATTTCATCTTAATCTTCCATAGATTGAAACTAGAACCTCCATCAAATTTCTCTACTTCGTATTTTGTTGAAGATGATGACGATATCTTAACCCCAAATTATATGTAAAAATTTGAACCTTGCTCTGATACCAATTATTGCGGAATATGGTGGGTTAACTAGCATACAATCACACACAAAGTAAATAGAGAAGAAAAATCAACACAAGGATTTAACGGGGTTCGGCTAAGTCTAATCCTCGGGACAAAAGCACAGAGATTTTTGCACTATGAATGAGAGAAAATATACAATACAATTATGGAATCCCCAACTACAACCCCTATATATAGATCCCAAAAGGTCCTAAATATATATGAGAAAGGTTTTCCAATTTGACAAGGACTATAGGTTTTCCTTTCCCAAATCTATTAGGACAATGGGTTTTTCTAAACCTATAGGGACTATGGGTTTCGTAAAAATATAGGAAAATAATCAAGCCACAAATAACACTATAAATATTCAAATGTGTGTAGCGTCTTAATCTTAATGAATAAAAATGACGCCTAATTGATGCAAGAATATATCGTATGTATCCTATATTTTCTTATCCCAAAGTTATGCCATTGGTAGCAACTGAATGAATTTATTTGGTGAGTCGTCAAATGAATATACACTTGTGAGAATATACTAGGATGTTCAGAGGTGAATTTAGAATTTTTAAAATATGGGTGCACCATTTAAAAAGAGGAAAAAAATTATTAAGTGGAAATTAATCTCTATTCCTTTGTGTCACGACCCAAAATCCATTAAGGGTCGTGGTGGCGCTGGACACCGCTGTCAGGAAAGCCAACCAATAATACTTATTAAATTCTCGTTTTAAATATTTTCGAAACCATTTATTTTATGCATTTAAAAAGTACGCGATAAATTCTACTGAATAAATGATGAAACATTTGACAACTTTAAATTTCTGAATAAACCCATAGACATTCCCAGAACCTGGTGTCAAAAGTGCATGAGCTATTTCTAAGAAATAATACAATACAACATCCGTTTGGAATACAAATGGACAAAAATTAAATACAATATACTGAAAGAGACTATACCAGCTGCGAACCGCCTCGATAAATGCAACTCACCTAGTCCCAGTATCATCCATATTGTCACGCCCCGTAGGCCACTTGGGGTACATATTCATGTGCAACAAAAATGCACAGAAGTGTAGTATGAGTACAAAAACAACGTATACTCAATGAGTATCCCGTCTATCTCGAAGAAGGAGAGACGAGATGGTCGACTTAGACACTTACTAGTGGTCCAATAATGATATACTATTAATGTGAATAATCACGGATTTGTTAAGAATGACAAAAATTTCAAGTAAGTCACGAACATGCTAAAGTTCCTTTTTATATTAAAAGTCTCCGAATTCATAATCCATTAGTTTTCAATTATCTCAAGTCGGGGAGAGCAAATATCAATCTCAATCCAAGCAAGCAATACAAGCATGCGCAAATCATGCCAAGGCGTACGGCTCGATCCAACAGAAAATAAAATGTGCATTGCCCAGGGTCGAACAACGCGAATCATAGATGCATCTATTACCCCGCTCGCAAATCATATATGTGATGCGTTCAAATATAAATAAATACAACAACCAGTCAATCAAGGATTTATCAGGGAACAATTATCCAAAGAAAACCCAATTGTCTTTTAACAATTCAAGAAAATGAAGTTTAATCTTTTTAGAAATTCATGTACTAATTCGATGTGATTTAAGAAATTCAAACTGTTAATTAGATTATAAATATTCCGAGTATAGCATGCTTTCGAGTCCTAGACTACCCAAACAATAGCATAATAGTAGCTACGTACGGTCTCTCGTCCCCCTATCCATATGTAGCCCCCCAGAAATAGGAGCACATAACTGGTTAATTCACCTATGAGGACAATTTCCTCTTACAAGGTTAGAAAGGAGACCCACCTCGCTCCGAAGATCCATAACCGGCATTCAATGCCCTTCCGAAGACTCGAACCGATGATAAATGTTCCAAAACTAGCCAATGATTATGCGAATCCATTAATATATGCTCAATTATTCATTACAATCTAATTTATAGCAATTCCTACCCCCAATTGAAAAGTTGACAAAACGCCCTCGAGTCCATGTGCCCGGATTACTAAAATTTTCGAAGAATTAGTTTACCTATAGCTTCACGAACTCAAATATATAATTTTTTCTTAATGCCATACCTAAAACCGTGGTCAAATTCCAAGAATATCAATTTTCTAAGCTTTCACTCAACCCCAAGTTTTGTACAAATTTGTATGTCTAAATCCATATATAAACCTTATATTTAACTCAAAGCTAGATAAATTACTTACCTCATGATGAATGATGGAACCCCTCTTCAAAAGCTCCAAAAATCGCCCCAAGTCAAGAGAAAAATGGGTGAAATTAACTCAATCCCAATGTTTAAACATTCTGCCCAGCCCAGGTCCGCCCTTCTTCGCGTTCGCTGGCTGTTGCTCGCATTCGCAAATGCCAGTTACTCAGCCCCTTCGATTTCGCATATCGGGTCTCGCGTTCGCGTAGGCCAATGACCCCAGGCCCAGAATAATCCTTCTCCGTGTTCATGACCCGTTGATCACGTTCGCAAAGGCCAACTCCCAAACCTATCGTGTTCGCATTTTAGGCCCCGCGTTCGTGTAGGCCAATGACTCAGGCCCAGCTTTTCCCTTCTACGCATTTGCGATCTCCTTCTCGCATTTGCGTAGTAACCAGCTCGCCTCTTTCGCGTTCGCGAAGGCTAAAACCAATAGCCTCCCATCTTCCTCTTCGCGTTTGCGAAGAAGGAAACCATATACCAGCAACCTGCAATACCTTTTTACCCAAATTCAATCAGTTAATCACCCGGATTTCACCGGAGGACCCCAGGACCCCAACCAATCATATCAACCAATCCTAAAATACATTATGAATTTGCTAGAGGCCTCAAATCACATCAAGCAATGCGAAAATCATGAATCGACCTCCAACCAAGCTTAATGAACTTTAAAATTTTAATCTTCTATATTCGATGCCGAAACCCATCAAATCACGTCCGATTGACTTCAAATTTTGCAGATAAGTCATATTCGTCATTACGGACCTACTCCAACTTTCGGAATCGGATTCCGACCCCGATACCAAAAAGTCTACTTCCGGTCAAACTTCTCAAAAACCTTCAATTTTTTTTTATCTTTAGCCAAATGACTCCAAAATGACCTACGAACCTCCGAATTCACTTCCGATCGCGCTACCAACTCCAAAATCACCATACGAAGCTATTCATAGACTTGGAATCCCAAACGGACATCAACAACACTGAAATGCACTTCAAGTCAAACTTATGAAATTTCTTCCAAAATACTAACTTTCACAATAGGCACCAAAACGCTCCCGGGTCATCCAAAATCCGACCCGAACGTACACCCAAGTCCGAAATCATCATATGAATCTGCTGGAACCTTCGAATCCTGATTCTGAGGTCGTTTACTAAAAAACTCAATCCTAGTTAATTCTTTCAACTTTAAGCTTCTGAAATGAGAATTCTCTTTCCAAATCAACTCTTAACTTCCCGATATTCAATTCCGACCACGCGTACAAGTCATAACACCTGAAATGAAGTTGCTCGTGATCTCAGACTGTTGAATGACGCGCTAGGGCTCAAAACGATCGGTCGAATTATTACACTTTAGGTAAATAATCCAGAATCCAACAAAGTGCAACATTCAACCGTAGTGAAGCATGGGAGCCAAGTGCCAACATATGATATGAGACTAATTCTCGAATATACATACATAAATTAGTTTGGCAGAAAAATCATGAGTTCACATAGTCCATAAACTATCCTATAAATCCACACATGGGCATGTTGTTGTGGTCGTCGTTAAATGGGGACCGGGCATTGAAAATAATAGAAGAAATGTTCTTTTGAGAGAAATGGGCGGGGGACCATCGATCCAAAGACAGCAGCAAGTAAACTCCTAATGCTGCCACTTCATACCTAACTATATTCTGACCTCATTTCAAAATTATTGAACTTCAATCTTTGCTCAAATAATTATATATTCAGTTCAAAGGTTATGCTTAGATTTTGAAAAAGAAGAAGAGACGGAAATGGAAATGATTTGGTAAAGGGACAAAGACTGTAGGGAACTGAGTCTGAGGGCAGTGGTACCAACTGCATGTGGGAGTAAAATATATTTTAGAATTCAGAGAGAATATATGGTTTAGGCTTCCACGTAGAGAAAAAATCTCAGCCACAACAGAAATCAGTTCTGTTGGACATAGCGATACCTCCAACAACGTTTATGCTAATCGAAAATGACTTGGCGGGCCAAAAAGCAAGAACTAGCCTGTCTCCAAGGCTGTGCTATCGAACTACCGTATTAAAATGGAAAATTTTTAATATTTGGTATTTGATATAGTATTATTGGTTTAAGTATTAAAAAAATATTGGGTATGATATTTGATATTTAGAAAAATAATACCGAAATAGTTGTACTATAACAAAATATATAATAAGTTATAAAATACACATATTATTGATTATAACATACTAAGTTACATAATACTTTTCTTTGGTATGCATGTTGAGGCTGGCAGTAAAGCCCATGTACTTCTTTAGACATCTAAAATAAATAAATAAATAAATAAATAAAGGAACAAGGTAGGCTGCGGGATTTGACTCTTATTCTCTAGGATGCGAAGCATCTTAACGTAATACTTTTATGATTTTAGGGTGGTTCTTCTCATGTATTGAATTGCATCTGTTGGATTAGTCTTTGTTGTATTCTCTAACTTTAGTGATTAGCTCTAAGCAAGTAACAAGATATTTTTAATGATAAAATTTATTCCTTTATGTATCTTTTTTTCTCTATGTGGATTGATACTTGTTGGTTTTGGACAAAATCTTGTTAATTGTCATGTGAGCCTAGAACGTTTTTATTTTTATATTTGTGAGTATTTTAATTGAAAATATTATAATTTATGATTTTATGGACTAGTTAATATTGATACCGAACAAACCGAAGTTACAGTACCAAATAAACTGAAATCAAAAGGAGAAAAGCCTAAACACACCGAATATAATTAGGTATGCTATTGGTATAACATTTTAAGAACCCAAATACTGAAAATATCGAACCGAAATATCTGAATATCGTACTGTCTCGCTCTCTCTTTCTTTGTCTTTCTTTTTCACAACAAGAAAAGTGCTAATTACATGAGAATTTTACCTAGGGATTTCATTCGCAGATAATACCTGTGGATTTTTATGGGGAATACTAAAATTCCTAAATTTTAAATGTTTTTCTTGCGAAAAATAATTTTTTAGGATAATCTATGACGACCCGACCCGTCGTCTCATGTGTTACCGCCTCATTTTCCCCATTTATTGCTCCTTCGTGTTTCATTATTCGCATTTGGCGAGTTAGAGTTGAATTGGTTGGGTTTTGGTAGAAAATGAGACACTTAGTCTGTTTAAGGAAGGCTTATTTTGGAAAAGTCAACCGAATATTGACTATTGAGTTAGAGGACTCGGATGTGATTTTCAGTGATTCGGTTAGCTTTGGGGGATGATTTGTGACTTAGGAGTGCGATCGAAAATAATTTTGAAGGTCTGATATAGAATTAGGCTTGAATTGGCGAAGTTAGTATTTTGGGGAATTTCTGTTGGATTTGATCCGAGGGTCGGAATGAAATTTTGAGAGTTGTTGTAGCTCTGTTAGGTAATTTTGGATGTGTGTGCAAAATTTCAGGTCATTCGGAGGTGTTTTGGTCGGATTTTTTATCGAATGCGTATTACAAAAGTTTTTGAAGAACTTAGGCTTGAATCCGATATGATTTGATGGTTTTAGCATTGTTTGATATGTTTTGATGATTCGAACAACTTTGAATGATGTTTTAGGATGTGTTGGTGCTTTTGGTTGAGGTCCCGGTGGCCTCGGGGTGATTTCGGATGGTTAATGAAAGTATTTCTAAGGCTTAGGCTGTGTAGAAAATTACAAATCGGTGTTGCATACATTTGTTCTATACGATCGCATGAGTAGGACTACGATCGCATAGAAGGATTTTGGGGGAATGGTCATTTGTGCTATGCAATCGCGTGGCAGTGGTGCAATCGCACAGAGGAAAATTTGGAGCCTGAGTTTTTGTTCAATGCGATCGCATAGTTGAAGTTGTCTGGTCAATGCGATGGCGGGGTCCCTTATGTGATCGCATAGGGTTAGATCAGAGTTAAATATTTTTGTGGTATGTGATCGCAATGGATTGTATGCGATCGCATAGAAGGAAATTATAGTTGGGCAGTAGGGTTTTTAAAATATTCCATCTGCGAGCCTAAGTTATTTTTTCATCATTGTTGAGTATTTTGAGAGCTCTTTGGGACAAACTGAAGAGGGATTCAAGTAGGATAGATTGGATGTAAGTTCCTTGGACTAAATACATGAGATTATGATAAATTTAACATGAAAATTATTTGAAATTCATCAAAGGGGGGTAAAGCTAGAGCTTGAGAATTAGTAATTTAAAAATGAAACTTGAAGGGTCAAATGGACTCCGATTTTGGTAAATTTGATATGTATAGTCTCGTGGCAAGATGAGGAATCTGGTAATGTAAATTTTGTAATTTTTCGTGAAGCGGTCCCGGGGCTCAGGTTTTGCCAACTTCGTAATTTTCTATGTTTTTTGTGTCTTTTTGATTGGGTTATATTTCCTTAGCCTATTGTAATGTATTCCTTGTGGTTTTGATCAGATTCAACGTGTGAGGAGGTCGATTCAAGAGGAAAAGGTATAGCGAGCTAGACGTTGGGCCGGTTTGAGGTGAGTAATAGGTGTAAATGATGATCCGAGGGTTTGAAACCCCAAAATTTCACATCATAACACTATATTGAGGTGTGGCACACGCTCTATGACGAGTGCGGTGTCGTTTGTTATTGGGAATTGTGATTTGGTCCGTCTCGGGTGATGTTTTTACTATGTTTTTCTACTAGAACATGTTGGAAATTATCGTTTCTTGGATTTGATTGTTATATTTGGGCTTCGTGCCGATTATTTGAATCCTTCAGGGATTGATATTACTGTTTTCGCATACTTTGCATATTATTTAACCTCCGTCCGAGGTTTTAAGTACTATTTTGCAGTCTCAACCCCTTTCTAAGATTCAAAAATTAAATGATATTTCTAAATGATATTTCGGCTTGTGAATTGTTGTTTTAGAAATGCTCGGGGGACTAATAGTGATTTTTAGATATATGGATGGCTCGGGCTGCACGCTGCAATAATATTATATTGATATTGAGGCTGGGGGCCTGGTTGGTGCCACAAGATGGCTTGATTATTTGCACTTGGGATGTAGGAGCCCATCCGGAGTCTGTACACACCCAGTGAGCGTCGTCGATGATAAATATATGAATGGCTCGGATTGCATGCCGCAGTGGGTACCTAAGTGTATTGGCATATGCATTACATTGCATTCATACATTATTACTTAGATGATTTACTTGTCATGGTTCTTTCTGTACTATTATCTCATTGACTTGTTGTTTACTGTTAAAGGTTTGGTACTGCCAGTTATAGTTTACTTTGTATTTTCCATGATTTCTTATATTCATCATCTTATTATATTTATTACTCACTGGGTCGGAGTACTCACATCACTCTCTACACCTTGCGTGCAGATCTAGGTACCCCACAGGCTGAGTAAGGACTTATTCTAGCTGAGCAGCAGTATCGGGAAGCACTGAGGTAGCGGCATGGCCTTCGCAACCTTCATCTCTCCCTCCTATCTTTATTCTATATTTTTGCATTTTCCTAGACAGACTGTATTAGGTGGATATTCTGTATTAGAGGCTCATAATCGTGACACCGGGTCCTATTTAAGAGTTATGTTGCAGTATTTTGTTATCTTTCCGTTATTTACTAGATTTTTGATTAAACACCTTAGTAATTATTATCTGTGCTTGCATCTATGAATCCATTAAATGTCGGGAATGTTGGTCTAAAGGTCGGGCTTTCCTAGTAATATGTTGGTGTGACGACCCGGCCTGTCGTGATGTGAGTTACCACCCCGTTTTCCCTATGTTGTGTTGCTTTATGTTTCAATATCAGTATTCGAGTCGATCGGGTGGAATTGAGTTGGTTTTAGTTGAAAATGAGGCATTTAGCCTCTTAGAAGAAAGCTTATTTCAGAAAAGTCAACCGGAAGTTGATTATGTAGTTAGAGGGTCGGATGTGAATGTCGGTAGTTCGGTTAGCTTCGGGGGATGGTTTGTGACTTAGGAGTGCAATCGGAATTGAATTTGGAGGTCTGGTATAGAATTAGGCTTGAATTGGCGAAGTTTGAATTTTGGCGAATTCCGGTTGATAGGTGGGATTTTGATCTGAGGGTTGGAATGGAATTCCGAGAATTGCATTAGCTACGTTAGGTGATTTCGTATATGTTTGCAAATTTAAGGTCATTCAGACGTTGTTTGGTCGGGTTTTTGATCGAATGCGTATTGCGTAAGTTTTGGAGAAAACTTAGGCTTGAATTCGATGTGATTTAAGGGTTTTAGCGTTGTTTGACGTGTTTTAAGGATTGGAACAAGTTTGAATAAGGTTTTAGGATGTGTCGGTGCTTTTGGTTGAGCTCATGGGGGCCTCGGGGTGAATTCGGATGGTTAATCGGGAGTTTGAAGTATTGTTGCAAGTCTAGAAAATTCTGTCTTCTGGTATTTCTGCATCTGCAGAAAAGGAGCCACAGAAGTGGTTTTGCAGATGCGACAGAGAGATTGCAGAAGCGAGCAGGCGTGGTCCGGGGTAAACTCTGCATAAGCAGACAGGGGTTCGCTTCAGCGGGTTCGCATAAGCGGATATTATACTATAGAAGCCATTGTCAGAAAACTGCAAAAGCGGTCCTAGGGATTTTTTATGTGATATCGCATAAGCGGTCATTTGGTCGCATGTGCGAGATCGCACGTGCGGTCATTTGACCACATAAGCGAAAATCGACCTGGAATTAAAGTGAACAGTGTTCACGAACTTGAAAGGGAAGGAAAATATTTTGGACTTTGGCTTAGGCGATTCTTGGGCGATTGTGGAGAGAATTCAAAAGGATTTCATCAGGTATGGACTAATGGACTCGGATTATGTTTATATAGTGTAAAATCATGGATTAAACACTGAAATTCAAGGGGGTTTAATGCTAAAAATGGAGGTTAGGTTTTGAAACTTAAGGGAGTTTGAATTGATGATTTGAGGGGTCAAATGGACTCCGATTCTTGTGTATTTTATATGTACGGACTCGTGGCGAGATGAGAAATCCGGTGATGTGAATTTTGTAATTTTTGGAGAAGTGGGCCCGGGGCTTGGGTTTTGCCAACTTCGTGTTTTTGGATGTTTTTCGAGTTCTTTCAATTGGGTTAGGTCCCATTAGCTTATTTTAACGTATTTCTTGTGGTTTTGGTCAAATTCTACTCTCGATGAGGTCGATTTGTGAGGAAAGTGCAAGGCGAGCTAGGATTTCGGCCGGCTTGAGGTGAGTAATGGTTATTAATGATGTACTAAGGGTTTGAGACCCCGTATTTGCACTATGTAGTGCTATGTTGAGATGAGATATGCGTCGTATGATGAGCGTGGTGATGTTACTACTAGGGATTTGGACTCGGTCCATCTTGATTGATTACAATACTGTACTTTTAACTGAGACTGGGTTTATACCAGTATAGTTTGGGGCTAGTTGCCATGTTTGGGGTCTTGTGCCGATCTGTAGAACCCTTAGGGAGCATGTTGAGCTAATTGAACTCACTTTACTTGTTGAAAACATACTCTCAGCCATATCCTTAACTGTAAACATAATACGAATCGGCCTTAGCAATTTGCACTCTAAATGAGAAATACCTGGGGTTGAAAACCCTATCTTACCTGAGTGGGCCCGAGAGGCCAAGTCTATATTGACTGAGAGGGGTCAAAGACCCCATAGTGAGGGTATTTGATATACACCGAATCGGGTTGCACGCCGTAGCAGTAAATACATATACATATATGGATCGGATTGAACGCTGCAGTAGTATAATATATGGATCAGACTGCATGCTGCAATATTATAGCGTTTGGGCTGTAGGAGCCCCTCCGTAGTCTGCAATACCCCCAGTGAGCGCAATCGACTATTATTATTGGATTAGTCTGCACGCCGCAGCAGCATATGCTATTATTGGATCGGACTGCACAACGCAGCAGTATTATGTACGGATCGGGCTACGCGCCCACAGCAGTATTGTCAAATTGTCAGACTGTAAGAGATTTTCACTGGTTTTCCCTGATTAGCTGATCTTTACTGCCCTTACTGTTGGTTATAGAACTGTGTAGTGTTCTTATGAGATTTTTTACTTTTAGTTGTTATTTATTGCTATTATTCACTAAGTTGGAGTACTCACTTTACTCCCTGCACCTTGTGTGCAGATACAGGGATCCCGGAGGCATAGTTGAGGTTGTTGCTACTGCCTAGTTCAGTTGTCGGAGTCATCGAGGTAGCTGCCGGCGTCCGCAAGACCTGATTTCTCCTCTTGTCTTTTCTTTTACTCTCGCACCTTGACTTTCATATGTATAGGATGTTGCTCAGTTGTATCTAGAGGCTTTGACTCGTGACGCTAGATCTTATATGGGCTACATTGATATTGTTATTGTTTCCCCACAGTTTTTGTTACAATCACAGACTGAGATTTTTCTTAATTGATATTTTAAATTTAATAACTGATAAGGAGCTTTGTAACTTGGATTGAGAATGTTCTAAAGGTCAGGCTTGCCTAACAAGGTTTTGGGCGCCATCACGACCGGGGTTTGGGTCGTGATAGTTGGGCGCCATCACGACCGGGGTTGGATCATGAGAAGTTGGTATCAGAGCCTATGTTACTTGGTCTAGCGAATCATAAGCTGGTTTAGTAGAGTCTCGTGGATCGGTATGGAGACATCTGTATTTATCCTCGAGAGGCTACAGAACCTTTAGGAAAAACTTCATATTCTTGAAATTCTTATCGTGCGACTTTGTTGATCCGAGAACTAAACTTCTATATTCTGTTGTCTCAAAGATTGTAAGGACTTGTGCTACCAAATATGATGAAAGACCACCTGTACCACCCACTAGAGGTCGTGGATGCGGTCATGGTCGTGGTCGAGGTAGAGCAGCGAGGGAAGCCCCTGTTGACCCACCAGTTGCCCAAGTTCAGAACCAGCCTTCAGTTATAGATGCTCCAGTAGCACCTGCAAAGGCACCAATAGTGCCCATTGTGGTTTCGGGTCTCTAGGATGCCTTGGCTTAGATACTATCAGTCTGCACCGGACTGGCTCAAGCAGTTTCAACTACTACTGCAACACCTACTTCGTAGGCTAGGAGAGGCAGTTAGACCCCCGCTGATCGCACACCTGAGCAGGTTGTTCAGGGTTTGCAGACACTAAGAGTAGCCCCAACTCAGCCGTTTGCACCAGTTGCACCAGTTCCAGACTATGTGGTTTCAGCTATGCCTGACGATGAGCAGCGTCGTCTAGAGAGATTCAGTAGGCTCCAGCCTCTGACGTTCAGTGGTGCTTAGGGCGAGGATGCCCAGGGTTTTCTAGACAAGTGTTAGCGTATGCTTCGCACCGTGGGGATTTTGGAGTCGAGTGGAGTGGCTTTTACTACTTTCCAATTCTCAGGGGCTGAATTTACCTGGTGGGAAGATTTTGAGGGGCGTAGGCCTATTGGTACAGTGCCCCTTACATGGCAGTAGTTCTTCACTCTCTTTCTAGAGAAGTACATACCATAGTCTTGTAGTGAGGAGCTGCATCGTCAGTTTGAGTGGTTGACTCAGGGGGACATGTCTGTGACCTAGTAAGAGATGAGATTTTTGTAGCTAGATCGTCATGCTACTTTGATGATCCTAACAGATCGGGAGAGGATTAGGAGGTTCATGGATGGCCTCAACTATTCACTCCGCATTTTGATGACCATATAGAGGGTTTTGGGTGCCTCGTTGAAGGAGGTATTTGACATTGCTCGTGGTATTGAGACGGTTCACCGTAGGGAGCGTGAGGAGAGGGAGTCCAAGAGGCCTCGAGGTTCAGGCAGTTTCAGTGGTGCTTTGTTTGGGGCTAGTTCCAGCGTGGTAGAGGTCGTTCCTTCAGGCCTCCTCTGTCAAATCACCCAGAGTATAGTGGGTCTTCTTCGGGTCGTGGTCATCAGGGATTCCAGCAGGGCCAGCCTTCACTAAGTGCCCTCCCAGCATAGAGCTCTTCTCATGCCTCTTCAGCCCAGGGTTCTTCTGCAGCGAGGGGCTCCCTTCAGTCCCTTTCTCTAGCTCTAGGAAATTTCTACAAGTGCGGTGAGTTTGGCCATATGAAGAGGCAGTGTCCTCGATGTCATGGTGGTCAGTTTCAGCAAGTGGATCAGCCCTCGTCTTCTACTCCAGCTACTTCAGCACCCTCTTAGTCAGATAGGTGTAGGGGCCAGCCAACCAGGGGCCGCCCTAGGGGTGGAGGACGATCAAGTGGTGGCCATGCTCGATTTTATGCTCTCCCAGACATGAGGGACGCCATTGCATCAGATGCTATTATCATAGGTATTATTTTAGTCTGCCACAGGGATGCTTCTATCTTATTTGATCTCTGTTCTACCTATTCTTATGTGTCCTCATATTTTGCTCATCATCTGGGTACGACCCTTGGGTGTCTTGCTTTACCTGTTCACGTATCTACCCTGTTGGGTGATACTATTATTGTAGACCATGTGTATCGGTCTTGTCTGGTGACTATTGGGGGTCTGGGCACCCGAGTTGATTTGTTACTGTTAAGCATGATGGACTTTGATGTTATTCTAGGCATGGAATGGTTATCCCTGTGTCATGCTATTTTGGACTGTCATGCTAAGACAGTCACGTTGGCTATACCAGGTATTCCGATGATTGAGTAGTGTGGTATGACTAACTATGTTCGTAGTAGGGTGATCTCTTTTCTAAAGGCCCAGCGGATAGTTGGAAAAGGTTGTCTATCATATTTGGCTTTCGTGAGGGATGTTGGGTTGAGGATCCTAGTCTTGATACTGTTCCCATTATGAGGGATTTCCCTGATCTGTTTCAGGCAAACCTGTCGGGCAAGCCATCGGACATGGACATTGATTTTGGTATTGATCTGGTGTTGGGCACCCAACCTATTTCCATTCCTCCGTATCGTATGGCACCAGCGGAGTTGAAAGAATTAAAGGATCGGCTCCAGGAACTCCTAGATAAGGGGTTCATTCATCCAAGTGTGTCACCGTGGGGTGCACTGGTCCTATTTATGAAGAATATGATGGCACAATGAGAATGTGCATTGACTACAGGCAATTGAACAAGGTGACAGTGAAGAACAAGTATCCCCTACATCGTATTGATGATTTGTTTGACCAGCTTCGTGGGGCAAAGGTATTATCCAAGATTGATTTCCGTTCGGACTATCATCAGCTGAAGATCAAGGATTTAGATATTATGAAAACTACTTTCAGGACTAGATATGGGCACTATAAGTTTCTAGTTATGTCCTTTGGGCTGACTAACACCCCAGCAACGTTCATGCACTTGATGAACAATGTAATTCAGCCGTATTAGGATTTGTTTGTGATAATTTTTATTGATGACATCCTAGTGTACTCACGTAGCTAGGAGGAGCACGCACAACATTTGAGAGTGGTATTACAGAGATTGAGGAAGGAGAAACTTTATGCAAAGTTCTCCATGTGTGAGTTTTGGCTTGGTTCTGTGGCTTTCCTAGGGCATGTGGTGTCCAGCAATGGTATTCAGGTTGATTCGAAGAAGATAGAGGCGGTTCAGAGTTGGCCTAGATTGTCCTCAGCCACAGATATTCAGAGTTTCCTCGATTTGGCGGGTTATTATCGTCGATTTGTCCATGGTTTTTCATCTATTGCTTCGCCCTTGATCAAGTGTGAGGAGAGCTTTCAGAAGGGTGCAGAAGGGTGCACCATTTATATGGTCAGAAGAGTGTGAGGAGAGCTTTCAGAAGCTCAAGACACCTTTGACCACAACTCTAGAGTTGGTTCTGCCATCAGCTTCAGGTTCTTACACTGTATATTATGATGCTTTGGGAGTTGGGATCGGATGTGTGTTGATGTAGAAGGGTAGAGTTATTGCATATGCTTCTTGTCAGTTGAAGCCCCACGAGAAGAATTACCCTGTACCTGATTTAGAGTTGGCTACTATAGTTCATGCCTTGAATATTTGGAGGCATTACTTATATGGCGTATCTTGTGAGGTATTCACCGATCACTGCACCCTTCAGCATTTGTTCAAGCAGAAAGATCTTAATTTGAGGCAGCGGAGGTGGCTTGAGTGGCTAAAGTATTATGACATTACCATTTTGTACCACCCGTGGAAGGCCAATGTAGTAGCTGATGCTTTGAGCCGGAAGGCGGTTAGTATGGGTAGTTTGGCATACATTCCAGTTGGGGAGAGTCCCTTTACAGTTGATGTCCAAGCTTTGGCCAATCAGATGGTAAGGTTAGATATCTTAGAGCCTAGTCGGGTATTGGCTTGTGTGTTTTCTCAGTCTTCCTTGTATGACCGTATTAGAGAGCGCCAGTATGATGACCCTCATTTGCTTGTCCTTAAAGCCAGGGTCCAGCATGGTGATGCCAGAGATGTGACTATTGATGATGATGGCGTGTTGAGGATGTAGGGTCGGATTTGCGTGCCCAATATGGATGGGCTCGGGAGTTGATATTAGAGGAGGCCCACAGCTCGCAGTATTCCATTCATCCGGGTGCCGCGAAGATGTATCAGTATTTGAGGCAGTACTACTGGTGGAGGAGAATGAAGAAAGATATTGTGGGGTATGTGACTTGGTGTCTCAACTGTCAGCATGTGAAATATGAGCATCAGAGGTCGGGTGGTGTACTTTAGCGGATGGATATTCTAGAGTGGAAGTGGGAGAGAATTACTATGGATTTTGTGAGTGGTCTCCCTCGTACCTCGAGGAATATTGATTTGATTTGGGTGATCGTGGATCGGCTCACCAAGTCCTTTCACTTTATTCCGGTGTGTACTACCTATTCTTTGGAGCGGCTGGCAAGGATTTTCACTGGGAGATTATTCGGTTGCATGGGGTCCCAGTTTCTATTATCTCAGATAGAGGTACTCAGTTCACTTCGCAGTTTTGGAGGATTTTTTAGCGGGGATTGGGTACACGGGTGGAGTTTAGCACATCGTTTCACCCTCAAACGAACGGGCAGTCCAAGCGTACTATGCAGATATTGGAGGATATGTTGCGTGCCTGTGTTATTGATTTTGGAGGTTCTTGGGCTGAGTTCTTTCCACTTGCAGAGTTTGCTTACAATAACATATATCAGTCCAGTATTCAGATGGAACTTTATGAGGCCTTATATGGGAGACCGTGTAGATCTTCGGTTGGTTGGTTTGAGCCAGACGAGGCTAGACTATTAGGGACATAGTTGGTCCAGGATGCCTTAGAGAAGGTGAAAGTGATCCAGGAGGGACTTCGTACAGATCAGTCACGTTAGAAGAGTTATGCGAACCGGAAGGTTTGATATGTGTCTTACATGGTTTGCGAGAAGGTCTTGCAGAAGGTTTCTCCCATGAAGGGCGTTATGAGGTTTGGTAAGAAAGAGAAGTTGAGTCTGCGGTTCATTGGGCATGTTGAGGTACTTGAGGATTGGGGAGGTGGCCTATATGCATTATTTTCCACCCAACTTGTCGGGGGTTCATCCGGTATTCCATGTTTCGATGCTCCAAAAGTATGTTGGTACCCGTGTCATGTGTTAGACTTCAGCACAGTTCTTGGATGATAATTTGACCTATGATGTGGAGCTAGTGGCTATTTTGGGTCGTCGGGTTTGAAAGTTGAGATCAAAGGATATAGCTTCGATAAAGGTGCATTTGAGAAGTCGGCCCGTAGAGGAAGCTACCTGGGAGACCTAGCGGGAGATGCGGAGCAGATATCCTCACCTATTTGAAACCTCAGGTATGTTTCTTGAGCCACTCGAGGATGAGCATTTGTTTAAGTTGGGGAGGATGTGATGACCCGACCCTTCGTCTCATGTGTTACCGCCCCATTTTTCCAATTTATTGCTCCTTCATGTTTCATTATAGGCATTTGGCGAGTTAGAGTTAATTGGTTGCGTTTTGGTAGAAAATGAGACACTTAGTCTCTTTAAGGGAGGTTTGTTTTAGAAAGTCAACCGGATGTTGACTATTGAGTTAGAGGGCTCGAATGTGATTTCCGGTGATTCAGTTAGCTTCGAGGGATGATTTGTGACTTAAGAGTGCGATTGGAAGTGATTTTGGAGGTCCAGTGTAGAATTAGGCTTGAATTGGCGAAGTTAGTATTTTGGCGAATTTTGGTTGGTAGGTGAGATTTTGATCCGAGGGTCGGAATAGAATTCCGAGAGTTTTTGTAGCTCCATTAGGTGATTTTGGATGTGTGTACAAAATTTCAGGTCATTCGGAGGTGTTTTGGTTGGTTTTTTGATCAAATTCATATTTCGGAAGTTTTTAAGAACTTAGTCTTGAATCCGATACGATTTGATTGTTTTAGTGTTGTTCATGTATTTTGATAATCGGAACAAGTTTGAATGATGTTTTAGGATGTGTTGGTTCTTTTGGTTGAGGTCCCGAGGGCCTCAGGGTGATTTCGGATGGTTAACGGAAGTTATTCTAAGGCTTGGGCTGTGTAGAAAATTGCACATCAGTGTTGCAGACATTTGTTCTATACGATTGCATGAGTAGGACTGCGATCACATAGAAGGATATTGGGGGCATGGTCATTTGTGCTATGCGATCACGTGGCAGTGGTGCAATCGCACAGAGGAAAATTTGGGGCTTGGGGTTTTGTTCAATGCGATCGTAGTGATGTATATGCGACCACACAGTTGAAGTTGTCTGGTCAATGCGATCATGGGGTCCCTTATGCGATCGCAAGGGTAAAATCAGAGGTATATATTTTTGTGCTATGCGATCGAAATGGATTGTATGCGATCGCATAGAAGGAAATTATAGCTGGGCAGAAGGGTTTTTACAATATTCCATCCGCGAGCTTAAGTCATTTTTCCACCATTGTTGAGTATTTTGAGAGCTCTTTGAGACAAATTGAAGAGAGATTCAAGGAGGATTGATTGGAGGTAAGTTCCTTGGCCTAAATACATGAGATTATGATAAATTTAACATAGAAATTAGTTGAAATTCATCAAAAGGGGGTAAAGCTAGGGCTTGAGAATTGGTAATTTAAAAATGGAATTTGAAGGGTCAAATGGACTCCGATTTTGGTAAATTTAATATGTATAGACTCGTGGCAAGACGAGGAATTTGGTGATATAAATTTTGTAATTTTTCGAGAAGTGGGCTCGGGACTCGAATTTTGCCAACTTCGTGATTTTCGATGTTTTTCGAGTCTTTTTGATTGGGTTATGTTTCCTTAGTCTATTGTAATGTATTCCTTGTGGTTTTGATCAGATTCGACGCACGAGAAGGTCGATTCGAGGGGAAAAAGCATAGCAAGCTAGACTTTGGGCCGGCTTGAGGTGAGTATAGGTGTAAATGATGATATAAGGGTTTGAAACCCCGAAATTTCATATCATAACGCTATATTGAGGCGAGGCACGTGCTCTATGACGAGTGTGAGGTTGTTTGTTATTGAGGATTGTGACTTGGTCCGTCTCGGGTGATGTTTTTACTGTATTTTTCCACTAGAACTTATTGGAAATCATCGTTACTTGGATTTGATTGTTATATTTGGGCTTCGTGCCGATTATTTGAATCATTCAGGGATTGATATCACTGTTTTCGCATACTTTGCATAATAGTTAACCTCTTTACATAGTTTTAAGTACTACTTTGCAAATTCTACCCCTTTCTATGTTTTGAAAACTTAAATGATATTTCTAAATGATACTTCAGGCTGTGAATTACTGTTTTAAAAATGCCCAAGGGGCTTATAGTGATTTCTGGATATATGGATGGCTCGAGCTGCACGCCACGACAGTATTATATTGATATTGAGGCCGAGGGTCTGTTTGGTGCCATGAGATGGCTTGATTATTTGCGCTTGGGCTATAGGAGCCCCTTCGAAGTCTATACACATCCCTAGTGAGCGCCATCGATGATAAATATATGGATGGCTCGGACTGCACGCCGCAGTGGGTACCTGAGTGTACCAACATATGCATTGCATTGCATTCATTCATTATTACTTACCTGTTTTACCTGTCATGGTTCTTTTTTTTACTATTATCTCATTGACTTGTTATTTACTGTTAAAGGTTTGGTACTGCCAGTTATAGTTTACTTTGTGTTTTTCCATGATTTCTTATTCCCAGCCTTTTATTTATGTTTGTTAGTCACTAGGTCAGAGTACTCACATTAATCCATGCACCTTGCATGTAGATCTAGGTACCCCACAGGCTGAGTGTGACGACCCATTTTGCCTAAATAGGTCATGATGGCGCCTAACACCATAGTTAGGCCAGCCATCTGCAGAATTATGGTTAAGTCTCTATTTTTTTTTTAGTTTAACCAAACCAGATTTACTAACATTTTCAAGTAAATGAAAAAAACTAGCTAAATCATAAAATACTGACATAGTCATACAAATCCCAAAAATGAATATTTTTATAGTTTATGCCAAAACTCGATGTCACTAGCTACGGGCGACCAGTAGAGTATACACAAAAAAATACAAAACAATGTCCCACTGTTTGAATCAGAATAGATAGAAAATTATAAATACAGAAAAACACCCCTTTGGCTGCGGATCGGCATGAGAAAGAAGGTAACTCACCGTAGAAGTCCCAGAAGTGCTCACTGATATGCACCCGAGTAATGTCCGGATCCACCTACCTCAAACCTTGTACATTTAAGTATAGAAGCGTAGCATGAGTACATAAACAACGTGTACTCAGTAAGTATCCCGTCTAATCTCGAAGAAGTAGATACGAGAGTTCGCTCTATAATTACTTTAGTCAATTAATATATATATATATATGTATGTGAATATGGCATGATCAAACATGGAATTTGCAAGTAACGGCAGGTTATAACATGCGGTATAAGTCCGAAATATTACAATCAAGTTTATAATTTATCAAGTGAGATAATGGCAAAGCAAAACATATATAAGCATTTCCACAATTAACATGCGCACATAATGCCGAGGCGACGGCCCGAACTAACAAAAATAAATGTGCACTTGCCAAGGGTCGACAGCGCGCCTATAGATACATCTATTTATACCGAGGCGATCAGCCTGAACCATAGAATAAAATATCATGTTCACATACATGACACATAAATGTTAAAATACCAAGTCAAATATAATTAACTATAGAAATAAGCTCATATCCTCCTCTTTAAGTCTCTAGTGCATACTAGGTGTTCATGACAACAATTTAACATAAGGGATATATTTTATAGGCATGATGTAGGTCCTAAGATACCCGGACATCTAACATAGTAGTAGCTACGATGGGCTTTCGTCACCTAACGTGTGCGTAGTCCCCACATTTAGCAACAAGTACTCAACACAAAACCTAAGGGGACAATTCCCTCTAACAAAGTTAGAAATGTGACTCACCTCGCTCCGAAGCACCATTTCAATCACATGACTAGGCTCCAAGCTCAATTCGAAGCCGAACAAGCACCAACTAGTTTCAATAAGGTAAGAACAAATCAATAAATGCCCACAAGGTTGAATTCTAGCTAATTAAGTAATTTTCCAACCTTTCTCGCAAGTTTAGTAAATTCCGACCATGGTCCAACGTGCCCGAATTCCAAGATTTTTTGAAGAAATTGTTCTCTATAACCTAAGAGTTACTAATATGTAAATTTTAGTCCATTACATAACTAATTAGGTGGTTAAATCATAATTTTACCAAAACCCTAAGTCTAGCCAGCCCTAACCTTTGATTATATTTGATATTTTTGTGTTAAGTCTACCTAATGTTCATGTATTTAAGCTAAGAGTGAGTGGGAATTAATTACCTTATGATGTTATGTTGAAATCCCCCATTTGGAAGCTTCAAAATCGCCCAAGTGATGTGAAAATAAGAGAAAAAGAGCTTGGGTTCGTATTTGATGAACCATTACTGCCCCGGCATTTTTCGCATATGCAGACAAATTACCGCATATGCGATGTCCGCTTCTGCGAAAAAATAATCGCTTTTGCAATTTGGGGGCATAGTGGACCGTACAGCTTCTGCGGTCTTGAGTTCGCACACGCGGGACCACTTCTGCGGTCCCAGGGCCGCTTATGTTGTCTCCTCCTTTCATAGCCCTTCCGCTTCTGCGACAAGGTGGCTTCTTATGCAGTCACCGCTTATGCGGTCAAAGAGCCGCAGAAGCGGTTTTGATAGAAGCCGCAACCTTGCTTCCTTTCAAAATTCTATGTGACGACCCAAAGGGTCATCACCTATTTTCCTCATTTGCCCAGTGCTCTCGAGGCCTTGAAAACCTTATTTTATGTTGCCTCGATTTACGTGCGTAGTATGGGCATGTAGCCGGAAAGATTTTTGTGCTAGAATATGTGCATTCTATGAAAAATTTGAAGAAAATTGATATTAATATTGATATAATTGACTTTGGTCAACATTTTTGGTAAACGGACCCGGACCCGAGATCGGACGGTCCCGGAAGGTCCGTAGGAAAATATGGGATTCGGGCATGCATCCGGAGTCGAATTCTGAGGCCTAGAGCCCAAGATATGAATTTTTCTGTTAAATTGTTTTTGCTGAAATTATTAAATAAAAATGGATTAAACGACCATGGTATCGGGCTCGTATTTTGGTTCTGACGCCCGGTACAAGTCTTAAATATTATATAAGTGCTTTTTGCAAAGTTTGACGACATTTGGATGTCGTCTGATGTGTTTTGAACCTTGAGTTCCAAAATTTGAAAGTTTATGAAATTAAAGAAAGATAATCATGAACTTGAGGCTTGATTTGATGAAAACGATGTTATATTGGCGATTTGATCGCACGAGCAAGTTTGTAACATGAATTTGAAGTTGTGTGCATGTTTAGTTTGGAGCCCGAGGGCTCGGGTAAAGATTTGATAGGCCGTTGGAGCAAATTCTGAAAAATAACACAACTGGTATTTTTCCCTATCTGATATCTTCGCAATTGCGAAGAAATACTCGCAATTGCGAAGAGTTCCAGGATCATGCTAAGTTCGAAAAAGCGAACAATTAGTCGCAAATGCGAAATGGCCCTCAGATGGTCTGGGTTCGCAAATGCGAATAATGGGTCGCAAATGCGATCCTGCACAGGAAGCCTCAAGTTCGCAAATGTGAAAAACATCTCGCAAATGCGAGGCTGGCAGACTTGGGCCAGAGTTCGCAAATGCGAACTTTTTCTCGCAAATGCGAGAGTAACAGTCCAAAACCTGCTATGTTCGCAATTGCGAACAAATGTTCGCAATTCCCATAACTGCAGCTGTGCAATCTGATACTTAAACGGATTTTACACCTCTTTTCTTCATTCTTTCAAAACCCAACACACCACACACGATTCTCCAAGAGCAAAATCACTCCAAAACACTTGTAAGTCACTTTTTACTTAATTCTTTCAATCCCTAACATCATTAAACATGTTTTTCAAGAGAAATCAAAAGTTTTCATGGTAGAAATTCTTGTTTTTGGATAGAACCTAGGTTTTTCATGAATTGGAGAATTAGACCTCGATTTGAGGTATGATTTCGAAACAAATCATATAATTGAACTCGTGAGGGAATGGGTAACCGGATTTTGGTCCGAACACCGAGTTCCGACCATGTGGAACCAGGGGCATTTTGGGAAATTTTGGGTTAAACTTTGAGAAAACCATTTTTAAGCATCCAAACCAATTTATATAGTATTTATTAATGTAATTGAACCAATTGTGATTAGATTCAAGCAAGTTGAAAGCTGAAATTCGAGGTAAAGCTATACTTGAAGGATAACTGGACTTCAAGGCTTAGAGGTAAGTGTTTGATCTATCCTAACTTGAGGGAATATGATTAATGTGCTAATTGCTATGTGATCGAGTGTGGTGTATGGGCTGTGGTGACGAGAATCCATATACTGGCGTCTAGCATGACCGTGAGTCATTTGTTGACATATATTGTGGGACCCTTGCCGGTTTGTGAAGTTGATTATTGTTTTTCCTTGCCGGGACTTTATTGTGAAGTTGATTATTGTTTCCATTGCCGGGACTTTACTGTGATGATTATTGTGTCCCTTGCCGGGACGGTTCATGTTAATTGTTTCATTCTTGTGCCCTTAACTGTGATTGTTATTTGGGTGAGGAAGAGTGATAATGCACGAAGGGTGATGCCGTGCCTTGTTTATTGATTATGCACAAAGGATCCTGCCGTGCCTTATTTATTGATTATGAACGAAGGGTAATGCGTGCCTCGTTTTATTGATTATACACGAAGGATCATGCCGTGCCTTATTTTATTGACTATGCACGAAGGGTAATGCTGTGCCTTGTTTTATTGATTATGCACGAAGGATCATGTCGTGCCTTATTTTATTGATTATGCACGAAGGGTAATGCCGTGCCTTGTTATTGATTATGCACGAAGGATCATGCCGTGCCTTTTGATATTGATTATGCACGAAGGAACATTCCGTGCCGTTGTTATTTGAACCATGCACGAAGGATCATGTCGTGCCATGGATGTGAGGATGAGAGTAAAAGCATGAAGGGTGATGCCGTGGAACTATTTAAAATTTCCTTGTTTTGATAACATCTATTTTTATCATACTCTGATTTTTCTTTACTGATTTAATATATGTTGCTGATTGTGTTTCCCCCAGTATGATACTTCTTTGTTAACTTTTTACTGCTTAAGTTAGTATATGTGTATATGGGATTGCATAGGTTTATGTGAGTGTCTGGTCCTAGCCTTGTCACTACTTCGTCGGGATAGGCCGAGCACTTACAAGCATATGGGGTCAGATTGTGCTGATACTACACTTCTGTGCGTTTTTTGCATTGCAGGAGCAGCAGTGTAACGACCCGGCCCGTCGTTACGGGAATTACCACCCCGTTATGTTGTAAATGCATGTTTTATGATTTTATATCAGTGTTAGAGTCTATCGGGTGAGTTAAGGGTAAATTGGATTGAAAATGAGGCATATAGCCTTTTTGAAGGAGACTTGAATAAGGAAAGTCAACCCGGAGTTGACTATTTGGTTAGAGGGCTCGGAATCGGATTCTGATGATTCGATTAGTTCCGGGAGGTGATTTGTGACTTAGGGGAGCGATCGGAATTGAATTTGGAGGCCCGGTGTAGAAATATGCTTGAATTGGCTAAGGTTGAATTTTGGCGAAATCCGAACGGTAGGTGAGATTTTGATCCGGGGTCGGAATGGAATTCCGACAGTTGCAATAGCTTCGTTAGGTGATTTTGGATATGCCTGCAAATTTTCAGGTCATTCGGACATCGTTTGATCGGGTTTTGGATTGAATGTTAGTTTTGAAAGTTTTGAATAAACATAAGCTTGAATCCGTGTGTAATTGATGATTTTGATGTTTAGGATGGTGTTTTTATGATTGGAACAAGTCCGTATCGTGTTTTGGAGTATGTTGGTGGTTTTCGTTGGGGTCCCGGGGGCCTCGGGGTGAATCCGGACCATCATCCGGCATTTTTGGAGTTTGAAAAGTCTGCTGTA
>JASVEL010013293.1:0-100637 GCA_032618575.1 Nicotiana noctiflora
CATAATCTCATGATTTTCACACACCTCGTCAACCACTAAGCCACACTCTTCTAGGTACTCGGCATACATATTGAAGTTGCATGGACTTATGTTGCACTATCAACGAACAAACAATAAGGAAATGTGGTCGATATGTGTAATATCAATGTCACCAAGACACTATCAAATGATGTCAATCCGAAAACAAGAACAATAAAATGCTGATTCTATGTAGCAACTTAAACCTCAGCATAACTATTTGCAACTCTTCAATCACACAAAAAGATAGGGGCCTCTTCTTAGTTGAACTCTGCTATCTCAAATACCCGTGCTGTTCCATCGATAGAGACAGAAACGAGGTACTCCCCATTGGACGATGCAGCTAGAGACTGAATTGCATCAGCGTGTCCGCTAAAGGTTCTCACACATTCTCCAGAACGGCTATCCCATATCCGCACTTTCCCATCAACACAACCTGTTGCCACATACCTATGTTGGCCCAGCCACAACAAGCATGTCACGCCCCCCTAAACACCGTATTGTCAGCAAATAGCAAGGCAATGACAAAACTGGGGTTTACTACAAAACTTTCTTGAAATAGCATAGAGTATTTACAGAAGCAAATGAACGTTGAACTGCATGTAGATATACAGATATATACAGTGAGCAAAAGGAAGTTCAGACCTCATGTTCACATGTAGAGCGAGGTAGGGATTGTTGTAAGTCCCAAATAATAAGCTTATTATCCATGCCTCCAGTTGCAGCCCATGGAGCACTGAAAGTCATTTCAGATGATGAAGTTGTTTAAAACACCAAATATTAATTTAACAAACCAAAAATAAGTATTAGAGAAAGGAACATTCGAGGCATATGACAATCAACCAATGAATTACTACAAAAATCCAAAGAGTGAGAATAGCCACATCAGTCAAAATAGATTTAAATCCCTACATCCTATGTCTTATCCGAAACTCATCCATTAAGAGGTACACCCTTGTCTACATCCTGTTATCCGTTTCGAAGGAACATTTCCATGCAAAGACTACAGATCTATGGAAAAAGACTTTCCAACAAAAGCTATGCTTGTAATAGGCTAAAGATGAATGGTTCTCCGGCGTTAATATAAAAGCTTATCTCAAAGCAATCTTAAGTCACACATTGAATTTCGAAGAAACACGGTCATAGTAACTACTAAGATTTATGGAAACAAGCTTTGATTTGCTAGTCCAACAAACAAATAACTAAATTGATGTTATATTATTCCACCATGACTTTCTTATCCTGGAAAGCTTGATGCTTTCTTAGGTCCAACTCATGTCTAAATGTTGGAACTTTGGGGGCATGGAGTCCATAACCAATTTGCATCACCGCAGTCCGCATGTATTCCCTGTACTGAATTAACTCATTAAAACTTTGAGGTCACCAAAGTTCTACAATTAACCCTCTCATTCATTCAGGAGAAAGGCAAGACCTGGCATCAACAGTCTTCCTATTTTCAGCAATGGCAATATACAATTTTGAACCTTCATAAAGACAAGAAGCTGTCTTAGCAGGGTATTCTCATTTGAGACCATAATCTGTTACTTAGAGTATTAGAGATCCATGAGAACTCCACAACATCTGAATGCAGCACAGCAAATTCAATTTCATGCCCAAAAAGATCCTCAGATAAATTAATAGATAACAGCTTAGAGACAGTTGATACTGAAGGTGCATCGAAGTGTTTCCTTTTTTACGGAAAAGGGTTAAAATACCCCTCTACTATTGGATATTGTTTAAAGTTCCCCTCAATTAAACTATTTGGTCATTCAAATCCCTACCATCCTACTATTGATCAGATTTGCCCTCCATTTAACAGAGGGGACACATGGAGGGTTTCCAAGCCTTTTTAACCCCTAATCCTGAATTAAAATTAAACCCGACCCATTACCATTATCCATAACCCAGTAAAACTTAGAAGCAAATACGTTTTTAAAATTCAGTTGAGTTCTTCAAAATTCAGGTCCAATCGTTCTTCATTTTTTTTTAAAAACCTCAAACTCGCATTTCCAGGAAGAAGAAGCAGAGGGGTGCTCGGGGCCAACCGCGAATTAGATTGGGTGCTCTGACTAAAGAGAAAGTCCAGGAGCTGGAGAGGAGGTTAGTTGATGGTGGAGCTTGGAGTAGTTCTAGGGTAGCAGATGCAATGTGGTCAGAGACGGCGAATTTGGTTAGGGAGGCAGCGCGGGATGTGCTTGGGGTAACCAAAGGCTATCTAGGCAGACATCAGGGCGACTGGTGGTGGAACGATATAGTGCAAGGAAAAGTCGAGGTGACGAAAGTTGCTTTTGCGAAGTTGGAAGGGAGCACAAGCGAGGAAGAAAGGCGGGTGAACAGAGAGAGCTATAAGGTGGCAAGGAAGGAAGCGAAATTGGCGGTCACGGAGGCTAAAAACGCGGCTTTTGGTCGCATGTACGAGGAAATGGCGGAGAAAGGCGGGGATAAGAAGTTATTCCGGTTAGCCAAAGTAAGGGAAAGGAAGGCGCAGGACCTGGACCAAGTTAGGTGCATCAAGTATGAGGATGGTAGAGTCCTGATGGGGAGTCTCAAGTCAAACAGAGATGGCAGGCGTACTTCCGAGACCTTCTCAACGAGGAAGGGGACCAAAACATAGAACAAGGGGAGCTGTTTTGCCTTCTCTGTCTTTGTTGGTTGAGTGGTTGTGCTTTATGTTTGATGTTGCAAGTTGGTACATTGAATTGGATTCAAAGTAGATTTAAGACTAGTGTTTGGAAAACACAGGTTTAAGTGCTACTTAGGATCCTTTTGTTGGATAAAAAGTAGATTACTCGAACGAAAACATTCTCTTATTTTGGTAGGTATGAAGCAATTAACTCTTTCACCTCGCTCACAACAACATCATTTGTAACCGAAGAGCCAGCACTAATCCCTACATTCAATCATCGATATTATTCAATACTCTAAGGTGAAGGCAGATTTTTTTGAATATTGTGCACTTCTTTTGATGGTTGTTGATTTACTGAAACAGATGATTTTTTTGAATATTGTGCACTTCTTTTGATGGTTGTTGATTTACTGAAACAGATGACTCAAAATGCTGATTTCTGTTGTTTCTGTACAATTACATGTACGATGGAGCTAAGACTAGGGTTAGGACGGTGGGTGACGACTCAGACCATTTCCCGGTGGTTATGGGGCTCCACGAAGGATCGTCACTTAGCCCTCTCTTGTTTGCATTGGTAATGGATACTCTAATGCAAGTGATCAATAAAGCTTTTATTTTTCTGATGCACGTGATAGATGAGACGAGGGTCGGGGTTAACGAGAGGCTAGAGGTATGGAGACGGACTCTCGAGTCTAAGGGGTTCAAACTAAGCAGGTCTAAGACAGAATATTTGGAGTGCAAGTTTAGCGCTGAGTCGAGCGAAGTGGGAGGGAGCGTGATGATTGGATCTCGGGCCATAGCCAAGAAGGATAGTTTCAGATACCTTGGATCGGTGATCCAGGGGGACGGGGAGATTGATAGGGATGTCACCCACCGTATATCGGCGGGGTGGTCGAAGTGGAGGCTTGCGTCAGGAGTCTTGTGTGATAAGAAAGTGCCACGAAAACTCAAGGGGAAGTTTTATAGAGCTGTGGTTAGACCTGCCATGCTGTATGGGACGGAGTGTTGGCCAGTGAAGAAATCTCATGTTTAGAGGATGATGGTTGCGGAGATGAGGATGCTTGGGTGGATGTGCGGGCTCACCGGGTTAGATAAGATTAGGAATGAAGTTATTCGGGAAAAGGTGGGGGTGGCCCTAGTGGATGAGAAGATGCGAGAGGCGAGGCTCCGGTGGTTCGGGCATGTGCGGAGGAGAAGCCCCGATGCCCCGGTGAGGAGTTGTGAGCGGCTAGCGGTGGTCGGTGTGAGGCGAGGCGGAGGGAGGCCTAAGAGATACTGGGGAGAGGTAATTAGACATGACATGGCCAGGATGCGGATTTCCGAGGACATGACCCTTGATAGGAAAGTCTGGAGGTCTAGTATCAGGGTTGTAGGATAGGGGCTTCTAGATTTTTCGTACTCCTTTCCCGGGGTGGGTGAGGCGTGGTAGGGCCGCCATAGATGATTAGTGTGTGTTCTCTTATGGTAGTCATTTCTGGTAGTTGCTGTTTTAATATCATTGCATGCCTGCTTATTTATGTTACATATGTCTCTTATGTTTAGATAATTTTTATGCGATGTATGCTGGAGTAACTAATACGGTTTTTGTTTTTATTTTTGTTTTTGTTTGCCTTTCTTTTCCCTGCGCCGAGGGTCGATTGGAAACAGCCTCTCTGCCCTCTCAGGTAGAGGTAAGGTCTGTCTACATATTACCCTCCCCAGACCCCACCTTGTGGGAATATACTGGGCTATTGTTGTTGTTGTTCAAACTCGCATTTTCAAGAGACCCGATAGCTTATGGTATTCCAATCCTCTCCAAACAAAATCAAATATCAGTCCAAGCTTCACAAAGTATTTCCCACAAGAAATACGAACACCCACCCAATTAATCTGAGTCACAACTTTGACGAATTTCCAGATCTGAGATCCTTGACTCATCAATCGCATTTTACGAATTCACTCATAAGTCAAGATTTCAAGGGGTCTTCAACGATTTTCTTATCAGATTCCGAACAAACATACCTCAGACCTCCGAAAATGCAAACTCAAATTTGAAGTTTTAAACTCGGCAATGGTGACATAGTTCTAAACCCCAAACCAGTGACGGGATTTTCAAACCCAACTTCCAAATCCAGGTTTCAAGGGAAGAGATCCAGGCTGGAGTTTGCCGGGAACATGACCCCTGATAGGACGGTGTAGGGGTCGAGGATTAGTAGGTAGTCGAGCGTGTCCCCACGTTACGAGGACTCTTCATTTTGGTTCCGCATCTGTCTCGACACGGGTCGGGAGCGGGATACGTTCCAGATTCGGTCAACCAACTTCAGATACTTTGACCTGAATCCATCGACAAATCTGGGGGAAATTGAGATTTTAATTTCTCAAAATTAAAAAAAGAACAGATTTAAGACATGGGAAATGGCATACCCTTCAATATTGTAGTACTTTTGTCTCCTATTTGCTGCTTTGTGTTTCAGAAAAACCAAGTATTCACGGGGTAATGTTCTGAGTTAGGAATTCTGGTAGACGGTAGTAGCGATATAGACGAAGAGTTGGTAAAAGGCCTTGAATGGCTTTCTTTTTCTCTTTATAGCTCTATTTTTTATAAGATTGATTTTTTAGCTGAATCTCGACACCCGTATCTATACCTGGATCCGCACCCCCGAATCTTAAAATTTTGATTTTGATGAATCCGACGATCGAATCTATGCTTGTATCGGATGCCCCTACCCGAGTCCGAGCAACTTAGGTGTGTCCCTTTCTCTATCTCAGTCCCGTAGCACTAGCGTTGGTGCGGTATCTTTTTATTCTTAGTTGCTATTGCTCTTCCTTGATATCTTGTTTTCTACTTGTTGCCACTGTTTCTTTCCATTTTCTCTTTAGCCGAGGGTCTACCGCAAAGATCCTCTCTACCTTCCCAAGTAGGGGTAAGCTGTGCACACCCTACCCTACCCCACTTATGAGAGTTCCCGTGTTGTTGTTGTTGATGTAGAAGCAAACCGTGAAGAACAAATATGAAGCAAACACGATTTTTCTAGTTTTGGATAATTTTTTAGTTAAACGCCAGATTTCTCAACGAAGAACAAGAATAAATGAGATTTTAGATTTTAGAAGCAAACTTGGAAGAACAATATGAACCAGACCCCATTTTTCTATTTTTTGAATGATTTTTCAGTAAACACCAGATTTCTAAATAAAGAATAAGAATTAGTGAGATTTCAGATTTTAGAAGCCAACCATGAAGAACACCAGATTTTACTGGGTTATTGGTAATGCGCCGGGTTTAATTTAGTTCAAGGTTGGTGGTAAGGTTTAGAAGGCCTCCAGCCGTCCCTCCGTCAAATGGAGGGCAAATCTGATCAATAGTAAGAGTGTAGGGATTAAAATGACCAAATAGTAACTTCAAACAATATCCAATAGTAGATGGGTATTTTTTACCCTTTTCCATTTTTTAAATATGTTCTTAACCACTAAATCTAATATGTTATCCTGGACTATCTCCGCATAACTATTGTCTCTTTAGTAAAATTATCCTCAGGAGATCTGACAACATTTGGTTCCTCTCGGGTTAATTTTACAAAAAGACACTCAAGTGTTCAGTGGTCAAGACACATTCACATATTTGTGGTGATTGTTGCACGATATTTTAATTATTTTCCAATCCGTCTCCTCTGTCCCCTTGAAGTTAAAGGGCATTCTAAGGGTTAAAATACAAGGATAGATAGAGATGTCAGATGTAGACAAACCTTGCCGAAAAGCTGGCACATTCTATCGAATCTGTATGAGCACTCAGAGAAGTGACAACCTGACATAGAAAATAATAATCAGTGATCAGACAAACACCATCCAAAGTATGGAAGCATCAAATTACATAAAAAGCCATTGTGAAAAATGTAAGCGAAAATTGTCATTCATCAAAGATTCTGACCCTTCCAGTAGTTATATTGACAATGTGAGCCGAACCATCCTTTGAGCCTGAGAGAGCAAGCGTTGAATCCGAGCTGATCGTCAAGCATGTCAGTCCTTCCGTATGATATGGATGACCTTGCAACAATAAATAAACATTTTCGGAAATTAAAAATAATAATAGTAAGATCAGATCTGACAAATCATATACTCCCTCCATTTCAAATTAAATGATGTAATTTGACTTGGCACAAAGTTTAAGAGAAAAAAAGACTTGAAATATGTAGTCCTAAAATCTTAAGGGACAAAACTTTGTGGGGCCATGACATTTGTTTGGCCGTAAAAGCTTCTTATTAAGGCTAAGGTGGGTAAAATGACAAAGTCTAAAGTCAAAATGTTTCCTACCACCAAAATGTGTCATTCTTTTTGAAATGGACTAATAAGAAAAGTGTGTCATTTAAATTGAAACAGGGGGAGTATCAATCTAGAAAAGTACAAACAACAACAACAAACCCAGTTTAATCCCAAAAGTGGGGTCTAAATCTAGAAAAGTAGTTTCTCTAATAAAAGACCAATGTTATGACAGCAAATCTCGCCACTGATCATTGGAATGGAAGAGAGCCAGCTCAATATAGCATATTGAAAGACAGAAACAAGCAAGATATCAATAAGCATGGATTAAGGTCCTTGAAATGAAAGAACAGAATGCTAACTCAGCAATATATTATTAACATATGCTTCAATCCACAAATTTTATCCAGCACTCAGCCACATCCATTCATTGGAATGGAAGAGAGCCAGCTCAATATAGCATATTGAAAGAAAGAAACAAGCAAGATATCAATAAGCATGGATTAAGGTCCTTGAAATGAAAGAACAGAAATGCTAACTCAGCAATATATTATTAACATATGCTTCAATCCACAATTTTTATCCAGCACTCAGCCACAACCCCCGAAATATGGAAACAAATTTTGTGCAAGTGAAAGAAAGCCTTCTATCTGTAGGCTTCCTACCCCTTTTTGTGGTGTGTAGGTCTGAGGAGGGAGTGTTGGAGGCAGAATAACAGCTTTACTTTTCACCTAATTTAGCAGCCAGAAAGCAAAAATCTCACCTCTTACCACATGGATACTTTGTGCACTCTTTGGATCCCATATCCTCAGGGTCACATCATCGGACCCAGTGCAAATCAATTTACCTGAGCAAGCATATATAAGAAACATAAGTTCTACTCAAAAGGAGGTAAACAGTGGAAGTATTACCAGAGAAACAGAGAAGTACCATCAGGAGTGAAACCACCACAGGTTACACTACCACTATGGCCTAAAAATGTGTTCATGAAAGCACAGTTATCAGCATTCCACATCCAAATGGAAGAATCCTCTGAACCTGCCAACACCACATGTCCTCTCGGATGCCACCTGATCCACTGAGCAATCTCAAATTTCATAATTGATCTCAAATTGTAACAAAAATAGGATTTGTTACACACAAGAAGATGTTTCACCTCTATTCCGCCTCCAGGACCTTCAAGTGTGCCATTCAGACCACCTGAAGTTAGGTTCCACACTCGTATATTCCCGTCAAGGCTCCCAGAAGCAAGAAACTGACCATCAGTACTAAAAGCCAAATTCGATACAGAATCTGTGTGACCTGCACCATAATCAAACAACTTGCATTAAACCATGAACCATTCAGATGATAAACACAAGAAAAAAATTCTTGGTTTTAGTCATGACTCAATTACCTTGCAACTCAAAAGCAAAATCACCATTACCAATCTTCCACATAAATGCTCTATCATCTCCACCACCTGTTGCCACCAAACTAGCATCTGTTGGGCTGCAGGTAACGGTATATAGTTCACCTATAAAGAGGAAAAAGTGTTGAAAAATCAAATTATCAAGAAAACAGTAAGCACCATAAAGTACAAACTAATTATACACTACTCAATTAGGAGGCATCAACAACAATTAACTCATGGCTGCATCAAACTATTAACTACTACAAAATCCATGAAGCACATTTAACCTCCATATCTGAAATCATTGTGCCAGTGAGGTTAAACCATCTTAAGTGAAGCAGGTTCACCAGCAGCAGACGTAAATTTTTGGAAAAGCCAAAAAAAAAAACATAGGCCCAGCATATGATGCCAAAATCTTGTTTATATTTCCAGATTAAATTCTCATCACAGAATGAACAGCTAGAAGCCTAGAACAGTTAGCTAGAATATATCATATTTTGTTCTTTTTCATCTTTTGATCAAGTAATTTTTTCTCTTTCATTGCAGGACCTCCTCTTCCAAAAGCATGTTATAGAATACTCCAACTGAAATCAATAAGATTTAGTTGGCTATAAACAAAACCCTAATTTTTATCTTAATTGGTAAAGTTGAATCTTGTCCTCCCAGAAAAATCTCGATCCAAGAAAAACATAGCTCTTTTGCGAATTTCGTATTCCACGCATAAAACTTGTTTGGTAATAAGCATTGGCACCTGGTTCTACTTTCTAAGACTACTACTACACCATGATCCATCAGTGCCTTTAAAACCACAGGTTTTCTTTTTCGTATCTTAAGAAATTGTATGTATACTCCACCATGACCACTGGTTGTCTCTTTCATCGTCCAATCTTTCTTTTAGTACTCATTATTTGTTCAAGCTTGCCTTTGACAATGCACTTCCCAGTAAAATCTGTTCACTTATTTGAAGCACCATCAATCAAAGGCAATATCACTTCTAAGTGTAGAATTCTATGCGACTAAAAAGCCAATGTTTCCAAATTTAGTCAGCTAAACAACCTAGCTATACCTCACACATGTTTTTTAATCGAAACACAAAGAGACTCAACATGACATCAGGCAACTTCCAGTTTTCCAACTACCGCAGGACTAAACATAATAAGAATATCAAATGAGCGTTGTTCATTATTCAAATATCAAATTACAATAATACTAAAAGAAGTACAATACCAGTATGGCCCGTGAATGTATGAACCGAATCATCAGCTTCATCTGAAACCATTATTCCAAACATCTATATCAGTATGCTAATTAATCAAAAAAAAAAGGTTCTGAACTGAACACCCCACCCCCCACCCCCAAAGAAAATGCACCCAACATGAAAAATAAGTGATACAAAGTCCAAACCCAGAATTACAGCAATAATTCAATTTCGCAAAGTTTGCAGCTTGCAGCAAGATATCATCTCCCTGTCACAATTTATTTGATACACTTTACTTTTTAGTGTATCGCCATTCTATATATAAAACTAATTTAACTTTAAAATTTACATTTTACCCTTTATAAGGAAATTTATAACCACACAAATGTTTATGGTTTGTTTTAGACCACAAGTTACAGTAGTCTTTCTTCATTTCTTAAACCTAGAGTGCAGTCAAATACATTCACATAAATTGGGATGGAGGGAGCAAGTAAAAGTAAATACAGCAGAAACATGAATAACCAAGATATATGAAATTTTGGCTGTATATACTCAGAAGGTTTCTAAAAGTGATTAAGTCAAATAGAAAGCTGAAAACTTAAAACAAAAGACTTCCATTGAGCCAAATATAACTCACCTAACAATCCTCCTCCTCCTTCTTCTTCTTCTCCTTCATCATCTTCATCAGCATCAATTAACTCTGCAACCATTATTTGTTTTGTAATTGTCCATAAATCTAACTATAATAAGATAAGAAAATAAGAGTTTGGGGAAACAGATAGGAGTTTTGTTTTATACCTTCTTCATCAACGTTTATTTCTTGTATGATATCATTTTCATCTATGAAGACCTCATCTTCGTGTTCGTCTTCTTCGTGGTGGGGTGATGGAGCGTTCATGATTATACCCTAAACGTCGTCGTATGAACGAGATTACGGCGGCTGCCGCGGCGGAAGAAGGGCGGATGTTAGTGATTTTGGGGTTTAAGGAGGGTATTAGAAGGATAATAATTTATGGGCCAAAATTGGGAAAGAACTTATTTTATTTTATTTTATTTACATAAGTGTGACTATTTGAATATGAGGAAATTAAAACAAAACAAAAAAATTAGGAATAGAACTTATTTTCATAAACTTCTCAATGAAGGAGTGCCCCGTGATATTGTGCTAGGAAAATTAGAGCATTTCTAGGGTCCTCGTGACTTTGACTGTTGCAGGCGTATCAAGGTTGAGGAGGTTGTGGCAGCTATGCATAAGATGAGTAGGGACAAGGAGATCGGGTGAGACGAGATTCTAGTGAAATTTTAGAAGTGTGTGGGAAGAGCAGATTTGGAGTGGTTGACTGGGTTGTTTAATGTTATTTTTAAGGCGAAAAGAATGCCAGATGAGTGGAGGTCGAGTGTGGTGATTCCATTGTATAAGAACAAAGGTGATATCTAGAGCTGTAACAATTATAAGGGTATCAAATTAGTGAGTCATACCATAAAAGTGTGGGAGAGGATGGTTGAAGGGATCGCTTTTGCTTTGCTATTCATCTTTCTTCTGGATTTCATATTGTTCCCATTTCACCTATGACTTCTATGATGATATTAATATTATCTTCTTTTGTCCTTTTATTTTCTTGAACCGAGAGTCTTTCGGAAACAGTCTCTTTACCCCTTAAGAGTAGGGGAAAGATCTGAGAATACATTACCCTCGCTAGACCCCTATAATAAAATTTTATTGGATTGTTGTTGAAATTGTGTTAGTATTAGTGATGTTTTAGCCAGGGAAGTGCGATACATTGCGAGTGTATAATAAGAAGGTTAGAAACTTAGATTCATCATTATTAATGATAAGTTTTTGCCAATAGGTAATATTGCATCAGTGCCGATCAAAGGGCAACTATTGTTCCTACAATAAAAGACAGTCATCTCCACTAAACGACATATATAGTTAAGGGGAAAAAATAGTACCAACAAATTATACGAGATAAAGTAAAATAGACGAAGTTGGAGGACATATACTATACATGGGCATGGGCACCTTACTTAAAGCGGTGTCACGTAACATCAATGTGTTGAAAGTTTTATATATAAATAATAAATAAAAGTAAAATATTTAGGTATAAAAGATGACATTGTTTGCTGTTACATTAATTTATTTACTTATTTCACTTCTTCAAATATTGATACCAGTTACGAAAATTAATACGTACGCCACTGATGTTATGTATTTATGTATCTTACACCAATTAGCATGTTTTCACCTTCTAACAGCTGGATTGCAAATCTTTTGATTTATTGAAGTATAATCTAACTTTAACCAAAAAAAAAAGTATAATCAAACTTAAATATCAACCTCAAAATCTGCTCTTGCTTGAAACACCCAACAAAAAGAACAAAGAATACTTACTCTACTAATACATTAAGCTTCAGATGCTGTAATCAGTTATAAAGTATATGTGCAAAACTGAAAACAAGAATTAAACAAAAGCTTTGCAAAATGCAACTTTGAGCTCTATGGTACTTGAACCTCGGTGTAACTATTTTAACTCTTTAAGAACAACACAGCCATAGGGATCAAAAGTCTGCTATCTCAAAAACGCGCGCTGTTCCATCCATAGAGGCAGAAACGAGGTACTCCTTATTGGACGATGCAGCTATAGACTGAACTGCACTAGTGTGTCCACCCAAGGTCCTCACACAGTCTCCAGAACGGCTATCCCATATCCGCACTTTCCCATCAACACAACCTGTTGCCACATATGTTGATTGCCCCAGCCACAATAAGCATGTCACGCCATCCTAAACAAAGTTATTGTCAGCGAATGGCACACAAAAAAATAGTGGTTTAGAGCAAATGTATGTTCAACTACATGTAAAGACACAGAAATATACAGTTGGAGCACAAGAAGGTTCAAACCTCATGTTCACATATGGAGCGAGGTGAGGAGCGCTGCAAGTCCCAAATAATGAGCTTATTATCCATGCCTCCAGTTGCAGCCCAAGGAGAGCTGAAAGTCATTTCACATGATGGAAGTAGTTTAAAGCACCAAATATTAATTTAGCAAACCCAAAAATTACTAGAGAGCGGAACATTCATGGAATGTAACTCATGTCAATCAATCAGGATCCGATTGAAGGCAAAGGGATTTGAACTTCAGAGAGTGAGATTAACTGAACTAACGAAAATTGATATAAAGCCTTAAATACTATGTTTATCCCTAAGTCATCTATTTAAGAGGTACACCCTTGTCTTAGTCTTTCATCCGGCTCTTGTCTCCAAATAGTCCATGCGATGGCTACAGACCCAATCTTAAACCCCATCCTATGGGAAGAGACTTTCATACAAAAAGTGTGCTTGTAGCATGCTCAGGAAGAATTGGTCCTCAGGGGTTACTATCAAAGTTTATCTCAAAGCAATCTAGAGTCACATAGAAGAAACAAGGGCATAATAACAATCAATGCTGACGCTTATGCCTGATTTACGAAGCTGTCTAAGCATGATGTTCTCATTTGAAACCACAATCTGTTACTTAGACAATTAGCAATCCTCTCCCGCAAAATACAACACGAAGACTGCAAACATCCGAATGCAGCAAACCAAATCCGCACTAAAGCAATTTTATGCCCACAAAAGATCCTCACATAAATTAATAGATGACTGCTTAGGCACAGTTGATACTTGATACTGAAGGTGCCTCAAAGTGTTCTTTTAAATGTTCGTAACCAATAAATCTGATATGCTATCCTAGACTATATCAACATAACTACTTGCTCTTTAGTTAAATCATCTTCAGGCTTGCTAACATCTGGTTCCTTTTCTATGAATTTGACAATACGACAGTCAAGTCTTCAGTGGTCAAGGCACATTCACATACATGTGGTTTACTTCTTGCACATTTTTTTCCAATCCATATCCTACGCGGTCTTTCAAATCAAAGGCATTCAAAGGCTAAAATATAAGGATAGAAAGAAAGATGTCAGATGTAAATAAAACCTTGCTGAAAAGCCGACACATTCTATCGAATTTGTATGAGCACTCAGAGAAGTGACAACCTGACATAGAAAATATTAATCAGCGATAAGCCAAAGTGCCCCTAAGGTCAGGAAGCATCAATTACAGAAAAAACCATTGTGAAAAATGGAAAGTGTAAAGTATCATCAATTGAAATTTCTGACCCTTCCAGTAGTTATATTCACAATGTGAGCCGAACCATCCTTTGAACCTGTGAGAGCAAGAGTTGAATCCATGCTGATTGTCAAGCATGTCAGTCCTTCCGTGTGATACGGATGACCTTGCAACAAGGAATAACCATTTTTTTTACAAACATAACAAACAATAATAACAGGACCACATCTGAGAAATCATGTATTAATTTTAAAAAAGTAGTTTCTCTAATAAAGACAAACGTTGTGACAGCAAATCTCGCCACTGATAAGAGTGCTAATATCATTTCTTGGAATGGAAGTACAGAGAGCCAGCTCAACATAACATAAAGAAAGAAAAGAAACAAGCAAGACATTGATCAGAATATAAGGTCCGTGAGGATGAAAGAAGAGAAACGCTAACTTAGCAATATACCATACTAACAAATGCTTCAATCCACAGTTTTTATCCAGCATTTTATATCTCAGCCACATCCCCCTAAATATGGGAACACACTTTGTTACGATTGGCAGAAAGCCTTATATTTGTGGCCCCCCAACCCTGCTTTCTCTGTGGGGGGGGGGGGGGGGTTGTTATTACAGCTTTACTTTTCACCTGATTTTGAAATGCATAATGGAAAAGAAATCAAGATATTAGCAGCCAGAAAGCAAAAACCTCACCACTTACAACATGGATACTTTGGGCACTCCTTGGGTCCCATATCCTCAGAGTCGCATCATCAGACCCGGTACAAATTAATTTACCTGAGCAAGCATATATAAGAAACGTAACCTCAACTCAAAAGAAGAAAAAGACGGGTAATTTTAACGAGAAACAAGTACCATCAGGAGTGAAACCACCACATGTTACACTACCACGATGACCTAAAAACATGTTCATGAAAGCCATGTTATCAGCATTCCACATCCAAACAGAAGAATCCTCTGAACCTGCCAACACCACATGTGCTCTTGGATGCCACCTGACCCACTGAGCAACCTCACATTTCTTAGTTAATCTCAAATTGTTACACAACATCGGATTTCTTGCGCACGAAAAAATGTCACCTCTATTCCGCCTCCAGGACCTTCAAGTGTGCCCTTCGAACTACCTGAAGTTATGTCCCACACTCTAATATGACAATCAAAGCTACCAGAAGCAAGGAACCGACCATCAGTACTAAATGCCAAACTAGATACAGAATTTTCGTGACCTGCACCATATCTCAAGGTTCATCTAATTAGCGACACAAAATGTTGAACCATTCAGATGACAAAGACAAGACAAATATTCTTGGTATTAGTCATGACCTAATTACCTTCTAACTCAAAGGCAAAATCACCTTGACCAATCCTCCACATAAATCCTCTGTTATCTCCACCACCTGTTGCCACCAAACTAGCATCTGTTGGGCAACAGGTAACAGTGTATACTTCACCTATAAAGAGGAAAAGGTATTGAAACAATTAACTTATAAAGAAGAAAAAAAAGGTAAAAGAAATCAACATCAGAGTACAAACTAATTATAGACTATGCCAAATCAGGAGGCATCAACTACAATCAATTCATTGATGCATCTAACTATTAACTACAAGATCCATGAAAACACATCTAACCTCCATAGCTAAAATTATTGTGCCGGTGAGATAAAACCATCTTATGTGAAGTAGATTCCACAAACATCAAATGCAATTTCTTCTATAAGGTAAATAATCAGATTAGATGTGTAGGAAAATCCCTGTATAGAATTACCAAAAATTGGAGGAGCAACATCTGATGCAATATATTTCCAGATTAAGTATCATAACATATATTTTTCTTTATGAAAGTAACATTTGTAATAAAAATCACAGCACAAAGAGTGTGTCAGTAACCATGTACAGGTTCCAAAAAGAAATGCCTCAAATTCTCTTGCTAGATATGAGGGTCTTCCATTTGACCAAATGAAATAATTTGCTCTCCCTATTCCTTTGCCAGACAAAGTTCCTTCTCAATGTATCAAGTCTCTTTTCCACTTTAGCTGGAAGTGGGAACAGAGACATTACATAAGTAGGAATGGAGTCTAATACACCCTACCACCCAATGAAAGATACTCACTTTTCCAATTTGCCAATCTCCTTTCACTCCTTTCTATTACCCCTTGCTATTTTCAAGGGATTTGCTATTTGCCCCCACTGAGACCCAAGTAAGTTTTACGAAAAGCTCCGATTTCACGCTCCAATGTGGCTGCCAACCTTTATATTTGATCCACTTACTTGATTGGCTATAGCATACTCTTCCTCCAATTGACATGTATGGTAACATGTTCTGGCATTACATTTTTGTTTGTCTTTTTTCTTTTCTTTGCTAAAAAGCCCACATCAAGATGCACTTAAAGCTACAACAAACTTTGGTGCCGCTTTTGACGACTCAAAGTTTCCTATCTTGTCAGCTAAAAACCTAGCAATAGCCCATACAAAAAGGCCAACAAACTGAGTTTTCTTCGTTCATGTCCATAATTGTGAACTTAACACATCAGGCAACCTCCAGTATTCATATCAACTGTCATTATTCAGTATGGAATTACAGGAATACTAAAAGAAGTACAGTACCATTAACCCAAATATCCATATTAGTGTGCTAATTAATTTTTTTTTAATTTTAAAAAACAAGTTATAAACCCAAAGCCCCAAACCAAATAAGTAATCCAAACCCAGAACTACAACAATAATTAACAACAACAACAAAGCCAGTAGCTTCCTACGAGTGGGGTCTAGAGAACACAGAGATCGCTTCGGACAGACCCTCGGCTAGAGAACGATTGAAAAAAAAAAGGTAATTGCAACAAGTAGGAATAACAGCAAGATGAAATAAGATCAGATCCAAGAATGCAGTCAAACTCCAGGTGATAACTATCTATGAATAAAAGATATCGTACTAACACTAATGCTAGCGAACTGAGTAAGAGAAAGAGAAATGCTCGACTACCTACAAACCTTTACCCTAATCTTTGACCTCCACACCCTCCTGTCTAGGGCCATGTCGTCAGTCAGCTCCAGCTGCGCCATGTCCCGCCTAATAACCTCTCCCCAGGACTTCTTAGGCCTACCTCTACCCCTTCTAAAGTCCACCGAGGCTAACGGCTCGCACCTTCTAACTAAGGCTTCTATACTTCTCCTCTTAACATGCCCAAACTATCTCAAGTATGCTCACACATCCACCTCAAACATACTCATTTCAGCTACTTTTAGCTTCTGGGTATGACAGTTCTTGACCGGCCAACACTCGGCTCCATACAACATAGTTGGTCTATCTACAACCTTGTAGAACTACAACAATAATTAAATTTCATAAAGTTGACAGCTTGCAGATATATGTAAGAAAACAATTACAGCAGCAACATGAATAACCAAAAGTAACTCATGAGTACATCGGAAAGCTGAAAACTTTGAAAAACAAAAGAGGAAATTGAACCTTTTTTTCCTTCTTCATCTTCTTCATCAGCATTATCAAGCTCTGCAACCACAAATTTATTTATTTAATTTTCTTATATATGGCCATAAATCTAATTATAATCGAAGTCAATACCAGTATGACCCATGAATGTATGAACCGAATCATCAGCTTCATCTGAAATCATTATCCCAAAAATATCAAAAATCTAAACCCAGAATTACAGCAATAATTAAAATTTCATGAAGTTGGCTCTGCAAACACAAATTTATTCTTTTGTTTTATAATTGGCCATAAATTGATTTTTCTTTGTACCTTCTTCGTCACTATCAATTATAACATCTTGTTCATGTTCGTCGTGGTTGCTTGACGAATAATCCATGTCCATGTCCATAGCGTCTGAGCTCTGCTGCAACGGCGGCGGCGGCGGCGGCGGAAGTAAAGCGGTGATGTCTGTGATCTTGGGTTTTAAGGAGGTATTATGGGCCAAAATTAGAAAATGTACTATTAGTTTTTGTAATTATATAAAAACCCACGCCCACCTAAAATTACTCGCCTAAATTTGAATTTCATCTATTTCAACCAATGAAGAATTTAATTAGCCTTTCCCTTCTCTGTCTCCGTGAGGATTTGTTTTGAACGTGCACCATGCATGAATACATGCAGGCAGAACATAAAAGATAAGGGATCTTTATACAAATAGCCGTGGATTCACGGTTACTTCTTCTAACTGGTACGATATTATATGTATAGCTAGAAGGCTTCTCCTAAAGCAGAAAAATAGGAGTTATAGTAGTTTCAGCTATTCGATTCAAATGAGTGCCCTCACTTCCTTTCCTTACTACGATATGCCCAAAAAAAAGAAAAAGAAAGTGCAACATAATGACACAAATTATCAGTGACCTCCTACATAACATATGTGAGCCTTACGTGGATATATATTAATCGACTATTTTTAGTTTAAGCGATTGAATTAGCAGCTATATAAGTAGCTAGCTTGCCAGTTCAAAGGCGAAGTCGGGGTGCAGAGAAAGCCGATCTTGGACCGCATTTAATAAGTCATAATGGAAGTTTATAAATATTTGTAAAGTGTTGAAAGAGAAAAATGAGCTGAAATCAAGCAAATTTGTTCTAGGGTTTGTTATGTTCGAGAGAGAAAGAGAGAATATTTTATATATGTGCAAAATGAAAATAATAGTACAATGTATTTCGATACAAACCTCATTCTTTCTTATATCTGACCCGGCTCAAATAAATAGGCTTGGCCCAATACAAAATAATAAAAGCCTAACTCCTAACTATTTCGGACTTGGGTCAATATTTTCAACACCCCCCTCCCCCCTTCAAGTTGGAGGGTGATAAAACCTCCAACTTGGATAGAATACCATGATGAGCAGCACCAGGCAAGGTTTTGGCGAGAATTTCAGCCAATTGAGGAGAGGAAGAAGTGTGAAGTAACTGAATGAGGCCTTCAGCAAGCTTGGTTCTGACCAGATGACAATCCAACTCAATATGCTTAGTACGCTCATGAAATATAGGTTTCTTGGTGATATAAATAGCAGCTTGGCTATATATCACAAAATAGAGGAATATCATAAAAACAAAGAACATCCAAATTCAGAAGTAACCTGTGCAGCCAAGTAACTTCACCGATAGCGTTACTCATGGCCCTCTATTCAGCTTTAGCATAGGACATTGTTACCCCAGATTGCTTCTTAGACTACCAACCTACAATGCTACCTCATAACAACCTACAAAAACTAGTAGTGGACCTTCTAGTATCCGAGCAGGCAGCCCAGTCACTATCACAAGAAACAACAATAGAAAAATCACTGGTATTGTTGAGGAAGATTCCAACCTCAACAGTACCCTTCAAATAATTCAGCAAATGGAAACCAGCTTCCAAATGAGGCATACAAAGAGAGTGCATGAATTGAGAAAGGTGTTGAACAACGAAAGAGATGTCTGGCCTAAATTGAGTGAGAAAATTGAGTTTTCCAACCAAAGACCTATATACCTCAGGCTTGGGAAGAGGCACACCCTCCTTGGCTTTAGGTTTGACAGACCAGGAAAGAGGACAAAACACATGGGGGAATCATAACAATGGAACTCATGGAGAAGGTCAAGAATGAACTTTTTTTGATGCAACATAACACCTGAAGCTGAGTATAACACCTCTATGCCCAAAAAATAGTTGAGATATCCCAAATCCGTAATTCCGAATTGATGGTGAACAAAGGACTTAAGATCAAATTTCATCACTATTTGTGCCAGTCAAAAATAATGTCTTCCACATAAACAACAAGCACGACAATAGAATCCCCATAAACCTTTGTGAACAAGGAATAATCATTAAGAGAATAAGAATAACCTATAGAAGATAGGTCCTAAGAAAGCTTGGAATACCATTGCCTGAAGGCTTGTCTGAACCCATAAAGAGATTTTTACAGCCTACAAACAAATTGCACAGAAGTAGAAGGGGAAGAAACAGTGTCACAAGGAGGCAACTTCACAACACCTCCTTATAACGACCCGACCGATTATTTTGCTATATAGAACCTCGTTCCTCTAAATAAGACTTTCCGTATGTGATTTTACTATTTTATGACTTACGTGAATGGTTAGTTCTGGATTTGGAAGGGTTCGAATTAAAATCGGAACACATACTTCTTTAGGGTTGGCTTAAAAGACTAAGTTTGACTTACATCAATATTTTGAGTAAACGACATCGGAATCGGGATTTTATGGATCTAATAGATTTGTATGATAATTTCGAACTTGGGCGCATGTTCAGATTGGGTTTTGGATGATCCGAGAGCATTTTAGCGCGTAAGAAAGATGGCATTTTGAGTGAATTTCAAAAGTTTGGGTTGAAGTGGATTTTTACATACTAGACGTCCGTTTAGGATTCTGAGCCTGAGAATAGCTCCTTTATGGTGATTCTGGACTTAAGAGCATGTCTAGAAGTGGATTCTAAGGTCTGTAAGTCGTTTCGGGGTCATTTGACAAAAGTTAGAAATTTGAAATTTTTTAAAAGTTTGACCGAGGGTGGACTTTTTGATACCGGGTTCGAATTTTAGTTCTGGAAGTTGGAGTAGGTCTGTAACATCATTTAACACTTGCACGCAAAATTTGGCATTATTTCGAGTTTATTTGATAAGACTATGACGCTCAAGAAGTATTTTTAGAAGTTTTTGAGTTCATAACTTAATCCATGCATTTTGGCATCCGATTAATGGTTCTTGATGTTATTTTAGTGTTTTGATTGCGTAAGCGAGTTTGTGTGATATTTTTAGACTTGTGAGGATGTTTGGTCCAGAGCTCTGAGGGGTCGAGTGAGTTTCTGACGTTCGGGAGGATGAGAAAACATCAGTTCTTCTGGTATTTCTTGGCAGTTGTTCCAGGTCTCACAAATGCGAGAAATTGTTCGCATTTGCGAACCTCATAATTGAAATATGGGCTTCACAATTTTGAATAAGCATGTCATGGAAATTTTTGCATTTGCGACTCTTTGGTCGCATTTGCGACCTTGGCAGCATAAGCCCAGGTTCGCGTTTGCGATGGAATTATCGCATTTGCGACCTTCACAATTGTAAACCAATGCGACATCTCAGACTTGTGCACAACTTATTAAATGCTGGACTTAGACTATTTAGCTCATTTCCTTTCATCTCTTGGGAGTCTTTTGGAGCTTTTGGAATAGGGCTTTCACCTAGCACTTTGAGGTAAGTAATTTCCACACAATATGAGCTAAATACATATATTATGGGTAGATTAACATGTAAAAATTTGTAAAATTAAGGGTTTATATGAATACCTAGATTTTTTATAAAAATGAGATTTAACCACGAGGTTGGTTAAGAAATTTGGTGAAAATTATATATTTGAGTTCATCAGGTTCTGGGTAACAACTTTCAAAAATTTTCGGAACCCGTGCACGTGGGCCCAAGGTGAATTTTAGGGATTCTTCAAATAGGCGTGGGAAATCACTTTGATAGTTAGGATATGAACTTTTGAGAATGTATTGATTATTTTATATAATATTTGACTAGTTTCGAGTCGTTTGGCAACAAATTTGGGAGTTTGAGCACAACCTTGGCCGGAAAGTAGGCTTCGAGACAGAGCAAGTCTATATTCTAACCTTGTAAGAGGGAATTAACCCCATAGGTGAATTAAATAAATATGTGTACCTATTTGTGGGGAGTATGTATGTACAAGGTGATGAGAATCCGTACATAGCTACTAATTATGTTATTGTCTGGGTAGTCTAGGACCCATATCATGCTATACTTGCAAGGTTTTCCCCTACTTGATAACACAATTACATAAGCCATATTGAAATTGATAAAAGAATTGTAAAAGGTTAAATTTCACTTAATTGAAGTTTTAAATGAGACACTTGACTCTTATTGAAAATTTGTGCTTCTTTGAAGTATTTTCTATTTGTAGAGCGGGCCGAACGCCTCGGTAGAAGATAGATGTATCTATGGTTCATGCCATTCGATCCTCAACAATGCATAATTTAAATATTATGTTAGATCAGACCGTACGACCTCGATATAATTTGCGCATGATAAATCTTAGGAACTATTCATATTGATATTGCTTCAATGCCTTGAGATACAAACTATTAAATGATGAAAAATAAACTTGGGACTTAATATTTGTGAAAGGAGTATTTACTATTTCCTACTATTGAGTTTTCAGTATTATTCATGTAATCCATGCTTAGTTATAATTTTGGCATATTACGGTTAACAGATATTAAGTGTCAAAGTCGACCCCTCGTTATTACTTTTTCGAGGTTAGACTTGATACTTACTGGGTACATTTTGTTTATGTACTCACGCTACACTTCTGCACTTAAATGTGCAGGATCTAAGGCAAGTACATCTGGGTATCGGTCCGGCGTGTACGCTTTACGCTTGGTATGAGACTACACGGTGAGCTGTTCCGAGCCATTCTGCAGCAGTCGAAGTCTTTCTGTTGTTATTGTTCTGTCTATTTTATTTAGGATAGTAGAGTAGTGATCTTTTGTATATTCTCTAATAGCCTATACTCTTATGACACCATGTCTTGGCACACACTAGCAGACTTGTGGTTTTGATTTTTATTCTATGATTATGATTACACTCATTGCTATTGCGTTATTTATTTTAAATACACTATTTCTCAAATATTTTAATTTAAGAAAAGATTAATTACTTGGAAAAATTTGTTAAAAAGAGGAAATTATGCGGCTAGTTCACAGTTGCTTGCCTAGCAGCGACGTTAGGCGTCATCACGGCCTATTATAGAATTGAGTCGTGACAACATGGTATTTGAGCACTAGGCTCACATAGGTCTCACAAGTTATGGGAATTCCTAATAGTCTTGCGGGTCGGTGTGGAGACGTCCATACTTATCTTCGAGAGGCTATAGGGTGTTAGAAAACTACTCTTTATTCCTCGCCTATAGTGTAGTTGATGGTGTACTAAATTTCTTCTCTTATTCTCTCATAGATGGTGATAACGGGAACAACAAATGTTCCAGACACAGGAGGGGCTACTCTACTAGTTGCTAGAGGTTGGGGTAGGGCACTAGCCCGAGGTAGGGGACGAGAATGTCACAAAGTTTCCCCACTTGTACCACCAACGGATCTAGTAGAGGATCCCATTATTGAGGAGTAGGGCGAGGTGCCCGCAACAGAGCCAACCCCGGTAGATTTCATGTCAGCACCGAGCTTTCAGGAGGTCATGGGTCGTATGCTCCAGTTCATGTATTCAGTGACTCAAGCGGGTTTATTTCCGACAAACCCAGCCACATCTCAAGTGGGAGAGGGAGAACAGACCCCTAATGTCCAGGCTCTGGGGCATGAAACTCCCGTATATCAGACCTGAGGTTCACTACCCATGGGCAGAGCTTAGACAGTTACAACAGCTGCACCTGAGCCTAGACTAGTTGTGACCCTCGAGCCACCGAACCTTTTGGACAGATGGACTAGGCTACACCCTCCTGTCTTCGAATGTAAGCGACATGAGGATCCCAAGAACTTCATTGACAGGTGCAGGGACAGACTGCACAACATGAGGATATTGGAATCTTATGGGGTGGATTTCACTACTTTCTAGGTGGAGGGCAGGCCCCATAGGTGGTGGAAGTCTTATCTTCTTGGTAGATTAGTAGATTCTCCTCCCGTGGCTTGGGACCACTTTACACGCCTATTCTCGGATAGGTATATTCCACCTATCAGAGTGAAGAGTTGCTCCAGCTTGAGCTGCTCCATCAGGGTCAGCTGTCTGTGACCGATTATTAGGCGAGATTCTTTGAGTTAACTCGCCATGCACTTATAATACTTTCTACTGAGGCGGAGCGAGAGTGGAGGTTTGTTGTGGGGTTGCACTCCAGTATTTTGAGCTAGTATGGCCCGGGTGGTTGAGATGGGGACTTCTTATCAGCCATTAGTCAAGATTTCTTGGAGGATTGAGGGTTACTGTCAACGAGGTAGGGATCAGATGCAGCGGACAAGAGGTTCTATTTTTCTGGAGAGTTTAGAGGTGCCTCGGCTGTGGGCAGAGGTTAGTTTGGGAGGGGTCAGCCTAGCAGGCCCACATATCCAACACCACCACCTCCTCGAGGGTGCTCTGGCGCGACACTATTTCAGCGTCATGCTAGAGAGTTCTTACCATCCACTAGCCATACAGGGTTCTTCCAGTGGGTATGCACGCTATAAGTCTAGAAGATCACTGCACCGAGAGTTTGTTTCGAGTGCGGAGATCTCAGTCATGTGCGGAGATTCTGCCCCAAGCTTCGGGGCAAGGCAGTACAGCAGGGCTAGCAGCCCATAATTACAACACCAACCGTCCGACAGCCCAGAGGTGGAGGGCAAGAGGTTAGGGGTTGTCCTAGAGGTGGAGTCCAAGCAGCGGAAGGTCAGCCAACTAGTGTTCAGTTAGCTGGAGGCCAGCCAGTCAGTGCTCCAGATAGGTTCTATGCTTTTCCCGCCAGACCCGATGTAGTGGCCTCAGATATTGTGATCACGGGTATTATTTCTATATACAGTAGGGATGCTTCGATATTATTTGATACAGGGTCTACCTATTCATATGTATCATCTTTGTTTGCTAAATTCCTGGATATTCCTCGCGAGTCCTTGGGTACTCCTATTTATGTGTCCACTCATATGGGCGATTATGTTGTTATGGATCAGATTTATTAGTCATGTATGGTCACATTATGTGGTTACAGTACTAGAGCAGATATTTTGTTGCTTGATATAACCGACTTTGAGGTCATCGTGGGTATGGACTGGCTATCCCCATATCACGCCATCCTTGATTGCCATGCAAAGACTGTTACCTTAGTAATGCCGGAGTTTCCTAGATTGGAGTGGAATGGTTTCAGTACATCCATACATGTTATCTCATTTCTAAAGGATCGATATATGGTCGAGAAGAGTTGTTTGGCTTATCTTGCTTATGTTCGGGATACTACCGTAGAGACTCTGGCGATTCACTCGGTACCAATAATCCGGGAGTTCTTCGATGTATTTTCTTTTGACCTTCCAAATATGCCACTAGATTGTGATATCGATTTCTGTATTGACTTGGTTCCGGGTACCCAATCTTTATCTACCCACCGTACCATATGACTCTTAAAGAGTTAAAAGAGTTAAACGAGCATCTTGAGGAGTCTATATAAAAGGGGTTCGTCAGACCAAGTGTATCACCTTCGGATGCACCTGTGTTATTTGTGAAGAAGAAAGATGGGACTATGCGGATGTTTTCACGACCCCAGTTCTCCCTCCGTGAACTGTTGTGACGGCACCTAGTCTCTACGACTAGGTAAGCCTAAATTGCGGAAAGTAACCTAAACTTGCAAAAATAAAATAATTGAAAAACAGGAATAAGGCAATAACAATGTTTAAATGTACTGCTCCGCATACACCATATATAAATCTAAAAATCAACATCCAAATCCAAGACCCGGAAACCCACGAATCACAAGCTAAGAAAAAGAAAAACTACATAGCTCTAACTGCAAATTTTGTCTAACATGAATATAAAGTACAAACGGGCTAAATACTAGAAGTAGGAATGGAAAGGGACTCCTCGGTCTGCGGACACGGTAGATGTACTTTGAGTCTCTAAGTAGTCGTCTCCCTCAAGGATGGTAGATCTAAGAAGCAATACTTGGATCTTCACATGAAAAACATGCGCAGAAGAGGCATGAGTACACCACAGAGGTACTTAGTAAGTGCCAAGCCTAACCTTGGTTGGGTAATGACGAGGAAGGTAAGGGTCGTACTGAGGTTAAATAAGATACATGTTTAACAGTATGAGATAACAGTGTAATTAAATAACGCAAGATATAAAGGAAAGCAACATCTATTACAATGGCATGTAAAACACAATAAAGAACATAACTCAGTTCCGAGATAACAACTGGGGATCTCCCACGATACCGTCCTATAATCCCCAAATATAAATATCATGTCTAATGGATCTCCCGGGTGCAGTTCCGTAGTCCAACTCATAAATATGTAGGGGAACTCCCGGAATGAAATTTTGTAGTCCCAAAGTAAACATGCAGAGTAGCTTTCGGGATATCGTCCGGTAGTCTAGAAATAAACTGCAGGGGATCTCCTGGAATACCGTTTCGTAGTCCCAAAGTAAATACTCAGACAATAACAAGAACTCAATCCAATCAATTTCATATCAAAGTAAAGCAGGAAATCCTAACCTAGCATGGTTCACGTAGTACAATTAAGTCAGGAAAGAAAGATAGAGCAATTTAGTCAAGTAGACATGTTTCTCTAAGCTACAACAGGTTTAATGTCCAAACAGTGAAAGCACGGAAAGGGAGAACACAATTCAAGGCTATCTTTAAAGAAAATCGGATTTCCAACAATTAGAACAAGTACGCTCTCATCACCTCGCTTACGAGGAATTTCAATTACCACAATAGAAATCCTAAGGGGAAAGGTCCCTCCCCCTCCCCCCACAAGTTTAGACAAGCCACTTACCTCGAATCGGCTCAAAATCAACTAGAAATCACGCTCTTGCCACGAGTATCCGACTCCAAATGGCCCAAGTCTATTCAATTTCATTTCATAATGTAAAATAATACTTCAAGAAACTGATTGTACAATTAAATTCTAAGCTAATACATGAATTTAGGTAAAATGACCAAAATGCCCCTCAGGGCAACATCTCGGAATCGGGCAAAATTATATTTTCAGAATCCTCACACTCATACGAGTCTATTCATATAAAATCTCTTAAATTGGATGTCAAAAAACCAATCAAAACAAAATCTCTTGGTCTAAGTACTTTTCCCTCATTTTCTACAAAAATTCCAAAATTTAAGGAAAGATTCTTGGAAATTAGTCTAAACCGAGTAAGAATTACTTATCAAATCTTTCCAGGTAAAAATTCCTACAAAAAACTTGATTTCCCGAGATCCCAAGTCAAAAATATGAATTATGGCATAAACCCTCGATTTTGCAAAACTTATATTCTGTCTAGATATTTAAAGCATAGCGAACGCGGAGGAAGTCTCGCGTTCGCGAAAAAGAAAAATGAAGGCTGCCCGGATGTTCTTAGCGAATGGAGAAGCACGCACGCGTACGCAAAGAAGAAAATATTTTGGCCCAGAGATTTCTCTTTGCGAACGCGTGAACTATACGAACGCGAAGAGTGGACTTGCATAGCTAGGCGAACACGTGATGGTGGACGCGAACGCGTTGAAGAATAAAGCGAGGCTTCGCGAATGCGAAGAAGAGTTTCTAGGCGGTCATCAACAAAACTTCACGAACGCGAAGGTCTGTTCGCGAACGCGTAAGAGGGTACCAGAAGCAGAAAACAGCAGTTCGAAATAGAAGTTAAATGACCCGTTGAGCATCCGAAACACACCCGAGCCCCCCAGTACCTCAACCAAAAGAACCAATAATAACTAATACCTAATTCAAACTTGCACCAATCCCTAAACTACCTAAACAACACTGGAAACTCAAATTATCAAGGATTTAAGCCTAAGAACTCTAATTTTTCCTCAAAGTACGATTTCAATAAAAAACCTAACCAAACCATGTCCGAATGACCTGAAATTTTACAATCACATCCCAAATGACATGAAGGAACTACTGCAACTTCTAGAATTCCATTCCGACCCACAGATCAAAATCTCACCATCTGACCGGAAACTTCAAAAATTCAAACTTTGACATTTCAAGCCTAAATTAGCAATGGACCTCCAAAACACAATCCGAATACGCTCCCAACCCTAAAATCACCCAAATGAGCTAACAAAACCATCAGATTTCTATACCAAAGCCGTCTCCACACTGTTTTGACTCCGGTCAATTTTCCAACACTTAAGCTCTCATTTAGGGACTAAGTGCCCCAAAACTCTCCAAAACTCAAAATCGAACATCCGAAAAAATCAAAATAGCAGAAATAAAATTGGGGAAATCTGTTAATAGGGGATCAGGGCGTAAATTCCAAAAATGACCGGCCGGGTCGTTACATCCTCCCAGACTTAAACAACCGTTCGTCCTCGAACGAGCACAAGGACATACATGAAGTAGTGAAAAGATGAGGGTACTGTCTATGCATATCCTGCTTGGTCTCCCAGGTCGCCTCCTCGACTGGATGACCCCGCTACTGAACCTTCACGGATGCCATGTTCTTTGACCTTAGCTTCCTGACCAGCCTGTCCAAAATTGCCACTGGCTCCTCAACATGAGATAGATCCTTCTCCAACTGGATTGAGCTGAAATCCAACCCGTGCGACGGATCCCCGTGATATCTCCGGAGCATCGAAATATGAAATACCTGATGAACCCCTGCCAGGCTGGGAGGCAAGGCAAGCTCATAAGCAACCTCCCCAACTTGCCTCAATGTTACATCCCGGATTTTCGTGCGTGAAAGTACACCATAAGTAAAGTGATAAAAGTTCGAAAAAAAGAGAGATATTATATTTTGTATTTTCGTACGTTAAAGCGTCGTCGTACATTAAAGCTTCGTTGTAATATTAATCGACATAAATTCAGGAATGAGATTTATTTTGGGATTATAAGTATTACGCTATTTATAACAAGCGATAAATAGGGGTTATGAAGAATAAGAGGGTACACGGATTAAAGAAACGAGTTTTGTTGAAAGTGGTTAATTTGAAATAAAATACGGGTCTAACGATAATACCCGATAATTATGAACTAGTACTATGCAAGGTATTATATGACCACGATAGTATAATATATAAAGTATATTGAAGTATTTAAAAACTAAATAGAATTTTAAATAATTTGTAATAATTTCAAAGTTATACGAGTAATTAGTTAATTATCGGATAATAAAATATTATCCGATTAATTAATAAGCGGACAAAATTTAATCAATTACACCAAGAGAACGTGGCAACCTCTTTATTAGTTTTAAGGTGATTCGTCAATGACCTTTACACGTGTCAAAGTCCAAATTATAAAGTCTTATCAAGACTTTTTGTGAGGTTTATCCATTAAAATGAAAAACACTTCACCTAAGATCTTTTGACATTCTGTCCTTGGACAAACGTGAAAAGCAGAAGCATTACTTTGGCATTTTAGCCAAGAACTATTTCCATTTCGTCCAAATTCCTTGGGTTAAACAACATTCTGCCTTGGATTTTAAAATCCATGAACTTGGAATAGAAGTTGCTTTCGTCCAAATTATTTCGCCAAAGTTCGATTGGAAATTTAAAGAACAACAATAATTTTATTCAATCCAAGACTAGGTTCGTTCGTATTTCGCAAGAAGCAGAAAGCTTCATTTTGTTCAAATAAATTTCGGGAATAGGTATGTTAAGGCTATTCCTTCTTTCTTTTGGCATGATCTAAAGTGATATGAACATAAACGATACGCTAATTCATAACGGATCTACTCCTAGAAACTAAGGTTGTGTATGTTGTTTTTTCCTTATAAAGTTATTCTAAACTAGTGTGTATGATCCTTAAATCCTACTAAGGTTCATATTGACGGTAAGGATGTCCATAATATTCTTAGGTCACTCCAAAAGGGTTAGAACTTGATTCCATGAGTCGAGCATGCATTATATATGTATCTATTTTATACTACCGAGCCGCGCTATAGTCAGCCGGCTACGACACCTATTGTGCAACCACTGATCAGTTGGGTTTACCGAGCTCCACGTGGCCGGGTACAATTCTACCGAGTCTTATGATGGCCGGATATGTTTTTACCGAGTCCTCTTTGAGGCCGGGTACGATATGATGATGATGATGCCCATAGAGGTGAATGTTTAAAAAAAAAAGGTTTATGTATACATATGTATTATGTATTTCATATCAGTACCCCCGAGGCACTCAGATGTTACAGATTGTATCTCTTCTATCTCTTTTACATTACTGTTCTTATTTATTCTTTCTTGCCTCACATACTCGGTACATTATTCGTACTGACGTCCCTTTTGCCTAGGGGCGCTGTGTTTCATGCCCGCAGGGCCTGATAGACAGGTCGAGAGCCCTCCAAGTAGGCTATCAATTCAGCGGAAGATGTTGGTGCGCTCCATTTACTTCGGAGTTGCTTGTCTAGTTAGTATTATTTAGATGTGTATTGTTTAGTATGGCGGGATTCTATCCCGACCATTATGGCATTTATGTACTCTTAGAGGCTTGTAGACATATGTCGTGTATGTAAAAGATTGTACGGCCTTGTCAGCCTATGTTTTGAGTTTATAAAAGATCTTGTTAGCCTATTAGGCCAGCATGTCTCGTGTATATGATGATGTAATAAGAAAGATATGTTACGTTGGTTCTCGATCGAGTAAGGTATCGGGTGTCCGTCGCAGCCCATCGGTTTGGGTCGTGATAAAAGTGGTATCAGGGCACTCCTTTCCTAGGGATGTCTATAAGTCGTATCTAGTAGAGTCTTGTTTATGAGTGTGTTGTGCACCACACTTATAAGCAGGAGGCTACAAGGCATTTAGGATTGTTACTCTTTCTTCTTACTCTAGATCGCGTGGTAGAGCTCTCTTATAAAAATTCAAATTCGGATTTTTTTGTTATTCATAATAAGACGATACCTATATCCGGAAAGAAGAATTGGAAAGAGATATAGTTGTGGAAGAGCTGAATCAAAGGAATTGGATTTTGCATAATGCCTACGATAAGTAAATATGAGGTCTTCAGTGGATCATGGGTGTACTGAAAGGTGTAAGCCTCTTGATAAGGAGCCTTAAGGCAAGAATGCGTATCCACCTTCATGGTGAAGGACAATGAGAGATTATGAAGATAAGTACAAGTATCAGCAAGTAAAAGGAGCAAGGTGAAAAAGGGTACAAGGTATCCAATTAAATGAAGGTTAGCAACGTTTATAATTGAGGCTGAGGAACATAAGCTTTTTGAGTTATGTTCAATAGTAATGGAGGTATATACAATTTGTCGCCCCCTTCCAGATATGCCATATGAGGGTTAACAAAAGTAGTATAAGAAGATATGATAGATGAATTAATTGCGTCAGTTGACATTTCTGAAGGATATAGTAAATGTGCTAATAGATCTCTTTGAGACACTTAGATGGTGCACTCTAAAATAGTGTAGCCAGATATGAGTACTACAAAGACATGCACTGTAAGTCTTGAAGGGATACATATTAACTTGGTGTGGCTCGTGTCCCTAATAAAGCGAGAACGTTAAGTAATTTGAATAGCCAATGGATGGAGCAAAGGGAAGCTAAAGTCAAAATAATGTCTTGTTCAAGTTTTCAGAATAAAGTGATAGACAGAAATGTTAGCAAGAAAATGTGAAGAGATATAAGGAAGCATTATGAATAAGGTGTGATACATGGACAAAAATGGTAGATCGTTACAGAACTTATAGCCAAATGAATGAAGAGACGAAAGGTAAAGGGCCTTAAGTCAACAAATGAGTATAGGCCATAAGATTATATCCTCATTTCAAAAAATAAGTTCATGACTCCAACGCGACTACCAGAGGGGAGAGTTAATCCCTAGAGTAACATAAATCAGCATGGACTAAATAAGATAAACTAAATATGAATTAAGGACTGAATGCTTGAAAAGTACTCGGCATTATGGGAATTTCAGATTTCGTTCCAGTGGTAATAGAATGGACCACATAAGAAGATTCACGTTGAATTCAGAGAATAGTCATTCAGGGAGATGCTTCCCTAAAATAAGCAATGTGAGCAAAGTTAAGCTTAAGAGACTGTATGTGCCAGTTACGCTAAGTTTCACCCTCGCGAGTAAGGGAATTTGTCATCCTTGGTACAGAAAATTGCCGCAAGGCAAGTAAGGATCATTGATGTTGAGAAGCGACGCCAAAGATGAAGAGGTAAAACATCTATAGGTATATCATCGTGGCTTCAACTTTTAGCACACCCCTAAAAGGGGGGAATATGGAGTAACAAATGAAGAATGCGGTAAACAAAAAAAAAGAATGAGATTACACTTATTCAGGTCCTACGTATATGCTACAATTCTAGAACATTATGCAAATACGATATCGATTAAAGGAAGTAAGGGTCCCTGCCCGAGATGTTATTGATAGAAAAGGAGTCAGTGCAAAACATAAGTTAAGACAAAGGAAATGACCCAAGAAAGATTCGCAAAATATTAACATAAGAATGGGCCAACGAGTAGTTAGTAGTTTATTCCGGAAGAGCCTAGTCATGACTAGATAACAAGTTACAGACAAATCAGCAGATCGTGCAAGATAAATGTAGTAAACCCTAATATGGAGAATTCAGCCCCGCAGTTATGTCATTATAATACTTGAGATGTGTTTAAACAGGATTCGGGGTAGTTAAAGGTACCGCAAGAGTGTTACGGGAATAAAAGAAAGTGACACTGGGAAGGCAGTCAAAATATCAGTTCAGAAGCAACCCCGCAAGCACAAGAGCACGAAGGTAAGCAACTACGGAGGATTATAGGCAAGGAAGGACATCAAAAGGCCCGTAATAGGCTTACAGCTTTACGAGAGTCAAAGGTTCTCCCTAAGTAATATAACCGAAGACTAACTAAGGAAATAAGGAAGAAGACTTCAACCTAAGCACAATGACCTAAAGAGGAAATGGTCATGTAACAACAATCTCGCAACAACATTGTAAGCATTCCAAAGGAATGTGGCACTTACCATGGCTAATAATCGGGAAGTAAGAATTAAAAGTAATATTCGAGATCATATGAATTGTATGAAAATTCTGGCAAGTGTGTGCACTAAGATAAGCTAAGTATGGACGCAACAAGGGGCAGAAATACCAAGAAAAATAGTTGCCTACGTTTAAAGAAAATTGAGATAGAAAGAAAGGAATTATTGATTAATGATCCAGAGTTAGTTATGTAATGAACGCACTTAAGATTTCAGAGTATTATCCATGAAATAACATATATGTGGACAATCATACAGTCGTAGAAGATTCTGGTATAAGTTAAAAGAGAGAATTGAGCCCAGATCATAGACAAAGGAATGAATTGTCAGAAAATTTTATCATGGATATTTATAACGTCCATGAAGGGATAAAGTAATAACTAAAATCATGAACCGCATATCGGGAAGTAGCTTAAGCCTACATAAAGGCTGATCAAAAGGAAGAGGAAGCTAAAGAATTGCATCACCCAAGTAAATCAGGAGTCCGATTATTGGGCCTAAATTTTATTATAGAAGTTGTGCTAGAGAACATGACAGAATCACTCTAATATCATATGTTCAAGAGAAATAACACAACAAGCATAATAAAAAATGACTCTACAAGGAAACCACTTAGAAGAAGTACCAGCCTCATACGAAGTCAGTACGAAGCTCTCACCGGATTGTGTATGTACTAGAGGTGCGAGCATTATAATAGTGCTTCAAGTTATGGACGTGAATTACACCTAGGTAGAAGGGAGGTTATGAAGGAGATAAACGATATGATACGAGGTTTTAAGAAAGTAAGGTAAAAGTGAACGATACTCAAATGCATGAAATTGTGAATAGTCCATATTTTGGATAGAAGGCTATAAGCACGGAAGTCCAATAATTGGGAATGATAGCAACATTGTCGGCGGCATGTCTTCCAGCCTATGGTTTCTTAAGTATTGAGAGATCTAGTTAAGAGAGTAGAGAAGAGTTCGAGACAATGTGATGTCTCGTATAACATTCCAGAATAACATAAGGAAATATATGGTGCAAGCAAGTTGAAGGAATGTTGCGAGTAGTATAAATGGATATATATAGGTCGCAAACTAAAGTATGGCAAAACAACAAAGTTTTAAGAGAAGATGAGTAAGTATGGGGAAAGGTAAGTGAAAAGGTGATGAGAATGGATAAGTCCTGAGGATTAAGCGCATGAAAACAAGAATAGTTGATGGTTTCTCGAAGTTATAGAAAGCCTAGTATTGCCTGACTGAACTCAAATGAGTCTAAGATTAGTAGCATATAGAAAATATGGAATGCTGCCATGATAGTATAATGAGGGTGTAATCGTGATGGATAAAAGATGAGATTTAGGCATTCGAGTGAGTAACGATTTCAAGAGGATTTCATGGATTGTAAAGTATTAAAATACCCACGTAAGGTAAAATCGCACTAGGATGCTATGAACTGTGATAATGGAAGTATAGTATCGTATCACCCCCAGGTGGATCAAGATAATCACTTCAAGTGTTCCACGATAAGACGTGAGCCCTAGAGGCAGTGTTACATAAGAGATCAAGTGATCAGTGATAGATGATACATCTACATTATGGTGAATCGACAATGGATGGACAAAAGTCATAAAGTATGAGACGAGATTAGTCCGTCACTCTTAAGATGAACAGTGGTGAGAAAACTTTAAAGTACTTATAGGATAATTAACGAAAGCAACCTGGAGTTAGGTAGTATGACCTATCTAGATACAGTAAAGTCATACATATCAATAAATGGGTCTAATTAATTGCCCGCAAAAATTGAGAATTATTTCCACTTACAATATTTGTAAGTTCAACAAAGTATCGAGCAAAAACTTCAGCACACATATAGATACCCAAAGGGGCATCTTGTCAAGTTCTGTATATATTCCCAAAGTAAGGAAAGGTGATTGGCTAGAAGCTAAAGGAAAGAGTCCCATAGGCACATATAGTAGGAAGAAGTCGTACAGGCTACATGACAAAAGATAGTAACAGTTACATGATTGGACGAATTCCGACCACAAGTCGTGGTGTGTGAAAGAGGCCTAAAGGGAAAAATGTCCTAGCATTTGGATTCACTCACGGAATAGTTTCCATGATGAAAAGAAGAGTATAAAGTATTCAGAAGACATAAGTTACGAAAATGATAAGTGCACCAGTCAACATTCGAGGACGAATGTTTCAAAGGGGGGAATGATGTTACATCCCAGATTTTCGTGCGTGAAAGTACGCCATAAGTAAAGTGATAAAATTCCGGAGAAAAAAAAAGAGATATTATATTTGGTATTTTCGTACGTTAAAGCGTCGTCGTACGTTAAAGCTTCGTCGTAAGACTAATCGACATAAATTCAGGAATGAGATTTATTTTGGGATTATAAGTATTACGCTATTTATAACAAGTGATAAATAAGGGTTATAAAGAATAAGAGGGTACATGGATTAAAGAAACGAGTTTTGTTGAAAGTGGTTAATTTGAAATAAAATACGGGTCGAACGATAATACCCGATAATTATAAATTAGTACTATGCAAGGTATCATATGACCACGGTAGTATAATATATAGAGCATATTGAAGTATTTAAAAACTAAATAGAATTTTAAGTAATTTTTGATAATTTCAAAATTATACGAGTAATTGGTTAATTATCGGGTAATGAAATATTGGCATTTAAGCCAAGAACTATTTCCATTTCGTCCAAATTCCTTGGGTTAAACAACATTCTGCCTTGGATTTTAAAATCCAAGAACTTGGAATAGAAGTTGCTTTCGTCCAAATTATTTAGCCAAAGTTCGATTGGAAATTCAAAGAACAACAACAATTTTGTTCAATCCAAGACTAGGTTTGTTCGTATTTCGCAAGAAGCAGAAAGCTTCATTTTGTTCAAATAAATTCCAGTAACAGGTATGTTAAGGCTATTCCTTCTTTCTTTTGGCATGATATAAAGTGATATGAACATAAACGGTACGCTAATTCATAACGGATCTACTCTTAGAAACTAAGGTTGTCCATGTTGTTCTTTCCTTGTAATGTTATTCTAAACTAGTGTATATGATCCTTAAATTCTACTAAGGTTCATATTGATGGTAAGGATGTCCATAATATTCTTAGGTCACTCCAAAAGGGTTAGAACTTGACTCCATGAGTCAATCAGGCATTATATATATATGTATCTATTTTACTCTACCGAGCCACACTATAGTCGGCCGGGTACGACACCTATTGTCCAACCACTGATCAGTTGGGTTTACCGAGCTTTACGTGGCCGGGTACGATTCTACCGAGCCTTATGATGGCCGAGTATGTTTTTACCGAGTCCTCTTTGAGGCCGAGTATGATATGATGATGATGATGCCCACAGAGGTGAATGTTTTTTTAAAAAAATGTTTATGTATATATATGTATTATGCATTTCATATCAGTAGCCCGGAGGCACTCAGATATTACAGGTTGTATATCTTCTAGCTCTTTTACATTATTGTTCTTGTTTATGCTTTCTTGCCTTACATACTCGGTACATTATTCGTACTGACGTCCCTTCTGCGTGGGGACGCTGTGTTTCATGCCCGCAGGTCATGATAGACAGATCGAGAGCCCTCCAAGTAGGCTATTAATTCAATAGAAGATGTTGGTGCGCTCCATTTGCTTCGGAGTTGCTCGTCTGGTTAGTATTATTTAGATGTGTATTGTTTGGTATGGCGGGACTCTATCCCGACCATTATGACATTTATATATTCTTAGAGGCTTGTAGACATATGTCTTGTACGTAAAAGATTGTACGGCCTTGTCGGCCTATGTTTTGAGTTTATAAAAGATCATGTTAGCCTATTAGGCCCGTATATCTCGTGTATATGATGATGTAATAAGAAAGATATGTTACATTGGTTCTCGATCGAGTAAGGTATCGGGTGCCCGTCGCGGCCCATCGGTTTAGGTCGTGACACTCAATATCTGAAATGGCCAATAAACCTCGGACTCAGCTTTCCTTTCTTCCCAAATCTCATTCTCTACCATATAGAAAATATCATGAACCTTCCGATCCATATAGTTGTTTTGTCTAGACTGGGCTGTACGGATCCTATCCTGAATCACTTTAACCTTCTCGAAAGCATCCCAAACCAAATCTGTGCCCAATAATCCAGCCTTACCCAACTCGAACCAACCCACCGGAGATCTACATCGCCTACCATATAAGGCCTTGTACGGTGCCATCTGAATGCTGGACTGAAAACTGTTGTTGTAGGTAAACTCCGCCAATGGCAAGAACTGATCCCAAGAACCTCTTAACTCAATCACACATGCACGGATCATGTCCTCAAGAATCTAAATAGTGCGCTCAGATTGGCCGTCCGTCTGAGGATGAAATATTGTGCTCAACTCCACCCAAGTACCTAACTCCTGCTGTACGACTCTCCAGAACTGTGATGTGAACTGAGTACCTCTATCTGAAATAACAGAAACTGGAATACCATGCAGACGGACAATCTCCCGGATATATATCTCCGCCTCTGAGGAATAGGTAGTACACACAAGGATGAAATGTGGACTTGGTCTGCTCTGATTCACAATAACCCAAATGGTATCAAACTTCTTCAAGGTCTGTAGGAGTCCAGATACAAAATCCATGGTGATACGCTCCCACTTCCACTCCGAAATCTCTATCTGCTGAAGCAATCTACCCGATCTCTAATGCTCATACTTCACCTGCTGACAATTAAGGGACCGAGCTATAAATCAAACTATATCCTTCATCATCCGCCTACACCAGTAGTAGCTGGATGAATGGAATATCGCGAACTGTGGGCCTCCTCTAGAATCAGATACCGAAGCCCATCAACATTGGGTACACAAACCCGACCATGCATACTCAATACTTTGTACTCGCTAATGGTCACATCTCTAGTATCACTATGTCGATCCCTATCCTTAAGGACAAGCAAATGAGGGTCATCATATTGCCGCTCTCTGATACGATCAAATAATGAAGACCAAGAAACCACGCAAGCTAGAACCCGACTAGGCTCCGAAAGATCCAGTCTCACAAACTAGCTAGCTAAGGCCTGAACATCGATCACCATATGCCTCTCCGATACTAGTAAATATGCCAAAATCCCCAAACTCTATGCTCTGCGGCTCAAAGCATCATCCACCATATTGGCCTTGCTCGGGTGATACAAGATAGTGATGTCATAATCCTTCAGCAACTATAGCCATCTCCACTGACACAAATTAAGGTCCTTCTGCTTGAACATATGCTGCAAACTCTGGTGATCAATATATATCTCACAAGGCACACCGTACAAGTAATGAAGCCAAATTTTCAAGGCATGGACAATGACAACTAACTTAAGATCATGGACATGATAATTCTTCTCATGTATATTCAACTATATGGACGCGTAGGCAATCACCCTACAGTCCTACGTCAATACCGCTCCAAGGCCAAATCTCGAGGCATCACAATAGATAGTATAAGACCCCGAACCGGTTGGCAATATCAAAACTGGGGATGTAGTTAGGTTGTCTTGAGTTTCTGAAAGCTCGCCTTACATGCGTCTATCCACTAGAACGGAGCACCTTTCGGGTTTAGTCTGGTCATAGGTACTGCAATAGATGAAAACCCCTAAACAAATCGATGGTAATAACTCGCCAATCCAAGAAAACTACGAATCTCTATAGTTGAAGATGGTCTGGGCGAACTCTGCACGGCCTCCACTTTCTTCGGATCCACTTGAATACCCTCTCTCGAGACCATATGACCCAAGAACGCCACAGAATCCAACCAAAATTCACATTTTGAGAGCTTAGCATACAAATTCTTCTCTCTCAAGGTCTGGAGCACTGTCCTCAAGTGCTGCTCATGCTCTCCCCAGCTTCGGGAATACACCAAAATGTCATCAATAACAACAATCACGAACGAATAAAGATATGGATGGAAAACACTATGCATTAGATGCAAGAAGGCTGCTGGGGCATTAGTCAGCCCAAAAGACATAACAAGGAACTCATAATGACCATACCGAGTCTTGAATGCAATTTACGGGATATCTGGATCTCTAATCTTCAACTGATGGTAACCCGAACGTAAGTCAATCTTAGAAAACACACAAGCACCTTGCAACTCGTCGAACATGTCATCAATACGATACAAAGAATAGCGGTTCTTCACTGTCTCCTTATTCAAATGGCAGTAATTAGTACACATGCGCATAGAACTATCCTTCTTCTTCACAAATAACACAGGAGCACCCCAAGGCGGTACACTGGACCGAATAAAACCCTTATCAAGTAATTCCTACAATTGCTCCTTCAACTCAGGAGGATCTATACGGTACATAGGGATAGAAACGGGCTGAGTGCCCGATAATAGATCAATACCAAAATCAATGTCCCTATCGGGTGGCATGCCCGAAAGATCTACTGGAAACACATCAAGGAAATCTCGTACTACTAGGACATAATCAACAAAAGAAGTATCCATACTGGTATCTCTCACATAAGCTAAGTACGCATCACCACCTTTCTCAACCATATGATGAGCCTTATGGAACGAAATAACTCTACTAGGAGTGTGACCTAAGGCACCCCTCCACTCAATCCGCATTATACCTAGCATAGCTAGTGTCACAGTTTTGGTGTGATAATCAAGAATAGCATGATGGGGAGACAACCAATTCATGCCCAAAATAATATCCAAGTCAACCATGCTTAGCTATAGTAAGTCGGCTCTGGTCTCAAAACCACCAAGAATAACCAAACATGACCAGTAAACGTGATCCACAACAAGAGAATCTCCCATAGGAGTATAAACATAAACTGGAGAACTCAAAGAATCCCGAGGTACACGCAAATACAGAGCAAAATAAGAAGACACATAAGAGTAAGTAGAGCCTGGATCAAATAGGATAGATGCATCTCTGTGATAGACCAAGATAGTACATGTGATGACAGAATCGGAGGTGGCAGCCTCAGTACGGCCTAGAAGAGCACAATATCTGGCCTGGACTTCTTCTTGAGGGTGAACTCTACCTCCCCGACCTCCGCCCCTGGCTGGCTAGGCTTGTGAAGTAGCAACAGCTCCTAGTACCATAGCCTAGAGCTCTGTGGGGCTTACTGTGGCTGAGGAGTCTATAGAGGTGCACCATTCATAAGTCTGGGACAATCCCTCACCATATGGCGTGTGTCACCACAGTTAAAACAAGCTCTGAGAGGACGCGATGGCTGTGACTGGCTCGGTCCAAGTCTGCTGGACTGACCATTGAAAGCACCCCGTGCAGGAGGCACAGTAGAGATTGGAGGTGAATAATAAAGCTTCTGAGGCCTAAGTGGAGCTGGAATACCACTGGCTACTGGAAGAGCTGAATGAATGGGGCGATCAATATGACCCTTACCATGACGACCTGCAGCTGGGGCATGAAAAATGGTCTGACTCTTGAGACCTCTTGGCCTCCCTCTCCTCTCTGTCCCTAGCATGTATAACCTCAATCCTCCCAGCAATGCTCACTACATGCTGGTAGGATATATCCATCTCTAACTCACGAGCCATGCTAGATGTGATGCTGGGAATAAGCTCCTCAATGAACCGGCGAACCTTCTCGCGAACCGTAGAAACCAAAGCTGGTTCATGTCTTGCCAAGTCGATGTAACAGACAACATACTCCGAAATAGTCATAGTACCCTGGTGCAAACGTTTAAACTCCAAGCAGCAGGCGTCCCTAAGACTCTTGGGGATATACTCCCTCGTGAGCATATCTAAAAATTGTGCCCAAGTCAGGGAAACTGCCTCATCCGGACTGTCTAACTCATAAGCATGCCGCCACTGATATGCGGCTCCTCGAAGCTGGAAAGTGGTGAAGGAAACTGCACATGCCCATAGTGCAGAGGATACGGTAGAACTCATCCAGAAATCCCAAGGAATCTACTGATGCTAACCCAATGAATACAGGAGGATCATATTTCTTGAACCTCTTAAGTCTCTACTACTCATCCTCTAATGCCACTGCCCTATCCTTGGGCTGAACTGGTACTAGAGGCGGTGTAGGTATAACCTCCGGGACCTACTCAACATGCACTCGCTTCTTAGGAGTTCGGGTGGCAAGAATTTTTACTCCTCCACCGGCCAGGACGTGGCTGTAGCAAGGGCAAGCAACCCTGCCTGAGCCAAAGTGGTATACATACTTATAAACTATGCCAATGTCTCCTGGAGTGCTGGAGTAGTAGTGAAAAATGTATCGTGTGTCTAGACTCTATCTGGTACTGCTGGTGGTACCTTGGCGGCAGCTCGGGCGGGTGCTCTGGCTGAACCACGAGTGCGCCCTCAGCCTCTACCCTGGCCCCGACCTCTGATAGATGCAGTAGGGGCGCGAACATCTTATCCTCTTGGGTAGCGTGTCCTCACCATCTGTGAGAGAATAGAAAGATAGAAGTTTAGTTGGGATATCAAAAATATCGCACGACAAATAAATCAATAAGTGGAATTTTTCGAACAGTTACATAGCCTCTCACTGATCAACGAGACTCTAATAAATTGGCCTGTGTTCCATGACTCTTATGAACCTACAGCTTTGATACCAATTTGTCACGACACCAGTTCACCCTCCGTGAATTGTCGTGATGGCACCTAGTCTCTACGACTAGGTAAGGCTAAATTGTGGAAAGTAACCAAAACTTGCGGAAGCAAAACAATTTAAAAATAGAAATAAGGCAATAACAATGTTTAAATATACTGCTCGGCATACACCATATATAAATCTCAAAACCAACATCCAAAACCAAGACAAGGAAATCCACGTATCACAAGCCAAGGAATAATAAAAACTACATAGCTCTAACTCTAGAATTTGTCTAACATGAACAAAAAGTAGAGAAGGGCTAAATACTAGAAGCAGTAATGGAAAGGGATTCCTCGGTCTGCGGATGCGGCAGATGTACCTCAAAGTCTCTAGATATTCATCTCCCTCAAGGATGGTAGATTTGAGAAGCAGTATCGGGATCTGCACATGAAAAACATGTGCAGAAGAGGCATGAGAACACCACAACTGTACTTAGTAAGTGCCAAGCCTAACCTTGATAGGGTAGTGACGGGGAAGGTTAGGGCCCTACTAAGGTTAAATAAGATACAATTTTAATAGTATGATATACTAAAGTTATTAAATAATGCAAGATATAAAGTACAACAACAACTATTACAAAGGCAAAACACAATAAAGAACATAACTCAGTTCCGAGATAACAACTAACGATCTCCCAGGGTACCGTCCTGTAATCCCCAAATATAAATATCATGTCCAGTGGATCTCCCGGGTGCAGTCCCATAGTCTAACTCATGAATATGCAGGGGGAACTCCCGGAATGAAATTTCGTAGTCCCAAAGTAAACATACAGAGGAGCTCCCGGGATGCTGTCACGTAGTCCTGAAATATAGTGCAGGGGGATCTCCCGTAATACCATTCCGTAGTCCCAAAGTAAATACACAAGAAACAACAAAAATTCAATCTAATAAATTTCATATCAAAGTGAAGCAGGAAATCCTAGCCTAGCATGGTCCATGTAGTACAATTAAAGCAATTAAGACATATAGAGCAATTTAGTCAAGTAGACATGTTTTTCTAAGCTACAGCATGTTTAATGTCCAAACAGTGAAAGCAAGGAAACGGAGAACACAATTCAAGTCTATTAATAAAGAAAATCGAATTTCCAACAATTAGCACAAGTACGCGCTCGTCACCTTGCATACATGGCATTTCAATTATCACAATAGCAATCCGAAGGGGAAAGGTCCCCCACACAAGGTTAGACAAGCTACTTACCTCGAATCGGTTCAAAATCAACTAGAAACCACGCTCTTGCCACGAGTATCCGACTCCAAATGACCCAAATCTATTCAATTCCATTTCATAATATAAATAATACTTCAAGAAGCTGATTCCACAATTAAATTCTAAGTTAATATGCAAATTTAGGTAAAATAACCAAAACACCCCTCAGGCCAACCTCTCAGAATTGGGTGAAATTTTAAAATTTCAGAATCCTCACACTCTATTGATATAAAAATCTCTCAAATCGGATATCAAAAACTCAATCTCTAGGTCTAAGAACTTTTCCCCCAATTTCTACCAAAATTCAAAAATTTAAGGTTGAATGTAAGGAAAGATTTATGGAAATTAGTCTAAACCGAGTAAGAATCACTTACCCAAGCTGCCCAGGTGAAAATCCCTTCACAAATCGTGATCTTTCGAGCTCCCAAGTCAAAAATATGAATTATGGCATAAACCGTCAAATTTGGAGAACTTATATTCTATCCAGATATTTAAAGCATCACGAACGCGAAGGAAATATCGCATTCATGAAGAAGAAGAAGAAAAAGAAAGGTTTCCCAGATGTTCTTCACGAATACGGAAGCATGCATGCGAACACGAAGAATAAAATATTATGGCCCAGAGATTGCTCTTCACGAACGCGTGAACTAGTATGCAAACACGAAGAGTGGACTTGTATAGCTATGTGAACGCGTGATGGTGAATGCGAACACGATGGGGAATAAAGAGAGGCTTCACGAATGCGGGGAGTGTTAAGAGAACGCGAAGAAGAATTTCAAGCGATAATCAACAAAGCTTCACGAACATGAAGGTCTGTTTGTGAATGCGTAAGAGGATACCAGAAGCAGAAAACAGCATTTCAAAATAGGGAAAAATGACCCGTTAAGCATCTGAAACACACTCGAGGCCCCTGGGACCTCAACCAAAAGCACCAACAACATCTAATACCTCATTCAAACTTGCACCAATCCCTAAACCACCTAAAACAACATCAAAAACTCGAATAAATCAATGGTTTAAGCCTAAGAACTCCAATGTTTCCTCAAAATACGATTTCGATAAAAAAACTAACCAAACCACATTCGAATGACCTGAAAATTTACACACACATCTCAAATGACATGATGGAACTACTGCAATTTTTGAAATTCCATTCTGACCCTAGGATCAAATTCTCACTATCGGACCGGAAACTTTAAAAATTCAAACTTCGGCATTTCAAGCCTAAATTAGCTACGGACCTCCAAAACATAATCGAACACGCTCCCAACCCCAAAATCACCCAAAGGAGCTAACGGAACCATCAAATTTCCATTTCGAGGCCATCTTCACACTATTTTGACTTTGGTCGATTTTCCAACACTTAAGTTCTCATTTAGGGACTAAGTGTCCCAAAACTCTCCGAAACTCAAAACCGAACATCCCAGAAAATCAAAATAGCAGAAATAAACTTGAGGGAAGCAGTTAATAGGGGATCAGAATGTAAATTCCAAAAACGACCAACCGAGTCGTAACAAATATGCATTGATTATTACTAGTTAAATAAAGTTACTATTAAGAACAAGTACCCGATGCCACATATTGATGATTTGTTTGACCAGTTGCAGGGTGCTAGGGCGTTCTCTAAGATCGACTTGAGATTGTGGTACCATCAGTTGGATAGTCAGGACTCAGATGTTTCGAAGATTATTTTCGTACTAGATATGGCCATTATGAGTTTCTAATAATGTCATTCGGCTTGACTAACACCATATCGATGCTTATGGATTTTATGAGCATAGTGTTTAGGTCTTATATTGATTCGTTTTCTTTATCTTCATTGATGACATATTGATCTACTCGCGTAACATGGAGGAGCATGAACACTATTTGAGAGTGGTACTTCAGACCTTATGGGAATAACAGCTATATGCTAAGTTCTCCATGTGAGCACGTGATTTTTACCCTATATATGAGTTATTCCCATAAAATTCAAAATAAACAATTTTTCCTTATTTTTTCACAATTTTGCGTATTAATTAGTTGCATGAAAATTCATATAAAAAAAATACAAAAAATATGCATTTGCATTTAGGAATTGAATTTCACATTTTTAGTATCAATTTGTTTTAGAACAAAATGTAAAGAAAATAACAAATGGTCCATCTTGCATTTTTAGTTTAAATATGTTTTAGTTTGCATTTTTACAAATGGATAGGAAATAGATTTTAGTGTCAAGCATTTTAATAAAATAAGAAAAAATAACTAAAAAAAATTACAAAACAAATAGAATAAGTGGGCTATCTTAGTAAGAGACCTGAATTGGGCCATTTTTCCTAATTTTCCCTGGCCCAAATACCCAAAACCCACCTAATTGAGCCCAACTCATTACTAAACCCTACCCATGTCCCCACCTATAAAATACCTAGACAACAAAAAGAAGACCTACACACTAAAAAGAAGCTCCCAACGGCTGCCTCCCTCGGTTCCTCTTCTTCTTGAGCAAAGCCGGCGCAACCATTCACAAAGGAGAAACCTTGATACATAGGAAGGCTGCGCAGCTTTCATAGAAGATACCCCCACCCCTTCTGATCTTCTTCACTAACCCCCCAAACGCCAACAACATCGACCACCTCTGACCCCATCATCGGCGAACCAAACAACACCCTTCATCTTCTCCTTCTTCAACCCAGAACGAACTCACACCAGCTCACTATCGTTGCTGGAAAGACCATCTATCTCCTTCCCTTCGTCCAGCCATCGTCGACCACCAGCCAGCAGCATTGCTGCTGCTGCTTTGTCCGTTGCCATCTCCAAATCGTCAACCACCAACCCTTACCAATTCATCTTCCATCTTCAGACAAAATAAACCCATCAGTGAACCAACAACACCCCATCTTCTTCGTCGACCAAAGAAAAAATGTCCAGATTTGAATTCAAAACGAAAAGGTTGGATTGAGTCGAGTTCGTTGAGTTCGTCGGGTTTGTTCAGTTTCGTTCGAGTTTATGGCGGAGGCTTCGTTCGAGTTACCGGCGGAGATCAATGATCGTCTCATGTTCTTTTGATACTTTGTTCATAATTGATTTCCAAATATAAAGAAAGCTTATCACGCAAAGTTCTATTCTTATACTTATTTCACCTCCATTCCTCTTTGTGAGTTTACTGAATGATTTTTTGTTCAGTTGATGCTCTTTGGATTAGCCTCCATTTCATTATGTAGTCTTAGCTAATTTAGTCCGTTTTATGCCGTGGGTCAATTTGTTATATTCATGTTTCAGCTCACTATTTACTGCTTGGTATTGTTACTTGTTGATTTGCCATTTTTCTTTCTTTAAAGTTAATGCATATGGACATGTTTAGTTAAAAGGAATGTTTAGCTTGGTAGTAGTTTTGTTTGTAATTATTCATGTTACTGTTTATTTCTTTAAGTGTTAGGGATGATAATTTAATGTTAGTTTTGAGTTAATTGAGAAAAACACAAGGTATTAGATTGTGGGACAGTGGGTTGACTATTAGACCATCAACGCCCCTAAGAACATCCCCGGTTTGCTTTGGTTGAGTACAATCCTTTGGAATTAGAATTAAGGCATGCCATGCCAAACAAAATGACAAATTGAATGGCCCTCTTTTATTATAAAATTGAACCTTAGATTTCGAGGCGTGCCATTTAGCAAATTTCATGGCCCTTGCAAAGTACAAACGCGAAATTACTTTAGGCGCGTTAGTTAATAATAATACCTTCCTAATCACGGGTGCGCATTTATGTGACCCAAATCTTACTCTCGGCGAAACTGAAATACATTAAAGTCACAGGCGTACTGGTTGCGGTGTGGCTCGAAATGTGTTTTCGCGACGTCGCAATTCTTCTAAAAAAAATGGAAAAGCGTAACATTAGTAGCACCTAATTAAAATATATAAGAAATCAGATAAAATCAAAAATTGCAGTTGAGCGACCGTGCTAAAACCACGGAATCCGGGAGTGCCTAACACCTTCTCCCGGGTTAACAGAATTCCTTATCCAGGTTTCTAGTTTCGCAGACTGTAATACTGAGTCATAAATTTCCTCGGTTCGGGATTAAACCGGTGACTTGGGACACCATTATTTTCCCAAGTGGCGACTCTGAATAATTAAATAAATTGATCTCGTTCCGACTGTCCTTTAAGTGGAAAAACTCCTTCACTGATTATTATTATATCTCTTCTCGGGGTGTAGTATTAAACAGTGGCACATTTACGCTTTTACGTATACATATGTGCGGTGAAAAAAGGAGGTGTGACACTCCAAATGCGAGTTTTGGTTAGATTTTGTAGAATTCTTCGGGCTTGTTATATTATCCAAGGGTATTAAGGTGGATCCCTAGAAGATTGAGGCGGTTCATAGTTGGCCTCCTCTCACTTTGGCGACTGAGATTAGGAGTTTCTTGGGGTTAGCAAGTTATTATCGCCAATGGCTTCTTATCCATTAAAACACCTTTGACTAGATTGACCCAGAATGGTGCTACATTCCATTGGTTCGATGATTGTGAGGTGAGCATTCAAATGCTCAATACAACATTGAATAGAACACTGGTTCTAGTGTTGCCTTCCGGTTTGGGAATGTATACGGTGTATTACAATGCTTCACGCATTGGCATAGGTTGTGTACTAATGCAAAAAGGAGAGTTATTGCATATGCTTTACGTCAGTTGAAGATTCATGAGAAGAATTACCCCGTGCACAATTGAGAGTTAGCCAATATTGTTCATGCTCTTAAGATATAGAGTCAGTATCTTTATGGGGTGTCATGTGAGGTTTACAATGATCATTGCAGCTTGCATCATTTTTTCAAGCAAAGGGATCTCAATTTGAGGCAGCGTAGATGGCTTGAGTTACTGAAGTATTGTGACATCACCATTTTTTATCATCCGATCAAGGTGAATGTAGTCATGGATGCCTTAAGCCGAAATGAAGAGAGCATGGGTAGCTCGGCATTCATTTCGGCATGGGAGAGGTCACTAGCTTTGGACATTCAGTCCCTGGCTAACAGACTTCTGAGGTTGGATATTTCAGAGCCCAACAGAGTTCTTGCATGTGTCGTTGCCCAGTCTTTACTATTGGAGTAGATCAAGGCTCGACAGTTTGATGATCCGTATTTGATGGTTCTCAAAGAAACGGTTCGACAGGGTGGTGTCAAAGAGGTTTCTATCGGTGATGATGGTGCTCTGTCACTCTAGGGTCGTCTATGTATCCCTAATATCAATGGCTTGAGGGAGAGGATTCTAGAGGAGGTACACAATTATTTCATTCATTAAGGTGCTACAAAGATGTATCATGACATGAGGCAGCATTATTGGTGGCGACGGATGAAGAAAGACATAGTTGAGTATGTATCTAGGTACTAAATTGCCAGCAGGTTAAGTATAAGAACTAGAGGCCATGCGGCCCACTCCAGTAGATGGATATACTTGAGTGGAAGTAAGTGCGCATTATTGTAGACTTTGTAGTTGGATTGTCGTGGACCTTGCAGAAGTTTGATGCAGTTTGAGTCATTGTCAACATGTTGACCAATTCGGAACATTTCATTCCAGTTGTGACTACGTATACTTCAGAGAGGTTGTCCTAGATTTATATTCAGGAGATAGTTCAGTTGCGTGGTGTAGGAGATAGTTCAGTTGTGACTACGTATACTTCAGAGAGGTTGTCCTAGATTTATATTCAGGAGATAGTTCAGTTGCATGGTGTGCTTGTTTCTATCATATCAGATAGAGGCCCTTAGTTAACTTTGCATTTCTGGGGAGTAGTATAGAGTGAGTTGGGGACCCATGTAGAGCTCAGCGCAACATTTCATTCCTAGACCGACGGGCAGTCGTAGCAAACAGTTCAGATCTTGAAGGTCATACTCAGAGCTTGTGTGATTGAATTTTGGGGGAAGTGGGATCGATTCTTACCTTTGGCCAATTTGCCTACAATAACAGTTATCATTCCAGCATTGAGATGGCCCCATATGAGGCTTTATATGGTCGACAACGTCATTCTCCCATTGGTGGATTGATGTGACGACCTGGCCCGTCGTCACGGGAATTTCCACCCCGTTATGTTGTAATTACATATTTCCTGCTTTTATATCAGTGTTAGAGTCTATCGGGGGAGTTAGGAGTGAATTGGACTGAAAATGAGGCATATAGCCTTTTTGAATGAAACTTGAATAAGGAAAGTCAACCTGGAGTTGACTATTTAGTTAGAGAGCTTGGAATCGAATTCTGATGATTCGGTCAGCTCCGGGAGGTCATTTGTGAGCTAGGAGAGCGATCGGAATTGAATTTGGAGGTCCGGTGTAGAAATAGGCTTGAATTGGCTAAGGTTGAATTTTGGCGAAATCCGAATGGTAGGTGAGATTTTGATCCGGGAGTCGGAATGGAATTCCGACAGTTGCAGTAGCTTCGTTAGGTGATTTTGGATATGTCTGCAAATTTTCAAGTCATTCGGACATCGTTTGGTCGGGTTTTTGATTGGATGTTGGTTTCGGAAGTTTTAGATGAAACTTAGGCTTGAATTCGCTTTGATTTGATGATTTCCGTGTTTAAGGACTTGTTTTGATGATTGGAACAAGTTTTGATAATGTTTTAAGTCATGTTGGTGCTTTTGGTTGAGGTCCCGGGGCCCTCGGGTGTGTTTCGGATGCCTAACGGGTCATTTTTGGAAGTTTTTGAAGTGCTGTTGCTGGTATCTGGTGTTGTCCTTCGCGTTCGCGATGTCCCATCGCGTTCGCGAAGAAGAAATTGGATTCTGAGACTTTTGGCCATCGCGTTCGCGACAGTGCTTCGCGTTCGCGATGAAGGATTTGTCATCTGGGACTTGTGTTCTTCGCGTTCGCGACAGTGCTTCGCGTTCGCGAAGAAGGAATTTCTGTCGCGCAGGTCCTACTTCGGAAGCTTATATCTTTTTATCTACAAGGAATTTGGAGGTGATTCAAAAACGAAAGTTGTAGCTCTTTGAATATAGTTTTCAGAAATATATTATAATAGTCATTTGGAGTTGCGTGTAAAGAGTTAAGGCCATTTCAATAGAGGGTGTCCGAGCAGAGGTGAAAAACAAAATTTTGGGAGTTTGTTCTTCGCGAACGCGAGGGTATGACCGCGAACGCGAAGAACAAGTCTCTGGGCAGCAGAATAAAATCCAAACTTCGTCCCATTTGTCATTTTTGACGATTTGGAGCTCGGGTAAGGCGATTTTTCGGGAGATATTTTGAGAGAACAACGGGGTAAGCACTCTTAACTCAATTTTGGTTGTATAACTCGAATCTATTGCAAGTTTTGGTGTTTAATTTGAGAAATTTTGTTGAAAAGGGTAGAAAACCCTCTTGGATAGAAATGGTGATTTAAGGGGTCAAATGAACTCCAATTTTTATGAATTTGGTATGTATAGACTCGTGTTGAGACAAGAATTCTGAATATGTAACTTTTATAATTTTTCGAGAAGCGCACCAAAAGTCGGATTTTGACAACTTGTGGGTTTTGATATAATTTGGGTTATTTCGAATGAATTTCGTGAAGTTAGCATATATTGATGCATTCTCTATGATTTTGAGCAGATTTGGCACCCGAGGAGATTGATTTGCGAGGCAAGCGCAAGGCGGATTGAAGCTTCTACCGGTTCGAGGCGAGTGGTAGTAGTAAACAATGCACTGAGGGTTTGAAACCCCGTACTAGCACTTCACAGTGCTATATTGAGATGAGACACACGTTCTATGACGGGCGTGGTGACATTGTGATTGGGGGTTTGGACTTGGTCCTTCCCGGCTAATAGAATACTGTGTTGTATGACTGCTAATGAGATTATAACTGTACAATTGGGCTAATAGCCATGTTTGGGGCCTTGTGCCGATCCGTAGAGCATTAGGGAACCTATAGAGCTAGGTGACCCTTATATCATGTTGGAAACATACACTCAGCCGTAGCTCTAGCTATATAGCATAATATGAGCCGTACTAGATATGTACATTGAGAGAGATTTTCTAGGGTGGAATTCCCTGTTATAGCTGAGTGGGCCTGAAAGGCCAAGTCTATATTGACTGAGACAGGGTCCAGGACCCACTGTGATACATTATATTGTTCCTGAGAGGCCAAGCACATATTGACTGGGATAGGGTCCAGGACCCATTATGAGGTATTATATATATATATATACCTATGTTGGATCGGGCTGCACGCCGCAGCAGTATATATATTGGATCGGACTGCACGCCGCAGTAATATACATGTAATATACATGTGGGACGGACTGCACGCCGCAGTATTATTGCGCTTGGGCTGTAGGAGCCCCTTCGGAGTCTGAGTCCGCACACATTCTCGGCGAGCACCGGTGTATATGATGGGATCGGGCCGCACGCCGCAGCAGAGATAGAGATATATACATATATATAATGGACCGGACCGCACGCCGCAAGAATATCTGTGTGGATCGTGCCGCACGCCGCGCATTATAGTGCTCGGGCCTAGGGAGCCCCTCCGAAGTCCGTATACACCCCCGGCGAGCGCCGTCGACGTAAAATAGAGCGGGCTGCGCGCCGCAGCAGTATATGTATGGGAGCGGGCCGCACGCCGCAGCATTATACTTAATCATACCCTACTATCTACTTAAATACTTATACATTATAGACATAAGTATGTGTCTTTATATGTTGAGATGGCCGTACACCGTAGGGGTACGAGTGAGGGTCGGTTCAGTGTGGAATCTTGTAAAGATAAACATAGATTGGAGGTTAGAGTACCACTACAGTGATGACGTACCTGTGAGGGTTGCCTTAGATCTGTTAAATGATAGCACAGGAGTTCTTACTTTCAGTTATTGTTTATTATTGTTACTCACCGAGTTGAAATATACTCACCCCACTCCCCTGCACTTTCTGTGCAGATCCATAGGTGCCCGAGAGCAGTTGAGACATTGTAGCTGCTGATCCTTGTCTACTTTTGCGGAGATTACGAGGTAGCCGCCAGCGTCCGCAGAGCTTGTTTTCTCCTTCTTTATCATCTTGTTGATTTCCTATTTGCCTATACTTGGTTGTATTAGGATGCTATTCTGTAGAGGCTCAGTCTCGTGACACCACGATATGGTTGGGACCGTATTTTGTATGTTTTACATTTCGTTTATCACCTGATATGATCATTTACTGTTTAGGTTTAATTTGATTAATAACTAGCTGTATTAAGGGATGATATGGTAGGGCTTGCCTAGCATTGTGTTGGGCGCCATCACGACCAGGGTTTGGGTCGTGAAAGTGGCATAGGCCGCATTCATGTAGGCCTGATGCTGTTGTTCTTCGCATTTGTGGGTGGACCCCGCATTCACGTAGAAGGAACTTGGGGGACCCTGGTCAATGCTCTTCGCGTTCGCGACCTTGGGGACGCATTCGCGTAGTGGGGCCTAGATGTGCATCGCGTTTACAGGATGGGCTCCGCGTTCGCGTAGAGTAAAGTGGACCAGTGGAATTTTTGGCCATCAGGAACTGAGAGGGCCATCGCGTTCGCGTGTAAAAAATGTCAGCTGGAAGAAGGATTTTATAACATTTCATCCGTGACCCATTTGTTATATCCACCATTTTTAAACCACCTTAAATTGAAGAGGATTTTGATAAGAATCGATTGAAGGTAAGTCTCGTGGCCTAGAAACGGTATTTTAATCGACCCCCGCAAGACGCACTCCGCAGCCGCGCAGCAGCGGGCTTACGGACACCGCAGACTCCTCCGGCTCAGCCCCGTGGTACCGGTTCAGCCAAGCAGATCGTATTCGGGGGACAGTGGTCCCGCCGATGACAGCACGATGAGCAGCGTCGTCTCGAGAGGTTCACCAGTGTTATCTCCTCCGGTGTTCATTGGTGCTCCGGCGAGGACGCCCAAGGTTTTCCGGATAAGTGTCCTCGGATGCTTCGTACGGCAGGATATTGGAGTCCAGTGGAGTATCTTTTACTACCTTTCAGTTTCAGGGACCAGCCTTCGCTTGGTGGGAGGCTTATGAGCGCCGCAGGCCAGCCGGAGAAGCACCACTATCATGGCCGGAGTTCTCCACTATGTTTTTGGAGAAACGGGTGCCTCGATCTCAGAGAGAGGAGATGCGTAGGCAGTTTGAGGGTCTCCGTCAGGGGGACATGTCAGTGTCAGAGTATGAGATCAGGTTTACAGAGTTGTCCGGATATGCACCGTGGTTGGTTCATTCCGACAGAGAGAGGATTGGGCGCTTCGTGGACGGCCTCATTTATCCCATTCGTATTCTGACGACTCGGGAGAGGGTTTTGAGTCGTACATTTGAGGATGCTGTGGATATTGCTCGCGACATAGAGATAGATCGTCGCAGGGAGCGGGATGATAGGGAGGCCAAGAGGCCTCGAGGAGCGGCTAGTTCCAGTGGCACTCGGACTAGAGGCCAGAGTCAGCAGAGCCGAGGTCGTTCATTTAGATCTTCGCAGTCGAGTTGCTCAGATCGTCGCAGATGGTCTTCAGGGCAGGGTTATCAGGGTTCGCACCAGAGCCAGCCAGCTCAGAGTTCTTCACAGGCCCCATCTGCTCAGGGTTCATCTCGGCCTAGTTCATCAGCTGGCCACTCCAGCGCCAGAGGTCCTTATCAGACTTAGTCCCCAGCACCGGGGAGTTGCTACGAGTGCGGAGAGTTTGGGCACCACCGTAGGGAGTGTCCCCGTCTTGTTTCCAGATCTTATCAGCAGAGGGGGCAGCCCTCGTCATCTGGTCCTTCTACTTCAGCACCCGCCCCGCCAGCTAGGGGTGAGGGCCAGACACCTAGGGGTCGCTCTCGAGGGGGAGGCCGATCAGGCGGACAGGCTAGATGCTATGCTTTTCAGGGCCGATCTGAGGCCGTTGCTTCTGATGCTGTTCATTACAGGTATTATTTCAGTCTACCACAGAGATGCCTCAGTATTGTTTGATCCCGGTTCTACTTGTTCTTATGTGTCTACATATTTTGCTCCTCATTCGGGCACGACCCGAGGGAGTCTTGAGTTGCCAGTGCATGTATATACCCCGGTAGGGGATACTATTGTTGTGGACCACGTATACTGGTCCTGTTTGGTCACTATTGGAGGTCTGGAGACCCGAGTAGACCTGTTGCTTATCAGCATGATTGATTTTGATGTTATATTAGGCATGGACTGGCTATCTCCATGTCATGCTATTATGGACTATCATACTAAGACAGTCACTTTGGCTATGCCGGGCATTCAGAGGATCGAGTGGCGAGGCACGACTGAGTATGTACCTAGCAGGGTATTATCTTTCGTCAAGGCCCAACGAATGGTTGGGAAGGGATGTCTCTCTTATTTAGCATTTGTGCGGGAGGTCGAGGCCCAGACTCCCAGTATTGATTCTGTTCCCATTGTGCGAGACTTTCCAGATGTATTCCCCTCAGACCTGCCGGGCATGCCGCCGGACAGGGATATTGATTTTGGTATCGATTTGGTGCCAGGCACTCAGCCTATTTCTATTCCTCCGTATCGGATGGCACCAGCTGAGTTGAAGGAATTGAAGGAGCAGCTCCAGGAACTCCTAGATAAGGGGTTCATTCGGCCGAGTGTGTCGCCGTGGGGTGCACCGGTCCTGTTTGTTAAGAAGAAGGACGGATCTATGAGGATGTGTATTGACTATAGGCAGCTAAACAAAGTAACAGTGAAGAATAAGTATCCTCTTCCTCGTATTGATGATTTATTTGATCACCTCCAGGGGGCTAGGGTATTCTCGAAGATTGATCTTCGTTCAGGCTACCATCAGCTGAAGATTAGAGAGTCTGACATTATGAAGACTGCATTCCGGACCAGATATGGTCACTATGAGTTCCTTGTGATGTCTTTTGGGCTAACCAACGCCCCAACAGCATTTATGCATCTGATGAACAGTGTATTCAGGCCGTATCTTGATTCATTTGTGATCGTATTCATTGATGACATACTAGTCTACTCTCGTAGCCAGGAGGAGCATGCTCGACACTTGAGCATTGTATTGCAGAGATTGAGAGAGGAGAAGTCGTATGCCAAGTTCTCCAAATGTGAGTTCTGGCTTGAGTCCGTGGCATTCTTAGGGCATGTGGTGTCCCGTGATGGTATTCAGGTAGATCCGAAGAAGGTCGAGGCAGTGCAGAGTTGGCCCAGACCGACCTCAGTTACTGAGATCCATAGCTTTCTGGGATTGGCAGGGTATTATCGCCGATTCATTCAGGGATTCTCTTCTATTGATTTACCCTTGACTAGATTGAGTCAGAAGGGTGTTCCTTTCTTATGGTCCGAGGAGTGCGAGGAGAGCTTTCAGAAGCTCAAGACAGCACTGACCACAGCACCCGTCTTGATTCTACCGACAGCTTCAGATTCTTATACTGTATATTGTGATGCCTCAGGAGTTGGCATTGGTTGTGTGTTGATGCAGGAGGGTAAGGTCATTGCTTATGCTTCTCGTCAGTTGAAGCCCCACGAGAAGAACTACCCTGTTCATGATTTGGAGCTAGCAGCCATAGTTCATGCTTTGAAGATTTGGAGGCATTACCTGTATGGTGTCTCCTGCGAGGTGTTCACGGATCATCGCAGCCTTCAGCACTTATTCAGACAGAAGGACCTTAATTTGAGACAGCGGAGGTGGTCGGAGTTGCTTAAGGACTATGATATCACTATTTTGTATCATCCGGGGAAGGCCAATGTGGTGGCCAATGCCTTGAGTCGGAAGGCGGTTAGCATGGGCAGCCTAGCTTTCATCCTAGTTGGGGAGAGTCCATTTGCTTATGATGTTCAGTCTCTAGCCAATCGGCTAGTGAGATTAGATATTTCGGAGCCGAGTCGGGTGTTGGCTTGTGTTGTTTCTCGATCTTCCTTATATGATCGCATCAGGAAGCGACAGTATGATGACCCACATTTGCTTGTCCTTAAGGACAAAGTGCAGCATAATGATGTTAGAGATGTGACTATCGACAGTGATGGTGTTTTGAGGATGCAGGGTCGTATATGCGTGCCCAATGTTGATGGTTTGCGGGAGTTGATACTTGAGGAGGCACACAGTTCGCGGTACTCTATTCACCCAGGTGCCGCAAAGATGTACCAAGACTTGAGACAACACTACCGGTGGAGGAGAATGAAGATGGATATTGTTAGGCATGTAGCTAAGTGCCTCAATTGCCAGCAGGTCAAATATGAGCATCAGAGACCGGGCGGTGTTCTTCAGCGTATGGTTATTCCCGAGTGGAAACGGGAGAGGATCACCATGGATTTTGTTACTGGGCTCCCTCGGACAGCGAGGAATTTTGATTCTGTATGGGTGATTGTTGATCGGCTGACTAAGTCCGCACATTTCATCCCAGTTAGTACTACTTACTCATCGGAGCGGTTGGCGTCGATCTTTATTCGGGAGATTGTCAGGTTGCATGGGGTCCCAGTGTCTATTATATCTGACAGAGGCACTCAGTTCACTTCTCAGTTTTGGAGAGCATTTCAGCGAGAGATGGGTACGAGGGTTGAGTTGAGTACAACATTTCACCCCCAGACAGACGGGCAGTCTGAGCGTACTATTCAGATCCTGGAGGATATGTTACGAGCATGTGTGATTGACTTTGGTGGTTCGTGGGATGAATTCTTACCACTTGCCGAGTTTGCCTACAACAACAGCTACCAGTCGAGTATTCAGATGGCCCCGTACGAGGCATTGTATGGCACACGGTGCAGATCTCCCGTGGGATGGTTTGAGCCAGGGGAGGATAGATTGATAGGGGCTGAGTTAGTTCAGGATGCTTTGGATAGAGTGAAGTTGATTCAGGAGAGGCTTCACATAGCACAGTCACGCCAGAAGAGTTATGTGGACCGTAGGGTTCGAGAGTTGTCTTTCATGGTTGGTGATAGAATATTGCTGAAGGTTTTACCCATGAAGGGTGTCATGAGGTTCGAGAGGAAAGGGAAGTTGAGTCCCAGGTACATTGGTCCTTTTGAGATACTCAGGAGAGTTGGAGAGGTGGCATATGAGTTAGCCTTGCCACCCAGCTTGTCCAGCGTACATCCAGTATTCCATGTGTCTATGCTCCGGAAGTACATCGGAGATCCGTCCCATGTACTAGACTTCAGTACCATTCAGCTTGATGGTGATCTATCCTATGACGTGGAGCCTATTGCTATTTTGGGTCGCCAAGTAAGAAAGTTGAGGTCGAAGGAGATTGCATCGGTTAAGGTTCAGTGGAGAGGTCGACCCGTGGAGGAGGCCACTTGGGAGATCGAGCAGGAGATGCGGAGCAGATACCCTCAGCTATTTGAGACTTCAGGTATGTTTCTTGACCCGCTCGAGGACGAGCGTTTGCTTAAGAGGGGGAGAATGTGACGACCTGGCCCGTCGTCACGGGAATTTCCACCCCGTTATGTTGTAATTACATATTTCGTGCTTTTATATCAGTGTTAGAGTCTATCGGGGGAGTTAGGAGTGAATTGGATTGAAAATGAGGCATATAGCCTTTTTGAATGAAACTTGAATAAGGAAAGTCAACCCGGAGTTGATTATTTAGTTAGAGAGCTCGGAATCGAATTCCGATGATTCGGTCAGCTCCGGGAGGTCATTTGTGAGCTAGGAGAGCGATCGGAATTGAATTTGGAGGTCCGGTGTAGAAATAGGCTTGAATTGGCTAAGGTTGAATTTTGGCGAAATCCGAACGGTAGGTGAGATTTTGATCCGGGAGTCGGAATGGAATTCCGACAGTTGCAGTAGCTTCGTTAGGTGATTTTGGATATGTCTGCAAATTTTCAAGTCATTCGGACATCGTTTGGTCGGGTTTTTGATTGGATGTTGGTTTCGGGAGTTTTAGATGAAACTTAGGCTTGAATTCGCTTTGATTTGATGATTTCCGTGTTTAAGGACTTGTTTTGATGATTGGAACAAGTTTTGATAATGTTTTAAGTCATGTCGGTGCTTTTGGTTGAGGTCCCGGGGGCCTCGGGTGTGTTTCGGATGCCTAACGGGTCATTTTTGGAAGTTTTTGAAGTGTTGTTGCTGGTATCTGGTGTTGTCCTTCGCGTTCGCGAGGTCCCATCGCGTTCGCGAAGAAGAAATTGGATTCCGAGACTTTTGGCCATCGCGTTCGCGACAGTGCTTCGCGTTCGCGATGAAGGATTTGTCATCTGGGACTTGTGTTCTTCGCGTTCGCGACAGTGCTTCGCGTTCGCGAAGAAGGAATTTCTGTCGCGCAGGTCCGACTTCGGAAGCTTATATCTTTTTATCTACAAGGAATTTTGAGGTGATTCAAAAACGAAAGTTGTCGATCTTGGAATCTAGTTTTCAGAAATATATTATAATATTCATTTGGAGTTGTGTGTAAAGAGTTATGGCCATTTCAATAGAGGGTGTCCGAGCAGAGGTGAAAAACAAAATTTTGGGAGTTTGTTCTTCGCGAACGCGAGGGTATGACCGCGAACGCGAAGAACAAGTCTCTGGGCAGCAGAATAAAATCCAAACTTCGTCCCATTTGTCATTTTTGACGATTTGGAGCTCGGGTAAGGCGAATTTTCGGGAGATATTTTGAGAGAACAACGGGGTAAGCACTCTTAACTCAATTTTGGTTGTATAACTCGAATCTATTGCAAGTTTTGGTGTTTAATTTGAGAAATTTTGTTGAAAAGGGTAGAAAACCCTCTTGGATAGAAATGGTGATTTAAGGGGTCAAATGAACTCCAATTTTTATGAATTTGGTATGTATAGACTCGTGTTGAGACAAGGATTCCGAATATGTAACTTTTATAATTTTTCGAGAAGCGCACAAAAAGTCGGGTTTTGACAACTTGTGGGTTTTGATATAATTTGGGTTATTTCAAATGAATTTCGTGAAGTTAGCATATATTGATGCATTCTCTATGATTTTGAGCAGATTTGGCACCCGAGGAGATTGATTTGCGAGGCAAGCGCAAGGCGGATTGAAGCTTCTACCGGTTCGAGGCGAGTGGTAGTAGTAAACAATGCACTGAGGGTTTGAAACCCCGTACTAGCACTTCACAGTGTTATATTGAGATGAGACACACGTTCTATGACGGGCGTGGTGACATTGTGATTGGGGGTTCGGACTTAGTCCTTCCCGCCTAATAGAATACTGTGTTGTATGACTGTTACTGAGATTATAACTGTACAATTGGGCTAATAGCCATGTTTGGGGCCTTGTGCCGATCCGTAGAGCATTAGGGAACCTATAGAGCTAGGTGACCCTTATATCATGTTGGAAACATACACTCAGCCGTAGCTCTAGCTATATAGCATAATATGAGTCGTACTAGATGTGTACATTGAGATAGATTATCTAGGGTGGAATTCCCCGTTATAGCTGAGTGGGCCTGAAAGGCCAAGTCCATATTGACTTGGACAGGGTCCAGGACCCACTGTGATACATTATATTGGGCCCGAGAGGCCAAGCACATATTGATTGGGATAGGGTCCAGGACCCATTATGAGGTATTATATATATATATATACCTATGTTGGATCGGCCGCACGCCGCAGCAAGTATATATATTGGATCGGATCGCACGCCGCGATAATATACATGTAATATACATGTGGGACTCGACCGCACGCCGCAGTATTATTGCGCTCGGGCTGTAGGAGCCCCTTCGGAGTCCGAGTCCGCACACATTCTCAGTGAGCGCTGGTGTATATCATGGGATCGGGCTGCACGCCGCAGCAGTATAGAGATATATACATATATATAATGGATCGGACTGCACGCCGCAGTAATATTTGTGTGGATCGTGCCGCACGCCGCAGTATTATAGTGCTTGGGCCTAGGGAGCCCCTCCGAAGTCCGTATACACCCCCAGTGAGCGCCGTCGACGTAAAATGGAGCGCGGGCTGCGCGCCGCAGCGGTATATGTATTGGAGCGGGCTGCACGCCGCAGCATTATACTTAATCATACCCTACTATCTACTTAAATACTTATACATTATAGACATAAGTATGTGTCTTTATATGTTGAGATGGTCGTACACCGTAGGGGTACGAGTGAGGGTTGGTTCAGTGTGGAATCTTGTAGAGATAAACGTAGATTGGAGGTTAGAGTACCACTATAGTGATGACGTACCTGTGAGGGTTGCCTTAGAACTGCTAAGTGATAGCACAGGAGTTCTTACCTTCAGTTATTATTTATTATTGTTACTCACTGAGTTGAAATATACTCACCCCACTCCCCCGCACTTTCTGTGCAGATCCACAGGTACCCGAGAGCAGTTGAGACATTTTAGCTGCTGATCCTTGTCTACTTTTGCGGAGATTACGAGGTAGCCGCCAGCGTCCGCAGAGCTTGTTTTCTCCTTCTTTATCATCTTGTTGATTTCCTATTTGCCTAGACTTGGTTGTATTAGGATGCTATTCGGTAGAGGCTCAGTCTCGTGACACCACGATATGGTTGGGACCGTATTTTGTATGTTTTACATTTCGTTTATCACCCGATATGATCATTTACTGTTTAAGTTTAATTTAATTAATAATTGGTTGGTTTAAGGGATGATATGGTCGGGCTTGCCTAGCATTGTGTTGGGCGCCATCACGACCAGGGGTTTGGGTCGTGACAATTGAGCTCAGTGAGGCTAAGTTATGTGGTACTTATTTGGTGAAGGATGCCTTGGAAAAGGTAAAGTTGATTTAAGAGCGACTTCGCACAGCACAGTCCACACAGAAGAGTTACACGGATTAGAAGGCGCGTGATTTATCATTTATGGTGGGCGAGAAGGTTCTTTTGAAAGTCTCACCGATGAAGGGGATCATGAGATTTGGGAAGAAGGGCAAATTGCGACCAAGGTTTATAGGACCATTTAAGGTGTTGAGACGAGTTGGGGAGGTTTCTTATGAGATTGATTTACCTCCCATCCTATCAAGATTTCATCCGATTTTCCACGTGTCTATGCTCTAGAGGTATCATGCGGACTTATCATATGTGCTGGATCGGTCGTTTTGATTTCTATAAACTTGTTCCCCTATATAAGACTTCATGTACGTGATTTTACTGTTTTATGACTTGCCGGGATTGTTAATTCGGGATTTGGAAGGGTTCAGGTTGAAATAGGAACACTTATTTTCTTAAGGCTGGATTTAAAAGCTAAGTTTGACTTCATACAACAATTTGATTAAACGACCTCGGGATTGGGATTTCACGGCTCTAATAGGTATGATGATTTTAGACTTGGGAATATGTTCAGATTGGGTTTTGGATGATCCAGGAGCGTTACGGTGCCTAATAGTGAAAGTTGGCATTTTGAGTGAATTTCATAATTTTGGGTTGAAGTGGATTTGTATATTCTAGACGTTCATTTGGATTCTGAGCCTAGGAATAGTTCTGTATGGTAATTCTAGACTTAGGAGCACGTGTGAAAGGGGATTCGGAGGTCCGTAGGTCGTTACGGGGTCCTTAGGCGAAAGTTAGAAATTTGAAGTTTTTGGAAAGTTTTACTGAGGATGGACTTTCTAATATGGGGTTTGGATTCCAGTTTCGAAAGTTGGAGTAGGTCCATAATGTCATTTAAGACTCGCACACAAAATTTGGCATTACTCCTAGTTGATTTCATAGGAATCAAACACGCGGAACTGTTTTTAGAAGTTTTTGAGTTCATAAGTTAATTCATGCATTTTGCATTCGATTCGTGGTACTTGATGTTATTTTAGTGTTTTGATCACGCGAGCGAGTCGTGTGATATTTTTAGACTTGTAAAGATGTCTAGTGTGGAGCCCCGAGGGCTTGGGTGAGTTTCAGATGTTTGGGAGGATAATAAAACTTCAATTTTTCTTGTGCTTCTTGGCAACTGTTGCAGGTCTCGCAAATGCGAGAAATTGTTCGCATTTGCGAACCTCTCATTTGCGAGATAGGCTTCGCAATTGCGAAGAAGCCTATCATGGGTAGTGTTCATATTTGCGACCTCAGCAGTGCTCACATTTGCGACTCTTTGGTCGCATTTGTGACCTTGGAAGCATAAGCCTAGGTTCGCATTTGCGATGGAATTATCGCATTTGCAACCTTCGCAATTGCGAACCAGGTGTCTCAAATGCGACATCTGAGACTTGCGAACAACTTATTAAATACGGGACTTAGACTGTTTAGCTCATTTCCTTTCATTTCTTGGGTGATTTTTGGAGCTTCTGGTAGAGGTCTTTCACCTAGTATTTTGAGGTAAGTAATTTCCACACAACATGAGTAAAATACATAGATTATGGGTAGACTAACATGTAAAAATTGGTGAAATTAAGGGTTTAGATGAAAACCTAGTTTTTTTTTTAATAAAAATTAGATTTAACCACGAGATTGGTTAAGGAATTTAGTGAAAATAATATATTTGATTTCATGGGGTTATGGGTAACATGTTCATTCAAAAATTTCCAGAATCCGGGCACGTGGGTCCAGGGGTGAATTTTAGGGATTCTTCAAATAGGCTTGAAAATCACTTTGATAGTTAGAATATTAACTTTTGAGCATGTATTGATTATTTTATATAATATTTGACTAGTTTCGAGTCATTCAGCACCAAATTTGGGGATTTCAGCACAACCTTGGACTGAAAAGTAAGCTTTGAGACGAGGCAAGTCTATCTTCAAACCTTGTAAGAGAGAATTAACCCCATAGGCGAATTAAATAACTATGTGTACCTTTTTGTAGGGACTACGTATGCACAAGGTGACAAGAGTCCGTACGTAGCTACAAATTATTGTATTCTCGGGGTAGTCTAGGACCCATATCATGCTATAGTTGTGATGTTTGTCCCTACTTGATAACATAATTATTTAAGTCATATTGAAATTGATAAAAGAATTGTAAAAAGTTTAATTTCACTCACTTGAAGTTGTAAATGAGACACTTGGCTGTTATTGAAAATTTGTGTTTCTTTGAAGTATTTTCTATTAGTGGAGTGGGTCAAACATCTCGGTAGCACATAGATGCATCTATGATTCATGTCATTTGACCCCAGCCAGTATACATTTTAAATATTATGTTGGATCGGGCCATACGGCCTCATCATAATTTGCGCATGATAAATCTTTGGAACTATTCATAATTGATATTGCTTCAATGCCTTGAGATACAAACTATTAAATGATGAAAATTAAACATGGGACTTAATATTTATGAAAAGAGCATTTACTATTTCCTATCATTGAGCTTTCAGTATTATTCATGCAGTCCATGCTTAGTTATAATTTGGCATATTATTGTTAGCCCATAGTAAGTGTCAAAGTTGACCCCTCGTCACTACTTCTTTAAGGTTAGACTGAATACTTACTAGGTATATTTTATTTATGTACTCACGTTATACTTCTGCACTTAAATATGCAGGATCTGAGGTTTGTACATTTAGGTATCAATCTGGCGCACATGCTTGAATCCTGGTACGAGACTACATGGTGTGTTGCCCCTTCCGAGCTGTTCTGTAGCAGCCGAAGTCTTTCTGTTGTTATTGTTCTATCTATTCATTTCAGATAGTAGAGTAGTGATCTTCTGTATATTCTACTAGTAGCCCATACTCTTGTGACAGTAGGCCTTGGAACACACTAGTAGACTCGTGGTTTTGGTTTTTATTCGTTGATTATGATTGCACTCAGTTGCTATTGCATTATTTATTTTAAATTCATTAGTTCTCAAATCTTTTAATTTATTAATTACTTGGAAAAATTTGTTAAAAAGAGGAAATCACATGGCTAGTTCACAGTTGGCTTGCGTAGCCGGCGGTGTTAGACTCCGTCACGGCCTATTAATTGGTATTGACACTCCTTATTAAGGTCACCATGCGAAAAATCATTGTTTACATCCAATTGAAATATAGGCCAATGTTTCTTGATAGCAACTACAATAAGAGTCTTGACTGTGGACATCATCACCACATGCGAAAATATCTCATGAAAATCAATACCCTCAATTTGAGTATCCCATCCGTCAATCAATATAGCCTTATATTTCTAAATGCTCCCATCAATTTTGTGTTTGATCTTATATATCCACTTGCAACTAATGGGATATTTTCTTGGAAGAAGCTCAATTATAGACCAAATGCCATTGGATTCTAGAGCCTCAAACTCATTGGTCATGGCTTCATGCCACTCAAGAATACACGCAGCCTGAGAGTAGGTGGCAGGTTCAGAAAAAGGCTGAGAAGAAGAGGAAGCTGGCAAGGAGCAAGAGGGGGAAGAAGAAGGAAGAGAACGGCATAACCCTTGAGATATCCTGTAGGATTATGGGATTCGGAAGACCTTTTCATAGGAGCATCACCAATAGAAGAGGGAGGAGGAAGATCAGAAGAAGGTAAAAGGGAAGAAGCATCAGGAGTAGAACAGGGAGAACAAGGTGGGAGGAAGGAGAAACATAGGAAGGAATGAAAGAAAAATAAATAGGATGGAAAGAAGGAGAGGTAAAGACAAATGAAAAGGGAAAGAATTGGTAGAGAAAGGAAAAATATGGTGGAGGGAAGGAGAAACATAGGAAGGAATGAAAGAAAAATCAATAGGAAGGAAAGAAGGGGAGGTAAAGACAAATGATGAGGGAAATGATTGGTAGAGAAAGAAAAAATGTGTTCATGGAATTGAACATCCCTTGACACAAAACAAGTCTTGGAGACAAGATTGTACAGTTTATAACCCTTCTTAACAAAGGGATACCCTAGACAGACACAAGAAACAGACCTAGGGTCAAATTTGTCCCTATAAACCTTAGGAATAGTAGCATAACATAAGCATCCAAAAGTCCTAAGGTGAGCATAGGATGGGGAAGAACCATAAAGCAATTCAAAAGGGGTTTTATTCTTTAACGGGGGGAAGGAAATATGTTAATGAGATATGTGACAGTTAAAATGCCCCCCCCCCCCGGAAATAGATAGGGAGCTTAGATAGAAATCATAAAGCTCTAGCAGTCTCAAGTAAATGCATATGCTTCCTTTCTACTACACAATTCTATTGTAGACTATGGGGACAAGTAGTCTGGTAAATGATGTCTTTAGTAGAAGAAAATGTGGAACCAACGGAACTAGAACCTACCTCAAAAGCGTCATCACTTCTAACTATTTGAACATAAGTACGAAAATGAGTTTCAACCACAACAATGAAAGATTTAAGTACGTAAAAATCATTTCTTTTTGCACCCATCAAGTGAGTCCAAGTACCTCTAGAATAGTCATCCATAATGGTAAGATAATACTTAACACCATGGGAGGTATGAGAGTGATAAGGACCTCAGATGTCAATGTAGATTAATTTAGAAAGGAGTAAAGGAGTGAATGGTGCTATCAGGAAAATAAAGTCTGGTCTGCCTAGCTAGAGGGCAAATAAGAAAAGGAAATGATTATTTAGAGGAGAAAGGGGGACTGAGATTAGAAATACCTTTTATTCTAGAGAATGGTATATGACCAAGTCTAAAATGACAAATAATATCCATTTTATAAGAAACAGTAGGTTTAGAATTACAAGAAGAAGCAATAGAAGTGCCAAAACCATTACATTCAGAAAAAGAAACAGGAAATACAAAAGCATAATTGGAAATACATCTTTCAGGACTAATCACGGGGACTTGCAGCTTATAGAGTCCATAGTCCAGTTTACTAAGAGAAAGTGGCTTCTTTAGAGAAGGGCCTTGTAACACGCACAAATCCTTAGAAAACTGTACAATGCCATCAGACTTATCAACCAACTGATGAACAGAAATCAAGTTGTATTAAAAACTAGAAATGTAAAGGACATTGTGAAGAGTGAAACTGGGATACAAAGTTAAAGAACCAGAGTTTGTAACCTTAACTTTGTAACCATTAAGAAGAGAAATAAGACAAGGAATAGTAAGAGGTCGAATGCTGAAAAGAAGAGATTTAAGAGAGGTCATATGATCATATGCCCCAGAATCAATAATCCAATCAGAAATACTGTCTTTGGATAATAAAGCAGGCTTAATAAGTACAGTATGAGTAGCTATCCTACCGAAAAAATGTGCAGATGCCATGAGAGAGTGAGAAGAGTCAGGAGAAACATGAGTTTGTTGCAGAAGTTGAATCGGCTATGAGCATTGGTCTTTTGTCAAGCCAGGAAAACTAGTACATGAGTTAGAGTAGCTAGTCTGAATAACACCACTAGTGGGTTGAGAAGCAGATGCCTGAGATGTAGAAGAATCAAGTGCACTGTGTGTTGAAGCATTTAGGGGACCACCACCCTTAGAGAACTTGAAATATGGTGAATAACCATGAAGTTTATAGCATTTTTCAATGCTATGCCCAGGCTTCTTACACTATTTGTAGGTGACTGCACTCCTCTGACTATCAAAATTCACTCTAGGAGTATAAGGTTGTTTAGAAGACCCGGCATTAAAAGATGCAGATTATGAGGAGACATGAGATGCAGTAGACACATGTCTCTGTTTTTCCTCACTTAAGAGAATACTATATACTGTGTCAATAGATAGAAGAGGCTTGATCAATAATATGTTGCTTCTGGTTAGAACATAGGTGTCATTCAGCCCCATGAGAAAATGATAGATCTTTTATTTATCCTAGACCTAATACTTCCCCCACAAGTGCACCTATCATCAGAACTGGCAGAAAGAGAGGCTAATTCATCCCAAAGTTGTTTAAGTTTTTTAAAATAAGAAGGAATGTCAAGCGCACCCTGAGAAGTGTGTGCTACCTCCTTCTTTAACTCAAAAATCCTAGATCCATTATTTTTTCCATACCTGGTCTCAAGTTCCTTCCAAATATCCTTGGCAAACTCAGAGTAGACCATAGTACGATGGGTTTCCTTAGTCACAGAGTTGGCCAGCCATGCAAAAACTAAATCATTGCACCTATGCTATTGGCAAAGAAGAGGAAACCCCTTTGGAGGTCTTTTAAAAGTTCCATGGATGAATTCTAATTTATTCCTGAAAAATAGAGCCACTAAAATAGATCTACACCAACTCCCATAACATGAGCCATCAAAAGGCTCAGTGACCGAAGAAGAACCTAGTAAATCAGAGGGATGTACATATAGAGGATAACATGATTGTGTATAGTCATCAGGGTGAAAAGTAAGATGACCTCCAACACTATGGTCAATAGGAGCAGCATTGTCCATGGAAGAGGAAAATGATATACTCGATGGAATAACCATCAGATAATACTCATAGTTACACACACAATTTGATGAAATTCCTACTGTAAAGTTATAGACCTTAGGTCATACAACTGATGACAAAATAAAAACAATAGAGGAAAGAATATACCACAACTCCTCCCAACCGGAAGAGTACGACCTTGAATAGAAAAAAAATATCAGAAATGCTCCAAAAAATTCACAAGTAACATCCCCAAATGTTGACCTCAATCTTGAAGAAGAAACAAAACTGATGAACTAAAAAAAACGATTTGAAAGAGAGAAAACCCGAAAAAAGCAGAAATAGCAACAAAAAAATCAACCTAGTCGTCGAGAAAGCAAAAAATGACGATTCCACAAAATGCTGAAATCAACATAAAACTCCGGTGATACTCCCCAAGGATAAATTAGATAATAGAGGACAACCAGGCCTACGAGAATACGTACTCCGATACCATATTGACAACGAATAATGAGCTGAAATTAACGACATTTGTTCTAGGGTATGTTACATTCGAGAGAGAAAGAGAGAGTATTTTATATCTATGTAAAATGAAAATAATCAATGTGTTTTGATACAGACCTCATTCTTCCTTATATCTGACCCGACCCAGACTATACATTATGGGCAGCAAATCTAATCAAATAAGTGGGATTGGCCTAATACAAAACAATAAAAGCTAACTCCTAACTAATCTGGACTGAGGTTAATATTTCCAACAGTAAGTTTAACTAATTTAAAAATAGCTTTTAACATACATGTCGGATTGCAAAAGTTTCGCATTTGAAGTTACCAATTTTGTCCAAAATTTGACCATCAAAGCCTAACTTTCAATATATATTGAATACATTATGATGAAAAGGTATAAAATTTTATCGTATATCGGCAGTCCCTTAAATGTACCTTTTATATTTCATTTAGACACTAGAATTATGGCATGTTCCAATTGAGCACCTGAACACATGATAAATTATTTCATGTTGGAAAAAAAACTGTTGGTACTAATTTTTTACTGGAATGATCATCTTTTATTGAGCGGAGCAATTTCTTAATTGATTATATTCTTTTTTAAGTGACTTGTCTTACTTTTATTTATTATAGCAAAGGCTTACATATGATGTGTCATGTGTATACAGTCGGGCCTACGTGTATGGTAGAAGGGCCACCAAACCCCATAAACCTCAAAAAAAAATCTGTATATATATTTTGCGTTTGAGGGTGCCTAATCAAATATAAAGTTGTTTCTACATATATATATATATATATATATATATATATATATATATATATATATATATATATATATATACCTTGAGAAACAACTTTATATTTGATTAGGCACCCTCAAACGCAAAAGCCCGTTTAGGGCACTGGTAGAATCTGCTATTTTACCTCTGTCGTAGTGTGGGATATCCTGGGTTCGATTACCTACTCCCTCACCTTCAGTAATTTTCACCTTTTTAGCTAAAATAATAAATGTTACCTAGAATATTTGTTTATGTCTTGCCTTTTTACCTTAGGTTTCATTCGTGTCTTCTCCCCCTCCCCAAAACCTTTTTTTTTAAATATTTTTTTCTCAACTCTTTTTTGTTTTGATTAAATCTCTGGTTTAAAAACTCCAAATTACTTCTTTCTTTCCTTTTCCCAAATTCCATATCCAACTTCACATCCTCACTCATTCATACATGTCAATCATCATCGAAAGTTTGACGGCATTCGTCGGGACCCAACAACTATTAGTAAAGTTCTTTACTCCATCTATATTAAAGATAATAATGCCTCCGTTATTTTTAAATCTTGGGTCAGCCTTTGCAGGTGTATAATTAAAAGAGATGACATATTTTATGTGTTTAACTTATCTTCATAGTGTAAACTTGAGAACACTCGCAGGAGCTTTTCCAAAGTTTGAATCAGAAGTGTCTAGTAGGAACACTATATCATGTATTCAATTGCTCAATTGGGATAGACATTAATTTGAGTACGAAAATATATTGATAAAAGAGAACTATTACCTATGTGATTGATCGTCGAGCAAAATGGAAAATGAGAATACTTTCACTTCCTTACATATGAAAGTATTTACCTTCTGATTAATTTACACCCTATATCTTTGGGATATACCCATATTTTTCTTCTTCTTCCCCCCCCCCCCCCCCCATTATATATCATAAGACATTTTGCATTTTATGTACTCTCTGTTCTTCCTACGGAGTAAGCTATTCAGTATCTAAAAAACAATGGTTGAAGGGCACTGGATAAATTAAACTGAACATTCTTTTTCTTTTTCTTGGGTTTTAAACAAGAAAATTAAGGCAATGAAAATTTGTTTTATTATCAAGCTATCAACTTACAATAGAAATAGGTTTTATTATTCTAATTTTATATTATCTTTTTTAATTTGAAATTTATTAATTTTTGATAAAGTACTTCATAGGTTCATATTGCTTTCTGCATTATCCATAATAATTTAAATATGCCAATTAGAAACTACGACTTGAGTTACCAAATAATAACTTTAAACAAACAAAGAGAAGGATTAAAAAGAATTATCAAAAGAAATTATTAGAAAAAGGTAATTACAACATTAGATGTAAAAAATTAAAAGATTTTTAACAAAAATATTTAAGACTTCTCATTAAAATTTGACTTTAGTCCACTACTTTTATTATGTCGTACCAATAGTATTGAAGAAAGCCACCTCTTTCCGTAATAACTGTCCTTTCTTCTCACACGACCAAGCATTTCAATTCGTAATTTCAGTTACTTCTTTATTTATGTAATAAAGCTTAATGAAAACGCTACTTCAAAATTTTCATTACTGATAAGAATGCTTGTAAGGGACTGTCACGCTCAATAACTGGAGGAACATGATCAACGCCTGATGCCTTAAACTTTACCATCGCGTAAACCATCCTATCAATACATACAACATAATCCATGCATAAGCTACGACCAAGGCCGAAACCAATGTATAAGCTGTGAGTTCGTTCGAATCTAATAATTTTTGTTCAAATTTTATATTTGTCTTAAGAAACCAATTAAACATATACAAATTATTATTTTAAAATCCAGTAACTCAAAATGACTAAAATTCCGACCCCATAAGCTTCAAATACTGACGGCATCTCTGGCCACCACAAACATAAAATGGGCTCACCAAAAACTATTAAGAGGAGATCGAAGCATCCTAACTCGCATGAACGTCTGGTGTGTGTATGTATCAGTACCTGCATCCAAAAATCAACGCCCTAACCCACAAAGTAGCGTGATTACATAAAAACTTCATTGTACTCAGTAATATCATATGCTTTCACTTTAAGGTCGGATGAGAATTTAAAAAGTAATAATGTCTATATGTATCATAGCAATAACATAAATAAACCATTTCGTCGTCATAGAACGTTTGTGAAACCAATTACATTTTAGAAAATTTGAACATGTGCCAATAGGCCTTCCAGAACATACATAAAGCTAATTTTCAAAAGAGCACCTAGGACACTAAATTAGAACATAATCACCACATGTATAGTTAGTCACTCATGCAGTCTGTTCGGAGGTATCAATTCGACCGACATAGCCGTCTCACCATAATGTTGTAATCTGACATTAAACCTGGGGTATCAGCTCGATCGATTTTGCCGTCTCTATCATAACCTCGTATGAATCTGACATGAAGGTGCCAGCATGATACTCCCGAAACACTTTAAGAACATCATTTGGCACCTTCGGCTGTAAACATAACTTTTGAACTTGGCATTCAAGTTCAAGATGCCATTCATATACAAAACACATGACACCAGTGTTCAAACAAGTCTCAGAGTTCACATGAAATTCTCAGAATGTTAGAAAATCTCCATTTAAGTCAAAACATTCATAACATAGCCGAAGAAGTCATGGCAACTCTTACAATGGTCCATCTACGTACCCTTCTCCACGAAAATACCAAGTCCTTGTCACAGGGTTTGAGCTTGTGACAACTTAATTGACACATCACGTGTTGAGCTCTTACCGTTAAGATCAAAGCTCTGAGGAATACATCGTAGAATTATATGGAGTGCACAATCAATTGTATGAATTTCAGATATCAGTTCTTCCAATAGCAAATAGCACCAGGCTGAAAGCTATCTAAGCAAAACTCCTTCCCTGCATCACCAAATGATTGGACTGTTGCGGAAGCCAAATGTATATAGTGTGAATAAGTCACAACTACTATACCAAAAATTATGGCAGCCACCAATTAATAATTAAGACGATAAAACAACAATAAAAGGAATACCAGAATTTATGAGGTTCGGCTAATTTTGCCTACTCCTCGGACACAACCAATATTTTATTCCACTCCAAAATACAAGTGAAATAATACTAAAAAGATAAGATACACATGCCTTAAGAAGATAAGAAGACAAATGAGAGGTGTGTTTAAATCCTAAACATTAGGCCTTCTTTTATAGGGAGAAATTCTCCCCTAATACAAGTTCCCAACCGATGGGGGATGAAGACATTCAACAAATCTCCATATTGGCGAAATTACACATCTTCAATTTTCTCTTAGTAACAAATTTTGGGTGTGTCTTTATCTTCAATCTTTAGTGTTCAACAATGTTGATCAAATCCAAACAATGTTGACTTGATCGCAGTTACCACTTTTGTCAGCATATCAGCAGAATTCTCTGTAGTATGAATTTTCTTCACCGTGACTCTACCTTCTTCTATGATTTCTCGTACGAAATGATACCGAACAGCAATGTACTTCGTCCTTGCATGATAAACTTGGTTCTTCACTAATTGAATAGCACTTTGACTACACAAAAAATTGTGATACTTTTTGTTCAACACCAAGCTCTTTTAGCAATCCTTGAAGCCAAATTGCCTCCTTCGTAGCCGATGTAATAGCCATGTACTCTGCCTCTGTTGTAGACAAAGCAACTGTTGACTGCAAAGTAGACTTCCAACTAACTGGTGCCTTTGCAAAAGTAAACACATAACCAGTAGTTGATTTTCGTTCATCCGACATCTACAGTATTATGAATATACCGTAGAATCCACTTCACAACTTGCCAGTGCTCCTTTCCTGGATTATGCATATATCTACTAATAACTCCAACAGCTTCTGAAATGTTAGGTTTCGCACAGAACATTGCATACATCAAGCTACCAACAACATTTGTGTATGGTACATTTGACATATACTCTCGTTCAGCTTCATCCTTTGGCGACATAGTAGTATTTACCTTAAAATAGGAAACAAGTGGAGTACTAACTGACTTAGTCTTGTCATATATGCTAAAACGTTGTAGTACTCTCTTCAAATATTCTTTCTGAGATAAACAGAGTTTCTTCGAACGTCTATCTCTTATTATCTCCATGCCAAGAATTTTCTTTGCCTCACCCAGATCCTTCATCTCGAACTCCATTTTCTGTAACGATTTTGAACCCTTTTGATTCTAGGGCTCCCACAGAGATGAGATTCTTCTTTAAATCCAGTACATATCGAACATATGTTAATGTTCTCATTATTCTATCATGGTTCTTTAATCGTATTGAAGCAATGCCATATAAGGTAAGAGGGTTGTTGTGCGCTGTGTGGATGACTCCGTATTCTCCTTCTTGAAATTCCATGAACCAATCCATGTTGGGACACATATGATAGCTACAAGCTGAGTCCATCAACCATATATCTGATGACGTTGACGGCTCCGTTGTAACTAATGAGAAATCTGAATCATCACAATCAACTACATTGAATCCATAATGGCCTTTCCATTGTTATGTTTGGCCTTATTCTTCAACTTCGGACAGTCTTCTGGTGCCCCTTTTCTCGACAAAAGGCACATTCATCTTTGCTGGGTTTAGATCTTGACTTAGGTCTTCGTTTCTTTGTCCTCGTTTGATTTTGAGGACGACTCCTCACAAATAGTGCTTCTCCTTCTCCGCCCTTCTGTTTTTCTCGCTTTCTTTGTTCATAGCTATACAAAGATGAACAAACTTCTTTGAGAGAAAGTTCGTCATTTCCATGGAGTAGAGTAGTTTCAAGGTGCTCGTACTCATTAGGAAGTGACGCCAACAACATCAAGGCCAAGTCACCATCATCATAAGTTGTATCCATATTTTGCAAATCTGTGACCAACTTATTGAAACTGGTGATATGTTCATTCATCGTGGTGCTAGGAACATAGGTGAAGTGAAACAGTTTCTTCTTCATGTACAATTTATTTTTACTATTTTTCTTCAAAAATTTATCCTCTAGTACTTTCCATAATTTACTTGCAGAAGTTTCATTTGCGTATGGATATTTTTGCTCTCTAACAAGGTAGAATACCACAAGTAACACGATTGATAATTCTCCAATCTTCTTCTCCAATAACATCTGGTTTCTTTTCTTCAATGGCAAGATCTAGCCCTTGTTAAAAAAGGACATCTAGAACTTTGCCTTGCCACATCCCAAAATGTCTTGACCCGTCAAAAATTTCTATAGCAAATTTCGCATTTGACACATTTCTTGTCATAAGCGAAGACGTCAATGATGACGTATTGTTGACACTTGATATAGATTCTTCTTGTTTATTGTCTCCCATCTTTGACACAAATATTATTTAATAGTTGACAACACTAATCAAGATTATTTCCTTTCTGGTGTGGAATATCAAACTAAGCTGTAACCACAGAGCATACTCAGACAGATCTTTGACTCAGTTACCAAGATAAATCTTTTCTGATGTGGAAGATCAGATTGTGCTGCAACCACAAAGCATACTTAGACAGTATCTTAGCCCCGATACCAATTGTTGCGGAAGCCAAATGTATGTAGTGTGAATAAGTTACAACTACTATACCAAAAATTATGGCAGCCACCAAATAATAAATAAAACAATAAAACAACAATAAAAGGAATACCAGAATTTACGAGGTTCGATTAATTTTGTCTACTCCTTGGACACAACCGATATTTTATTCTACTTCAAAATACAAGTGAAATAATACTAAAAAAGAAGATGCAAATGTTTTAAGAAGATCAGAAGACAAATGAGAAGTGTGTTTAAATCCTAAACATTAAGCCTTCTTTTATAGGGAGAAATTCTCCCCCAATACAAGTTTCCCACCGATATGGGATGAAGACATATTCAACAGGGACAATATTTAAGAAAGAATGGAACTTGGTATAATATAAAAAGCATCTATTAAAAGCAATATGAAACTTCAAATTTTCAATTTTACATTCCATTCAAAGGAAGTCGTTGGAAAAAACTGGAGCTTGATATCAAGATTTTAGAATACCTATAAATGATCTCCTATGCCACTTACAATTCATGTGTTTTATTTACACACCTCCTATTATTCGCTGATCTCCTGTGGAAAAGGTCCCATAACAAAAATAACATTTATGATGGACTACAAAATCATTTCTTCCTTATTCTGCTAATATATTCGCTTCAAAATAAAAAAAATCTCTTGAAGGGCGTAAATTGTGAATTAGCTCAATATTCAAACAATACCTGTGGACAAATTGGTATAGCTCATGGGAATCAGTTCATTTAATCGAAGAGAACATGCTACAATGTCACAAACATCCTACAAAATTTCAAGATCTTTCTATAAATTCAACATGAAATTCTGAACTTAACAAGTAGATATATTCAAATTATACAGTTTCTTACAAATCTTTTAGGAAATTTCAGAACTATTTGAGACTAAAAAATTTGTGATCTCTAGTTTTATAGCTTCTTCTAAGGCATAAACCAACGAGTAGAAAGCCAACACGGCTGAACTACTTCTTAATACATTGCCTAGATTTTTTAATTTTTATTTTTTAATTTCTTTTTTTTGATAACCCGTGAAATACCCGAGGACCTAGTGGCGCACGGTTAGAAACTCCGCAGATAATGGGCATGCTCCTCTATTCTTCTCCAACTACCAGGCTTTTGTTCGCGACAAGGTTCAAACCTATGACATGCACCTTATCGACACATCACAAGTTGCGATCTTGTAAAAAAATCAGATGCTTACAGATGTTAAATTCAAGTGTATTCTCATCTTTTGTCGATGCTGTTTTAAAGGGAATCCAGGTCCTTTTGTTTGAACAGCACATGCACCTATTAGGGCCTTTTAGTGGAACTTACCTGCATATTCAAGAAGTGCTAAAAATACATCATTGCCATAAGTTGTGCCAAATTGGCTATCCTTTGGCTTATCATAGATATTAGATGTCAAAAGTTGCATGTAAACTACACAGCAACCAAAAGCATACCTAACTTGGACCCTTCATTTCTATCATTTTCTTCGCCAAAAAAAAAAAGAAAAAATTACATTTAGCCTTCATAACTAAGCCGTTCATAAAATGCAGGTAATGCTTTTCTTTTAATCCATAAAATGTAGGGTTGTTATTTGTATATTAGCCTTTAAATTTATAAATGAACAAACACGACATACCGTGACTGTAAATTCCCTAGAGTTAATATTCCAGATTCCTAACATGTAACAAAGTCAAGGGATGTCTGTCATTCAAATTTTGTAGGCATGTTGCATCCCCTAAATTCTTTTCTAATAAATTATTTGACTAATTCATTTAGGAGAAAGCAGGCAGAAAACCAGTAACAAAAGCTTGGCTAGACGATTAAGTTATAAGTATAGAAGGAAAAGAGAGAGCAGAGTGTGTGCGTGTGTGGCTTAGAAGCTTGCACACCGGTTGCACCATTATCAGACTTTATTCATAGAAATCCAAGAGGTTGAAGATTTATGAGTCTTACACTGAAAAAGCACCCAAAAGCTGTCTCGTGAAAGTTACTTGAAGAGAAATTAGTTTTTTCCAGAAGCAAATGCCAACGGATACAAGAGTCCAACTATATCCTTGTACCAATTGCATCTGCATAAAGTAGAAATACAATAAAAGAAGATGAGAATAAAAATCTTATTCGAACAACGAATTGTATAGTTTATACAAAGGGGAGATCCTATACAGCTATAATGGAATACAAAGATATGGACAAGGGATTACTGATGAGTCACTAGAGCTTTTTAAGGTAAACAATCTCTGCAAGATAATGCTAGGAGACAAGAACCAAAACATGCACAGAAAAAAGAAAAATAACAAAGGAAATGCACATTTCATGCGTCAGAAAGAAGAGAATTTCACTTGCTGATGTGATGTCTACTCCACTGCTTACGCTGGAGCAACAGGATTTCACGTGAATGAAATTGAAACAAAAAACTGAAGCACAAAAAAGTAGCATCAAGACAAAATTTCGATCGTGAACACAAAACACCCACAGGAAACTAAAGAATAAACCAAAACCAAAACTTGGTTTTACTTCACAGTAATTACATATTAGAATAGCACCCTCAAAAGAGAAAGTTCACAACTAGGACTATCAAAGAACAAAGTTGATATAACATGAATTCATTTCAAAAACTGTTGATATGACATGAATTATATCCAAAAATATTGTATACAGTGTCTATCAAAAAAATTCTGTATACAGGGTCTTGTCGAAAACCTCATCATCTGCAAACTGCTAGCTTTACTAAGTTCTCTCCTCTATAACTGAAGAAAAACGATATTTGTATGCTGGAATCACACTGTTTACTACCACCTCGTCACCGACCAAGTAGCCAAAACAACAACAACAACAACAACCCAGTATAATCCCACTTAGTGGGTCTGGGGAGGGTAGTGTGTACGCAGACCTTACCCCTACCATGGGGTAGAGAGGGTGTTTCCAAATAGACCCCCAGCATCCTTCCCTCCAAGAACTTCCTACCTTGCTCTTGCGGCGACTCAAACTCAACCTCTCGGTTGGAAGTGGGGGTTGCTTACCGTCAGAGCAACCCCTCTTGTAGCCAAAAGTCATTGGCAAAATATTACAAGATGCAGAATGAAGTAGAATACCTCCTTAGAATAACACAATTTGTTGCAAAGCCATTCCAGTTCAATGTCAAGACATGATAGTTTTGCTTTCTGTAGCTTCCTTTAGAAAAAAAGAGAAAATCACCAATAGTCCTTGCACGAACAACTTCCACCCTCAAAACAGTGAAACCGACTGGAATCCCGCACAATAATTCTTCTCTTTTCAATTTGAGAGATATATTTGATTGCAGTGTGACAGTCAACGCAGGTCCGTAGATTCTTAAAAACCTTTATCTGTGTCCCGGGTGAAGTAGCAATAATTCCAAAGGCGACTGCAAGTTTTTCACTGTGATAGGAGAGATTTTGCTCTTTCTGTTCCTCTTCCACATCATGCAGCACATTCTCTATGTCAGGGACATATCCCTCTTCTTTCATTCTCCTCCACAGCTCCCCTAAAAAGTCATATATTTCCTTTGACCTAGGATGTGATTTATCACCGACCAAGAAAACGTAGACTTTTCTCTGCAAATTAATCCAACTTATACCTGGCTTCTTCACCACACCTTTCTCTTCCATGACTTGTCTGATTTTTGCCACTTCAGTCCATTTTCCAGCAGTGGCATATATGTTTGCAATGGTAACATAAGTAGCTGCGTTCTCGGGCTCAATTTCAAATAGTGCTTCAGCAGCTTTCTTTGCTAGTTCAACATTTCCATGGACTCTGCATCCTCCAAGTAAGGAGGCCCACAAAAACTTATCAGGCTTCATTGGCATCTGATTAATAATCTCTTCAGCCTCCTTAAATCTGCCAAATCGGCTCAGGAGATCAACCACGCAAGCATAGTGGTCTGAAGTATGGGTTAGACGATGCTTGTTCTTTATTGAGTAAAAATATTCAAGTCCTTCATCAACTAAACCTGCATGAGTGCAAGCAGAAAGAACGCCAACAAAAGTAATATGATCAGGCTGAGTACCAGATTTAAGCAATAAGTCAAACAACCGAAGAGCTTCATTAGGTTGGCCATTTTGAGCGTAACCATTAATCAATGAGGTCCAAGAAACTACATCGGGCCTTGGGAGCCGCTTAAATACCTTATATGCACTATCAACACTCCCACATTTGGCATACATATGAACTAAGGTACTTGCTGCAAACGAACAAGGATCAAAGCCAATACGCATCATGTAGCCATGTACTTGTTTTCCCAAGTGCTCCGTCGTTTGGTTCGCACATGTATTCAAAACTCCAGCAAAGGTAAAATCATTAGGCCTAATCCCCGACTCCATCAAATGTGAAAACAGCAAATAACCTTCCTCCCACCTCCCATCTCCAAAGTATCTATCGATCATAGCTGTCCAAGACACCACATCCTTATCTTTAGTCCTATTAAAAATATGCCTAGCTTCATCCACACTCCCACATTTCCCATACATGTCACTCAAAGCACTCCAAACAACCGCATCAGAATCCAACCCAGTTCTCACAATATGACCATGAATCTCCTTTCCCAAACGTAAAGACTGAATAGAAGCAGAAGCAGCAAGAGCACTCGAGATCGTGAACTTATTACACTTAAAATTCCCACACCTCTGCATCACTCTATACAATTCCAATGCACATTCAGGCTTATTATGCCTCACATAACCCGAGATCATCGCGGTCCAAGAAAAGTTATCCTTCTCAGGCATTTCATCGAACAGCTTCCTAGCTTCATCAATCAAACCCAATTTAGCAAACCCAGATACCATAATATTCCAAGAACACAAATCCCGCTCAGGCATTTCAACAAACAGGTCGTGTGCATCAGAGGGTCTATCACATTTGCAGTAAAAGTCAAGAATCCGATTAGAAATGACAACCCCAGGTCTAAAACCTGAACATTTCATATTCCTATGAACTCTCTTTCCCTCTTCGAAATCCCGGTTTTCGGTACATATCCTTAAAAGAGTCGAAAAAACTGTAGCTGAAGGATGGGTTTTGGGATGTTCGAGCAGTTGAATGGCTTCTTTTAAACGCCTTTGCTCGCAAAGAATTTGAAGGGCTTCGTTGAATTTGTTTTCTTCACATAACCGCTTAATTAGTTGGTCTTTGTTTGAGGATTCGAAAAAGGTCTTCTCTTTCAAATGGGTTGTTATTTTTGCTGTAGACAAAGATCGAATAGTACATAGTGAATGATTACTAGGTGAAGAAGAAGTTACAAGCTTCAGTGATGCTCTAAGATTTGCTCTCATGGTGTAGTAGTTGTTTTCTCTTAGTGATCAAAACTAGTCGTTAATGAATATTGAATTTGAACGATGTTTGGAGTTTCTCTTTTAGGCGCGACAAGACTTCTTTTGGATTTTCCTAGGGGTTTAATGATGTTTTTGGGTGTTTTGGGTGTACACTAAGGTATCGTCTCCCAGAATGTACCAGGGGAAATAATATAAGTATGTATTAACTTTGTGTAATAAAATATAACTCCAAGCAATGTTTTAAAAGGCGGGGCGTAATACGAGGCGTTTTAGCTTTGATGAGGCGAGGCGTAAGCCTGAGACATGGGGCGGAAGTCACACGGATCTTTAAATTTCGCTAATATCAACAAATTTAAGATAGTATAAAATAAAAAATAATTATAAAAATTACATCGAAATCACAAAATTATAACAAATAATCTATTTAAACTATTTATAAATTATAATTCGACTATGAATAATACGAAAACTATGGCAGATATCATAATATGCAAATTAGTTGCAACGTCGTTACGACTCAAACAACAAAAGTAATGTATCCGATATAAAAATCTTATATGTATCTCTTAAGAAGTAATAAATCTTGAACGAATTTCAATATTATAATTTAATATTTTACTTAAAATACTAATTTTATTTAATATGGTTTCTATTCGAAAAAGAATTTATATAAAACATAATTCACAATTTAAATATGATTCTCTAGCATCATCTATTTTAAAGTTTCAACAGTTAATAAACTAACACATAATTCACCATACAATATCGAGATAACTAATTATTTGTAAATAGCTGCTAGATAAAACTGAGGTATTAAATTAATAATTATTGTATCTCGTAAACGTGAAAAAAATAATATTTAGAAGAATAATTATAAATGGACTATTATATAGTAAAGACATAACAAAAGCTAATAAATAAATACTTTTGAAATGAAAGATTTATTTAAAATTTACTATCATAGCAGTCTTAGCGGATAACGTGCAATAATTTTTGTTTATGACATAGAATACTCTCAACTTTTTAAAAAAAAAATTCCTATGGTAAAAAATTCTAATGAAGAAAAAAGAGTACACATATTTAGAAATATGTCTTTTGGTTGCCTCGTTAAAAACCTTGCAAGAAAAATCCAGTGGGATAAAAGATTGTAAGGAAAAAAGAGTACAACGCGTATTAACTCCCCCTAATGAGAGCAGTAGTTCACATCCTCGAGCCTTTGCATCTTAATCTTATATACTAGTTTCTTGAAGGTTGACGTGGTAGAGATTTGATGAGCAAATAAGTTATATTATCACTTGAACAAATCTGTTCCACATTGATATCACCATTCTTTTGAAGATCATGTGTGAAAGATAATTTTGGTAAAATGTGCGTAAGTGCTTTTCCATATCTTCTTTTATAAATCCTCATTTCAATTAGGCAGGCATGCTGCTTTATCTTCATACAAATTTGTGGGTAGTTTGTCACACTTCAAAACACATTTGTCTCGATAAAATGTATTGTAGACCTCAACCATACACATTCTCGACTTGCTTTATGAATAGAAATTATCTCAGCATGATTATATGAAGTAGCCACGATTGGTCGCTTAGTCGATCAACAAGATATGACAATGCCTACACATATAAATACATGGCCTGTTTGAGGTCGAGCTTTGTGTGGGTCAAATAAATACCCAGCACCAGCATAACCAACAAGATCGAGATTGCAACTATTGTCATAAAATAAGCTCATATCGGTATTCCCTTTTAGATACTGCAATACATGTTTGATTCCATTTCAATATCTCATTGTAAGACCAGAGCAATATCTTGCTAAAACATTAGTTGAAAACGTTATGTCAGGCATTGTAGTGTTAGTAAGAGCACCAATTGCACTAAGATATGGCACTCCAGTGCACTAAGAAATATCACTTCAGGACCAAAAATGATCTTTATTTATATCAAGTGATCTCACAACCATCGGGATACTCAATGGATGTGCTTTATCCATATAAAATCGCTTTATAATCTTTTCAATGTATATTGATTGATGAAAAAAAACTTCTTCTTTCATATACTCAATTTTAGACCAAGACAAAATTTTGTCTCTCCAAGATCTTTCACTACAAATTCTTTCTTTAAACAATATAATGCTTTAGGATGTTCCCTAGGAGTTCCAGTGATATTTAAATCAAGTGTGATATGCACGTACTGTGCAGTTAGGCTGTTACAATTGCCTTGTCCAAACGGTAGAAGATAATGAGGCTAAGTGTATGCACGTTTTTAGGTATGCTAGATCATGGCATGCACGTTTTTTTATCATGGGTGATCATGGCCTACTAGTTGGGGGTATCAACTAAAATAGAAAAACTGAAATGTGCTGACTACACTAAATATATGTATTAGCAGCCCCAAAAATGTCTAAGTACCTAAGGAGGGAAAATAGGCAAGATTTAGGCATAAGGTAGTTTATGTCAAGGATTGAGCATGGGAAATTATGTGCCATTGCCTTACCAAAATCAGTGAGCAACACGAAATGCCTTAGGCAGGGGCTTTTATAAGGCAGATAATGCAAGGGTCGGCAATTTTGTGAGTTGGTGCCTGCCAAGGGTGGCAGCACCTTACCTAACTCAAGATTTTCCTTTGTAATTCGTTTATTATAAAAGGTTGGAAAAGTTATCCCGTAATTCTGATTGCGCCATTACTTATTTTATGTTGCCTTGAAATTATTCTAAGTGCTAAACCTCGAAAGTGAAAGAAATGGGGTGAAGGCTAAGCCAACTTGGGACTTGACTGCACATAACATGCAAGTTTTCGATGGACAGAAAATGCCTCTATGATACCTACCATGCATGGTTAGCCAACATATAAAGCTATGCTTAGGCATATTTTACATATTTTCTGGCTAGCAAATGCAATTAATTTTGGCCGATCAGTCAATTTTATATTTTTTCTTAAAATAGGACCGACTCACCCCAAATTGACTCAATATCCATATATATAAATTAAATAATATTAAAAGTGAAACATTCCACTACAAAATAAATTGGTTTGGAATGCATGAGATTATGGTTAAAGAAAGAAAAAAATAAAAGTTTTAATATTAGAGCACTTTGTCATGACCGACCACACCATCATGCCACCTAGGTGTCACTTGGCATAAATTTGTCACGACACAATTTCACCTCAGGTCGTGATGGTGCCCAAAACCATTATCAGGCAAGCCAAGAAAAAATATTAATAAATTCTAGTTTTACCTTTTTCCAAAAGCAGTTACGAAAAATCTCTAAGTTTGAATTGCAAACAAGTGATAATTAACATCGTACCAAAATAATTATACAATCTCAACAAAAGATAGTCTACTAATGTGTGTGCCAAGACATGGTGTCAAAATTATGTGGACATCTAGTAGAATATACAAAAGAATAATACTATCCTACTGTCTGAAATAGAGTAGACAACCAAAAGTATGGACTACTGAACAACATAGGAATGGAGCAGGTCACCGTGGAATCTCGGGCCGGATATGCACCTGCCTAGTAATTAGATGTACCTGCCTCAGATCCTGTACAATTAAGTACATAAGTGTAGTATGAGTATATAAACAATATGTACCCAGTAAGTATCATGCCTAATATCGAAGAAGTACAAATAAGAGGTCAACTTAGGGTCAAATAATATAATAAGTGTTATGCTAAGAATGGCTAGCACAAATGATTACCAATTTATAGCATGAAGAAACATGTCCTTCCTTATATGATATCACAGTTAGTCATTTATATTTCAGGGCATACAACCAAGTTTCGTTCATAGCAATATACCATGCAATAAGCATGTGCAAGTAGTGTTGAGGTAGTACGGCCTGATACAACATATAAAAAAAGTATGCACTGCCAAATTGTCAAACGCGTGAACCATAGATGAATCTATTACCCCACTCACGAATCATACATGCGACATAGTCAAATATGATCAAACACAACAATATGAAGGCAAGAATATCTATTCGAAGGGCAATCACTCATGAAAATATCAACTTCTCTTTAAAAGGGCCAAGAAAATGATATTTCATTTATTATATTCATTTACCATATTCAACATGATTTAAGCAATACCAAATTAATCATAAAGTTACAAGAACATCACATAAAGAATTCTTTTGGGCCCTAGACTACCCGAACTTAAGCATAATAGTGGCTACGTACGGACTTTCGTCACCTAGTCCATACGTAGCCCCTGCATTCAAGGGCAAATTATTCAATTATTAAACCTATGAGGACAATTCCCTCTTACAAGGTTAGATAAGAGAATCATATCTCTCCAACGCGTACTTCCAATATCAAGAACGTGTGAAAACTCTCAATTTCGAGTCGCACGATCCAAAACTAATTAAATGAAGTAGGAACTAGTCAATTCAACTCAAAAGTACATAGTTTAATTACTAAAGTAATTTTCCAACCTTAAATATATGTTTTCTAAAATCCGACCCTGAGCCTACATGTCTGGATTCCGGAACTTTTCGATGAAAGTTATTCTGTATAACCTAAGGATCAATAATATATTATTTCTACTTTATTCCTTAACAAATTTCCTGGTAAAATCTAAGTTTTATCAAAACCCTAGGTTTTGCTCTAATCCCTTGATTTTTCCAAATATTTGTGTGTTATCTATCCAAAACTCAATTATTAAACTTAGAATTAAGGAGGATGAACTTACCTCAAGATGCTAGGGGGAAATCGTCTCTCAAGAGCTCCAAAATCGCCTAATAAACAAGTGAAAAATGGGTAAAAATGGCTGGAGCACATATTAAATAAAGCTCATTGTTTTTGTGATTTTCGCATCTGTGGTCTTGAGCCGCACCTTCGCCCACCGTATCCCCGGAAAGGCGCAGCTCTGCTTCTTCGGAAAAACAGTTGCTTATGCAGCTTTAGGCCAGACCACATCTGCGAGAAGTAGACCACTTATGCGGTCTCGCACCTGCGGTTGATCAACCACAGGTGCGGTTATGACAAATAGCTGGAGCTTCAACTCCTTCCCAAAATTTCCAACTTCACTCGAGCCTTGACCGATTGACGCTCGGAGCCCCCGGGCGATGCCTGAATATACCCATAAGTTTGAAATAATAAATTGGACTCATTTGAACCCTCGAAACTCCCAATACAATGCTAAATCTCAGAATTATTATAAGTGCTAAACCTCGAAAGTGAAAGAAATGGGGTGAAGGCTTAGCCAAGTTGGGACTTGATTATCGCACACCAAAATTTTTTCGGCAGATATAAAATGCCCTTGTGTCACCTACCATGCATGGTTAGCCAACATATAAAGCTATGCTTGGGTATATTTTATATATTTTTTGGCTAGCAAATCTAATTAATTTTGGCCGTTCAGTCACTTCTATATTTTTTTCTTAAAATAGAAATAACTCATCCCAACTTGACTCAATACTCATATATGTTAATTAAATAATATTAAAAGTGAATCATTCCACTACAAAAAAAAATTGTTTGGAAATGCATGGGATTCTGGTTAAAGAAAGAAATAAATAAAAGTTACAATTTTAGAGCTCTTTGTCATGACCCGCCATATCATTATGCCATGTAGGTGTCACTTGGAATATATTTATGCCATATGGAAGGATTACATAAGTTAGGGGCTAGATCTTGGTGGAATATTCTAGAACTATGGAGAATTTTCTTGAAAAGTTCTAGATATTTATGCAGTTGTAGGTAGGTTCTAGAAAAATATAGAGGTTTTATTAGGAATGCCCTAGAACCCTATATAATTACTTGGAAAGTCTTTAAAAGATTCTAGCTATGTAGAATATTCTAGAGAAGGGGTTTACAACAGCAACAACAACAACAACCCAGTATAATCCCACTTAGTGGGGTCTGGGGAGGGTAGTGTGTACGCAGACCTTACCCCTACCTTGAGGTAAAGTGGCAAGAGAAGGGGTTTATTTGTATATAATAAGGCACTTGTGTAATAATTTTTATTTACTCACTAGACCCTATGAGGATAGTATATAAAGAGAGGTATTCATTTGTAAATCACTAAGCAATACAATCAAGTTCTCTCTAATACAAAAGCTTTCTTTGAAAATTCTCCTTTGTTCTATCATTCCTTATCGATCTTTAGTGTATTAAGACTGACTTGGCATCGCAAGATCGTGAGTGAGCTATGCAAGGTCGTGAGCAAGTGCCAAGTGCGACACGTGCGCTTAGTTCAAGATTAAGGACGTGACAAAGTGGTATCAGAGCCAGGTTATGACTATGAAATGTTAGAAAGAATACAAAAGATTTCTAGAAGGAAGTTTTGTAAGGAACCATGGCCGGAATTACCAAGGTCTTGGTACTTGCAGAAGGGATCAACGTGAAGGTCCCTAAGCAAAAGCAGTATGAAGGTGCACGGGACGTACACAAGGCGACATACTTACTTTGGAGGATGGACAAGTACTTTGATGTAGTCAAGAAGGATGACAAAGTTATTAAGGTACGCAACGCCTCAATGTACTTGACTGAGGCTGTCGTGCTGGGGTGACATCGGAAGTGTGCCAATATTGAAAAAGGGCTATGCAAGATTAAGACAAGGGAGTAGTTCAATAAGGCGTTGAAAAAGCAATTCTACTCGATGAATGTGGTGTATAAGGCTTGGCGGAATATACGGGAGCTTCGACAGACATCCACAATTTGGGAATATGTGCGCGAATTTACTACTTTTATATTGCAAATCATGTCATTGTTCGAGGAAGATTCCATCTTCTACTTCATATATGGGCTACAAAATTGTGTAAAATAGGAGTTAAGAAGACATCAAGTAGCCAACATGGACGATGCTATAGCGGTATCCGAGTTGCTCGGTAACTTCAAGATAGATCCTGCCAGGTTCAAATAAGGCAACGTCGAGAGTGATAGGGGAATTAATGACAAAGACAACGGGAAAGGAATAGTCGGGGTATAGAAGGGTAATGGCATGGGGCCATCCCATAACGAATAGGGGTCCAAGAGAAATGGCAAGGGGTCCTAGTGAGTACGTGCCTAATGGAGGGTGCTACTTCTGCAAAGGATCACATCAGTAAAGTAAATGCCCAAAGTTGAGGAAACTTACAGCAATGATCGAGAACTTTACTCAAGCATATAAGGGTGACACGGGAGAAACCACCTTCATTGGGGGGATGCACTTGGAATCTAAACTGAACGTAGAGAATTCCAAAGCGTAGCTTAGCGCTATCCAAATGGAGAATAGTCGCAACAAGAATAGTTTTGCAGACATAGTTGAAGGGGATGGCGAGTTACAAAGTGATGGCATGCTATCCGAATTAGACGATGTACTAATAAGAGAGGTCAAGTTTGCTAGCAAGGCTGTGACCACGGAGGGAAGCCAAAAAGGGAGTGCAAACATAGACCAGATGCTTGAGAAATTGCTAGACATGGTCGACTCAAGAGGAGTTTCAGGCCAAGAAAAAGGAGAGGCATCCAATGGTCAGAGCATTGAGGTCATTATTGCTAGCCGACCAAAGTACAAATAAGGCAATAAGAAAGGTCACCAGTACCTTGTGACAAGGGAAGGCGAACCGCTTCATAGGGCATCATGGCTAATGGACAAAGATTTTCGGTGACGCCAAGGTGAGGTGTATGCATACGTGTAGATACTTGGTGTCGAGGGCAACAAAAAATTAAGTGGGGAAAAGTGTCATGACCTGCCACATCATCATACCATGTAGTTGTTACTTGGCATATATTTCTGCCACATGGAAGGGTCACATAAGTTAGGGACTAGATCTTGATGGAATATATTAGAACTATGGTAAATTTTTTTGGGAAAGCTCTAGATATTTATGCACTTATAGGAAGGTTCTAGAAAAATATAGAGATTTCATTAGGAAAACCTTAGAACCCCATGGAATTTCTTAGAAAGTCGTTAAGAGATTCTAGCTATGTAGAATATTCTTGAGAAGGGGTTTACGTGTAAATAATAAGGGACTTGTGTAATAATTTTTATTTACTCACTAGCCCCTATGAGACTAGTATATAAAGAGAGCCATTCATTTGTAAATCACCAAGCAAAACAATCAAGTTCTCTATAATACAAGACCTTTCTTTGGCAATTCTCTTGTGCTCTAACATTCCTTATCGATCTTTAGTGTAGTAAGTGACTTGGCATTGCAAGATCGTGAGCGAGTTGTGCAAGATCGTGAGCAGTGTCGCACGTATGCTTAGTTCAAGACTAAGGATGTGACAACTTGATATACAAATCCGACCAATTTGGATGAAAATCTTGAAAAAAAAGAAAGATAAAAGTATCGGGTTTTAAAGGATTCACTTTTAGTATTATATATATATATAGAGAGAGAGAGTTAGGCGAGAATGGATCATTCTTATTTTAATTGGAATACTAAAATAAAAAATAAAAAATTATAGAATAAGAAAATACTATTGAAAAGTTATATTTTCCTTTTACTATGAGTTTTGTGGCTTAGTAAAAATTTTATGATTTTTATGTAACAAAATATAGTTATATGACTTTGGTAAAAAAAAAAGTCATAGTTATATTATTATTAGTGAATTACCCCAAATTCATTTAAATCTTGTTTTCTAATCAGATATCGACAAGTCTAAGAACTATCTCCTTTCTACACTTCTTTGTTACACACCAGGTTATGATTTGGTCTCCCATCAATTCTAAGTACTAAAAAATAAAAAGCCAATTATAACGTACATAAATCACATTTTCCTTTTGGGTTTGTTAATAAACGGTGTGGGGTTGGAACTAGGAACCGACTTTGTGCAATTGGTGGCTCTTGTTCCATTCACATTTTTATTTTGGTCAATAATACAGGCTGGAGATGCTAAATGTTTTCATTTCATTTTATTTCTTGCGACGTGTGTCTTATTTTCATTAGGTTTGTAAATCAAAATACATTAAAGGAAACATTGACATATCCAATTCTCATATGTACGGTTGGTATAAGTAGTGGTTATTACTACCTTCAATATTTAGGTGAATTATCTAAACATGTTAATTAGTTATTATATATGGTCATTCACTACCTTCAATATTTAGGTAAAGGAAAATCTTAGTAGCTCATTTAATTGGCAACTTGATTATTTACCTTGTTGGTAAGGATTCGATTCACCACCTTATAATCTTGTTCGTCATTTTCTTTTCCTTACCCTTGTAAAAAAATATTTAGGTGAAAGAGAGTTCAGGATACACTAGTAGTGCTACTCAGTGGCGGAGCCAGAACCCTCATGAAGAGTATTCAAAAAAAAAATTGTAGCTAGTGCGAATTGAACTTATGACCTTATGTAATTTTGAACACCCTTGACCACTAAACTACACTTTTGGATAGTGTTAAGGATGTTCAAAACTTAATATATAGAGATAAAAAATAGATTTACCTTATATATACAGTATAATTTTTCGGCGAAGAGTGTTCGGGTGAACACCCTTGCGCTCATAAATCCGCTCATGGTGCAACTAGTAAAAGTGAAAGGGATTACTATTCTGTCTCTAGCTGTCAATTTATTTTTTAGGATCAAGAAGACACGTCAGCTCTGACCTGTTCCACATTGTTTGTGGCTTGTGACCTTTCTAAATTTTTGTTTAATAAGCTACGTATAGAATCTTCTTTAACTACTCGTCCAATTTGTTTTTGTTTTCTTTTTTCCTCTTCATATTTAAAAAACAAGTTCACCTAATTTAGAATAAAATTAAGGTATTTAAAGAGATGATTAATTTAATTATTATTGTACTAATATTTGCTTCTTAGTTGTTCTATAATTGAGATATAGGCGTATATTCTCTAATGTAGAATTATTATCGGACTTTTGTTATTTTTATTTTTATGATTGTATCATTATTTAGAGATAATCACATCCAATTATACCTTATAAAAAGGACTAAACGGTCATTACAAATATAATTTGGTTTACAAATTCAGAGTCGAATCCCACAGAGAACTAAGGCTTAGCTACAACTGTTGACTATCACTAAGAATATAAGCTCGAACAATTCTCAAGTTATAAATATTAAGATTCTTGTATCTAATTAACTAATAATTAAAATAGTAGATTAACAACTAAAGATACTACGGTTTGGAGAAAAGATTAACGAGGTCTAGAGTTATGATTTCCCCAACTGCCGGAATCATTCCCGCTACGTCTTCTATAATCCCACCTAAGTATTCTTTACTGATTATGAGCGCTCTGAGTGCCATAATTTTCTCCCCGAGTAACTACCACAATTTAATAGACATACTTTTCTGAACTACGCTAGCTTGCACTAAGTTACGGCTCACTCGGATCGCACCAAGATTTCGTTATCCCTAATCCCACCATTAAACCCTCCATATTGATCTCTCATATACGTTAAGAGTGATGTTGTTCAACAACTATCTAAATATGCACTCTCTTTCGAGTAATGCACACTAAATAAGTACAGTCGATTGAGAGCTCTTCAACCAACCACAATATAAATGTAGTTGAACAATTAGTGAAATCCAATGGCTCAATTACATAAAAACATAACAAGAATTTATCCTACAAAAGATTCTATCGAAACTCTAGATAACAAATTAGCTATTCATAATAGTGTACATAACTACTGTCACACCCCATTTTTATCAAAACAAAACTCACTTAACCCTCTTAAATTAATAAAAGAATTTAGCAAAGCTTGAAAAGGGGTTTTCAATTAGAACGTGACAAAAATTGTGTTCAAAAGGAAATAACTCAGAGTCGCCACCTGACATTTGATTTCGGTGTGCTAGGCCACCATTTTTCTAAAAATAGTTCTTTTCTTTTCAAAACACTTGAGACTCTAAAAACTAACTCTACGCTAGAGATTCGGGTAAGAGGGTTCATTTGACTCGGGGAGAAGGTGTTAGACACTCCCCAAGTCCCGTAACTAGTACGGTTGCGTACTCGATCAAGTTGGCTATTAAAATATTCGGGTTGAGGTAAAATCACGAAACAAAAGGTAAATAAACACACATGAGGCTTGAGGTCGTCCCTTCCTAAATGAAAGAAATAAAAGAAGAAGAAAAGAAAAAAATTAATGTTCTAAATTATTTACATTCGTTTCGGGGCATACTCCTAAAATAAAATATATACAAATCTTTTGGGGCATTTCCCGGATAAAATTAACTAAGGGGACGACCTTTCGCCTCGCAATTAACAAAATTCCTAAAGCTTGTCTGTCCGATGTGATCGGCCGAACATGCTCCTAGCGAGTAAGTTATAAAAGTAAAATGACTAAAAGAGTATCAAATAAGAAGAAAAATTCAATTCATGCTCAAATTTGGATTTGTTCTATTTAAACCCAACCCAACGATCCATATTCATCAACAAGAGATATGCTCACAATATGATACAAAGCATTCAGAACATGCCAGAACAAAGGCGAAGCGCACAAAAAGCATTCTTAAAGCGTAACTCATAATATGTAATACAAAGAAAGAAATGGTCAAATGCCCAACTGAAATTTTCCTTAATGACCGAGTAAGACAAAGCAAGGGACAACAACAACAACTACCCAGTATGTTCCCACAAAGTGGGGTCTGGGGAGGGTAATACGTACACAGGCCTTACCCCTACCCGAAAGGGTAGAGAGGCTGTTTCCGGCCGACCCTCGGCTCAGAAAAAGGGAGAGGAAATCAACAAACAAAACAAAACAAAACAATGTTAGTAAATCCGGGATAAATCAAATAAATAATTATCTAAATATAAAACCAAAAGTAGAATGACATGCAATAATACCAATCGGTTACTACCATAAGAGGCACAATACAATACATTAATTAACTATAGAGATCGCTACCAAACCCCAATCAGCCCCTAACAGAAGTACTACGAATTCTAGAAGGCCCTACCCTACAACCCTAATACTAGACCTCCAAACTTTCCTATCAAGGGTCATGTCCTCGGAAATCCCCATTCTAGCCATATCCTGCCTAACCACCTCACCCCAATACCTCTTAGGCCTCCCTCTGCCTCGACTCGCGCCAACCACCGCCAGTCGCTCACAACTCCTCACCGGTGCATCAGGGCTTCTCCTCCGCACATGCCCAAACCACTTGAGTCTCGCTTCTCGCATCTTCTCATCCACTGGGGCCACCCCCACCTTCTCCCGAATAACTTCATTCTTAATCTTATCTAATCCGGTGAGCCCGCACATCCACCTGAGCATCCTCATCTCCGCAACTCTCATTCTCTGGACATGAGAGTTCTTCACAGGCCAGCACTCCACCCCATATAACATGGCCGGTCTAACCACCGCTCTATAAAACTCCCCCTTGAGTTTCTGTGGGGCTTTCTTGTCACACAAGACTCCTGATGCGAGCCTCCACTTCAACCACCCCGCTCCTATACGGTGAGTGACATCCCCGTCAATCTCTCCGTCCCTTTGAATCACTGATCCAAGATATCTGAAACTGTCCCTCTTGGCTATGACCTGAGATCCCAGCTTAACGTCCCAGCCTACTTCGCTCGACTCGGCGCCGAACTTGCACTCTAGATATTCTGTCTTAGACCTGCTTAGTTTAAAACCCTTAGACTCGAGGGTCTGTCTCCAGACCTCCAACCTCGCATTAACACCAGCCCTCGTCTCGTCTATCAAGACTATGTCGTCAGCAAAGAGCATACACCATGGCACATCCCCTTGAATATGGCGAGTTAGAGCATCCATCACCAAGGCAAATAAGAGAGGGCTTAGCGCAGATCCTTGATGTAGCCCCATAACCACCGGAAAATGGTCCGAGTCGCCACCCACCGTCCTAACCCTAGTCTTGGCTCCATCATACATGTCCTTGATCACTCTGATGTAGGCTTCTGGCACGCTCTTCGCCTCCAAGCATCTCCACAGAACCTCTCTAGGGACCTTATCGTACGCCTTCTCCAAGTCGATAAACACCATATGCAGGTCCTTCCTCTTATCCCTGAACAGTTCCACCACCCTCCTCACAAGGTGGATAGCTTCTGTAGTAGAGCGACCCGGCATGAAACCAAACTGGTTCACAGATATAGATGACATCTCCCTCACCCTCGCCTCGATCACCCTCTCCCAGACCTTCATGGTGTGACTTATTAATTTGATACCCATATAGTTGTTGCAACACTGGATATCCCCTTTGTTTTTGTACAATGGAACCACTGTACTCCATCTCCACTCCTCCGGCATCCTCTTGGTCCTAAAGATCACGTTGAACAACCTGGACAACCACTCCACTCCTGACCTGCCCATGCATTTCCAAAACTCCACCGGAATTTCGTCCTGGCCCAGTCGCTCGACCCCTACTCATCCTACGCAACGCCCTCGAGACCTCCTCCTCCTTAATGCGCCTGCAGTGCCCGAGGTCTCTAGGACACTCTGAATGCCCCAGCTCCACTAGCTCTAAGACTCGATCCCCCTCTTCGTTAAGCAGGTCTCAAAAGTATTCCTGCCATCTCCGCTTGACTTGCGACTCCCCCGTCAGAACCCTACCATCCTCGTCCTTGATGCACCTAACTTGGTCTAGATCCCGCGCCTTCCTCTCCCTCACCTTAGCCAATCGGAATAACTTTCTGTCCCCGCCTTTCTCCCCCAATTCCTCGTACATACGCCCAAACGCTGCATTTTTAGCTTCCGTGACCGCCAGTTTCGCTTCCTTCCTCGCCACCTTGTAGTTCTCCTTGTTCGCTCTCCTTTCTTCTTCGTTTGAGCTCCCTAACAACTTAGCAAACGCCGCCTTCTTCGCCTCCACTTTTCCTTGGACTACTTCATTCCACCACCAGTCACCTTGGTGCCTGCCTGAATAGCCCTTGGCTACCCCAAGCACATCTCGCGCAGCCTCCCTAACCAAGTTCGCCGTCACTGACCACATTGCGTCCGCTTCCCCAGAGCTACTCCAAGCTCCCCCATCAACTAGCTTCCTCTCCAGCTCCTGGGCTTTCTCCTTAGTCAAAGTTCCCCATCTAATCCGCGGTCGGCTCCGAGAACCCCTCCTCTTCCTCTTCACCCAGAGACCTACATCCATCACTAGGAGTCTATGAAGAGTTGAAAGGGACTCTCCCGGAATAACCTTGCAATCCTTGCACAACCCTCTATCGCTCCTTCTGAGAAGGAGGTAATCAATCTGAGTCCTCGTCGTGGAACTTTTGAAAGTAACCAAATGCTCCTCCCTCTTCTGAAATGACGAGTTCGCGATCAAAAGCTCCGAAGCCCTAGCGAAATCAAGCAGCGAAGTGCCCCTCCGTTCCTAACCCCAAAGCCAAAGCCGCCATGCACCTCACCGTAACCACCAGCCTCCGCCCCAATATGACCATTAAAGTCCCCTCCAATAACTAACTTCTCGGATTGGGGAATACTACTCACCAACTCATCCAAGCCCTCCCAAAAGCGCCTTTTAACCTCCTCAGCTAGGCCTGCATGCGGCGCGTAAGCAAGGGAATGACCACAATTTAATATGAGTTGGCAAAGTTAACTGCAGATTTTCCAATTTTTTTTACACCACTACTATTAAAAAGGATTCACGACAATAACTGAATATTAATATTACTAGCATTGTAATTTTAAGCTCCAATCCACAAGACCATCTAGACTTCAAATCTGATTTTCTTTTTTCCTATTTTTTTTTTAAAAAAAATACTACTCATGTGAAAGTACCATGCATTTAATAGTGTATTCTTATCATATTATACCATACTAGGAAAAGAATAGTACTCCAAATCTTACACAAAGCTAGTAAAAAGAAATAAATGCCAAGAATGAAGGGAAAATACTCATAAATTCAATGTCTAAAGAATTTGATTCCAGTAAATGCTTGAAGGAAATGCAGTCATAATTTTATTTGTGACTAAAATTGGCTAAATGAGCAGAGAATTACGCCTTTAGTCAACAAAGAAAGCCTCACTGTAGGTAAAAATAGTTGAACATAAATTGTCAACTATAATTATAAAACATAAAATTAAACCAACCAACTCAAACTATTAAGGAGGAACCAACAAATCTTTGTCAACAAATAAAATAAGACAGCAAATTCAATGGTTTCCATATTCATCGTCTAAAACTCAAAACGATAAATTACTAACATTCCAAACAGTCACATACCAAATCAATGATCAAAGAGTCAGATCGAACAACAATCTGACATGTTTAAGCCAAGCATATTCAAATCTCTAACGTGTATAAACACAGAAACAAACAGAGCACAAGTAACGGAAGAAGATTGCATCTAAATAAAACTGAACGATAAGGGGAGAAACAGAATGAACCTGCTAGGAAAATTGCCTTCAGTATAACAGTAGAAAAACCAACACTCCTTGATCCTGAAATCCTATGAGAAACAGCAATAAAATCGAATGAGCGAACCACGATTAAGTTCACGACCAGACCTCGGACGACTAGCAAGAACTCGAATCAACTCCAAACCTCAGCTTAATCACGAAACTTCAACAAAATTCGACAAACCTACACTCAAACTATATATTTATTTTGTATTTTTGTATTTCTGGAAAAGCAAATGAAACAAAAAAAAACAATCTCCCAAAAACTGAGAAGAACCCTAGAACCCTTTTTCCTTCAAATTTTCTGTCCACCAAAAAATCTTCCGATTTCTCTCTTTTATAGCTCAAAATCCAGCAAATGGAGGGTCTAGATTGATATTCATTCAATCTACGGCCCCCATTCATTCGATTCGAACTTGGAGAGCAAGAAAACGCATAGAAATGATGAACTTGGTACAGAGTGAGTGACGTGGAAGAAGGAGAGGAAATGAGGGGAACCATGGGGGACCAAGTTTGGTGAGTTTTCCGGCGAGTTTGGGTGGGCAGCTGTCACGATCCAAATCCGGTCGTGATGACGCCCAACAATTAAGCTAGGACATCCAGATCAACAATTGTTTATCACAAATGAATATCAGTCCCAAATGGACAACTCAAGAAGAATATGTGAGTCAAAGAACTCCAATAATAATAATACGAACAAAATAGTAAGAAGTGCGAAAACAACTAACACTGCCAAAGATCTGGAGTCACAAGTCTAGAGCCTCTAAACAAAATCGAACAAAAGTAGAGAATACTGTATAAAAGTTCTCAAATATGAACATAAAGTAACAACTGAAAAGTGAGGAGAAGCTAGGTTCTGCGAACGTCGGCACCTACCTCAGCAACTCGATATGACTCTGTGAAAGCTGGAACGCTCGTCTACTTCTCCTGAGTACCTGAATCTGTACACAAAGGTGTAGGGAATAGGGGTGAGTACTAAGTACTCAGTGTGTAATAAATATATACAAGTAGCTGAAACTAAGAAATCCACAGAATACCACAAAATAAAGCAAAACTACAGTCCGAACCTCCTACGAAGTAGCAACATCAGTACAATACAATTATCACAGATAATTCAACAGATAAAGATGCAATGTAATGCACATAACCGCTACGGCGTGTAGCCCGATCTATTTAACTTCGACGGCGCCCACTGGGGTGTGTACAGACTCCGGAGGGGCTCCTACAGCCCAAACGCAATACCGCTGCGGCGTGCAGCCCGATCCTCATATCATATCAACCGCTGCGGTGTGCAACCCGATCCATCCTCAGTCCAAAATAATCATGTAAGTCATACAATAGCTTAAATTATTTATTTCCAGGTTCCCTTTCATTAATTACGAAAATACGTTAACTTTTATTTAATTTTTGCAAAACAGGTGACTTAGCAATTCAATACTATGATTTCAACCCAGGACTGTGATCAGTGATTTAGGCAAGTATAGCTATCACATATATAACTATCCCCTAGGGATACTACAGGTCGGCACAAGGCCCCAAACATGGCTTACAGCCCACAATTAAATCAAACACAGTGCTTTTTTATCCAGTAATATCATAATATACTCATTCGGGATGGACTAAATCTCAATTCCCAGTCACAACCAATCCCCGCACCTACCACGGGGTGCGAGCCACGCCCTACTAGCGTCACAATGTGCTAAGCCGGGGTTTCGAACCCTCAGGCTACCATATACACAAACTACTCACCTCTAGCCGGTTGTAGACTCGTCCGCAATGCCTTTTCTTTCAAATTCACTACCTCACGCGTAGAATCTAGTCAAACTACAATAATTATATCAATTACGGGTCAAAGAAACATAACCCAATTCAATTTACATGAAATACGCATAAACGCACTAAGTTGGTAAAAACCCGACCCCGGTCCCGCTGCCCAAAAAATTCCAAAATTAATAACAATGCGATCCTCGTCTCGCCACGAGTCCGTGCATATAAAACTTATCGAAATCGGAGTTCGAATGGCCTTTCAAAACCCAAAAATTCGTTTTCAATACGTAGGCCATAATTCTTCATAGTTTCTACCCAATTTCATGAAAATTGATGTTAATTCTACCATAAAATTACGTTTTCGAGTCAAGAAACTTACATCCGATGAATACCCGATGAATTCCCAGCGTTTTCCCGTGAGTTCTTCTCTCTAGGGTTCAAAATTTGTGTTTTTGGTGAATGAACCCGCGACTACACTGTTTCTGGTTTTTAATTCACTAACACACATATTTGTTCTACGCGTTCGCGATGGGGCTCACGCGAACGCGATGCTCCGCTCAGTCAACTCATCGCGAACGCGACGTCGAGTCACGCGAACGCGAAGCTGTCCCTTTCCCTTCTACGCGATCGCAACTCCCAGTCGCGCGAACGCAAAGCTTCACCCAACCTTGCCTACGCGAACGTGATTGCCTGGTCGCGAACGCGATGCCTTAGCCAACCTGGCCTTCATGAACGCGACCTGGGCCACGTAAAGGCTTAAATGCCTACACAATTTTCTACAATTTTCTGCAGGTTTTTCCATGTTTCAAATGCCCGGATGATGGTTCGAATTCATCCCGAGGCCCTCAACGAAAACCACCAACATACTCCAAAACACGATACGGACGTGTTCCAACCATAAAAACACCATCCTAAATATCAAAATCCCCATTTTCACTCGGATTCAAGCCTAAGTTTCTTCAAAACTTTCGAAACTAACATTCAAACCAAAACCCGATTAGACGACGTCCGAATGACCTGAAAATTTGCAGACATATCCAAAATCACTAACGAAGCTACAGAAATTGTCAGAATTCCATTCTGCCCCCGGATCAAAATCTCACCTACCTTTCGGATTTCGCCAAAATTCAACCTTAGCCAATTCAAGCCTAAAACTACATCGGACCTTCGAATTCGATTCCGATTGCTCCCCTAAGTCATAAATGATCCCCCGAAACTAGTCAAATCATCAGAATCCTATTTCGAGCACTCTAACTAAATAGTCAACTCTAGGTTGACTTTCCATATTCAAGCTTCCTTCAAAAAGGCTATTTGCCTCATTTTCAACCCGAATCACTCCTAACTCACCCGTTAAACTCTAACACTGATATAAAATCTTAAAACATATAAATGCAAGGTAACGGGGTGGTAATTCCCGTAACGACAGGCCGGGTCCTTACATTCTCCCCAACTTAATCAAACGCTCTCCCGCGAGCGGGTTAAGAAACATATCTGGAGTATCAAATAGGTGTGGATATCTGCTCCGCATCTCTTACTCGGTCTCCCAAGTTGCTTCGTCCGCGGGACGACCTCTCCACTGCACTTTCACTGAAGCTATGTCCTTGGATCTCAGCTTACGAACCTGTCGACCCAAAATGGCCACCAGCTCCACATTATAGGTCAAGTCCTCATCTAACTGTATCGTGTTGAAGTCTAACACATGTGATGGGTCTCCAACATACTTCCGGAGCATAGATACATGGAATACCGGGTGAACTCCCGACAAACTGGGTGGCAAAGCAAGCATATAGGTCACATCCCCAACTTTCCTAAGCACCTCAAAAGGTCCAATGAACCTTGGGCTCAACTTTCCTTTCTTTCCAAATCTCATAATGCCCTTCATAGGCGAAACATTCAGCAACACCTTCTCACCCACTGAATAGGACACATCTCGGACCTTTCGGTCCGCATAACTCTTCCAACGCGACTGCGCTGTGCGAAGTCTCTCCTGAATCACCTTCACCTTGTCTAAGGCATCTTGGACTAACTCCTGTTCCCAACAACCTAGCCTCGCCGGGCTCAAACCAACCGACTGGGGACCTACACCGTCTCCCCATATAAAGCTTCATACGGTGCCATCTGAATGCTGGACTGATAGCTATTATTATAAGCAAACTCTGCAAGAGGCAAGTAATCAGCCCATGAACCACCAAAATCAATGACACAAGCACGCAACATGGCATCCAATATCTGAATAGTACGCTCAGACTGCCCATCCGTCTGTGGATGAAATGGTGTGCTCAGCTCTACCTGTGAACCCAACCCTCGCTCAAATGTCCTCCAGAACTGAGAAGTGAACTAGGTACCTCTGTCTGATATAATAGAAATGGGGACTTCATGCAATCTTACGATCTCCCGAATGAATAACTCAGCTAACCGCTCCGAGGAGTATGTAGTACACAAAGGGATGAAGTGAGCTAACTTGGTCAGCCTATCTACAATCACGAAACTGAATCAAACTTCCTCGCTGTCTGAGGGAGTACAGTAACAAATTCCATAGTGAACCTTTCCCACTTCCACTCAGGAATATCAATACGCTGGAACACACCACCAGGTCTCTGATGCTCGTACTTGACCTGCTGACAATTTAGACACCGTGCCACGTGATTCACAATATCTTTCTTCATCTTTCTCCACCAATAATGGTGCCTGTCTCAAATCCTGATACATCTTTGCGGCACGTGGATGAATAGAATATCGCGAGTTGTGGGCCTCCTCTAATGTCAACTCACGAAGGCCATCAACATTTAGCACGCATATCCGACCCTGAATCCGCAACACACCATCACTATCAATAGTGACATCTCTGGAATCATCATGCTGAACACTGTCCTTAAGGACAAGTAAGTGTGGATCATCATACTGGCGCTCTGGAATACGATCATATAAAGAAGAACGAGCTACTACACAAGAAATAACCCGACTGGGCTTAGAAATATCCAGCCTCACCATCTGATTAGCTAACGCCTGAACATCAACTGCAAGGGGTCTCTCCCCAACTGGAATATACGCCAAGTTGCCCATACCAATAGCATTCCGGCTCAATGCATCGGCCACAACATTGGCCTTCCTAGGATGGTACAAAATGGTAATATCATAGTCTTTAAGCAATTCAAGCCATCTTTGCTGCCTCAAATTGAGATTTTTCTGCTTAAACAAATGCTGAAGGTTGCGGTGGTCTATATATACATCACAAGATACACCATACAGGTAATGCCTCCAAATTTTCAAGGCATGAACAATGGCAGCTAACTCTAGATCGTGAATAGGGTAGTTCTTCTCGTGGGGCTTTAGCTGACGAGAAGCATATGCGATAAATCTACCATCCTGCATCAATACACAACCGATCCTAACTCTAGAAGCATCACAATACACCGTATAAGACCATGTAGCTGATGGCAACACAAGTACCGGAGCTGTGGTCAAAGCCGCCTTGAGCTTCTGAAAGTTCTCCTCACATTCATCAGACCACACAAATGGAGCATTCTTCTGTGTCAACTTCATCAAAGGTGAAGCAATAGATGAGAAATCGTGAACAAACCGGTGGTAATAACCTGCCAAACCGAGTAAACTCCGAATCTCAGTAGCTGAGGAAGGTGTGGGCCAATTCTACACTGCCTCGACCTTCTGTGGATCAACCTGAATACCATCACTGGACACTATATGTCCCAGAAAAGTCACAGTATCAAGCCTGAACTCACACTTAGTGAATTTTGCATAAAGCTTCTCTTCTCTCAACCTCTGCAATACCACCCTCAAGTGTTGTGCATACTCCTCCTGGCTGCGTGAATACACCAGGATATCATCAATAAACACGATCACGAAAGAATCAAGGTATGGCCGAAATACACTATTCATCAAGTGCATGAATGCAGCTGGGGCATTAGTCAGCCCGAAAGACATCACCAGAAACTCGTAGTGCCCATATCGCATTCTGAACGATGTCTTCATAATATCTGAGTCACTGATCTTCAACTGATGATAGCTCGATCGAAGATCAATCTTAGAAAATACGCTAGCTCCCTGGAGCTGATCAAATAAGTCCTCAATACGAGGCAATGGGTACTTATTCTTCACCGTTACCTTGTTCAGCTGCATGTAATCAATGCACATCCTCATTGTGCCATCTTTCTTCTTCACGAACAATATCGGCGCACCCCAAGGTGACACACTCGGGCGAATGAAACCCTTATCTAAGAGTTCCTGAAGCTGTTCTTTCAATTCTTTTAACTCTGCTGGTGCCATGCGATAGGGAGGAATAGAAATGGGTCGAGTGCCCGGCACCAAGTCAATACCAAAGTCAATATCTCGGTCAGGCGGCATGCCTGGTAGGTCTGCTGGAAATACATCCGGAAACTCCCTCACAATGGGGACCGAATCAAGACTGGGTGTCTCGGCCTCAACCTTTCTAATGAAGGCCAAATAAGATAAACAACCCTTCCCAATCATTCGTTGGGCCTTTATATAAGAAATCACCCTGTTAGACACATAATCAGTCAAGCCACGCCACTCGATCCTCGGATTACCAGGAACAGCTAGTATGACTGTCTTGGCATGATAGTCCAGAATCGCATGGTAAGGAGATAACCAATCCATGCCTAGAATCACATCGAAATCTACCATGCCCAATAGTAACAAGTCAACTCGGGTCTTCAGACCCCCAATAGTAATAAGACAGGATCGATATACCTAATCCACAACAACAGTATCCCCCACCGGGGTAGACACATGTACGGGCAAGGCAAGAATACCACGGGTCATACCCAAATGATGTGAAAAATAAGAAGAAACATAGGAATAGGTAGATCCGGGATCAAATAAGACAGAAGCATCCCTGGATGAAATAAGATAGAAGCATCCCTGTAATGACAGCATCTGAGGCACTGGCGTCCTTCCTATCCGGAAGAGCATAGAAATGAGCCTGGCCTCCGCCAGTACGATCCTAACCCCTAGGGCGACCCCTGGCCACCTGGCCACCACTCCTAGCTGACTATGCTAGTGTTAAAGAAATAGGAGTAGAAGACGAGGGCTGGTCCCTCTGCTGAGACCGCCTACGAAGCCACTGAGGACACTCTCTCTTGATATGGCCCAAAACGCCACACTCAAAATAACGTCCTGGAGATGGAAGAAGGGACTGCTGAAGACCCTCGCTGCAGATGAATCTTGAGCTGAAGAAGCAGGAGCAGAGCTCTGAGCTGGAAGAACACTCAATGCAGGCTGACATTGCTGACCCTGATGGCCCTGATAACCACGATCTGCTGAAACTCCACTGGACTCTGCATGTCCTGACTGATGAGATCCGAATGAACGACCCCTGCTATGATGGGGCTGGCCCCTAGATGGAGCACCACTGTAACTGCCAGTACCACGAGGCCTCTTAGCCTCTCTCTCCGGCGATCTGTCTCAATATGACAGGCAGCATCAACCACCTCCTCAAAAGTAACTACCGAAGCTCTCTCTTTGGTAATCAATATACG